>JAOSBN010000179.1:45411435-45425201 GCA_027563595.1 Erythroxylum suave
AAACACAACTAGGCAGATAAAAGAGAATTAACACAATCACCAAAAAGACATATATGAAACTTCATATATTGAGCATCGAAGTTCTACATAAACAAATCCATAACACAATGCATTGTTCAATTCTTGATTAAACTCTAAACAAGAATAAAATCTAACTACAAAGCATAAATCCTAACTCAGGAGTTTATAATAATGTAGTCAAATATGACAATGTAAAACTACTCCCTTTTGAAGCCCATCGAACTCAAGCCATCGTTACATCTTCAAAAGAAAATGGTGCTTAGTCAAGCATCACTCCCGGAGCACTCACAACTATAGATACACCGAAAACATCCATGGAAGCAGCAACCAAATAATGAGAGCGACGATGAGAAGTAAAGAAAATGGGTTATGGATGAAGGTTGAGAGTGAAAGATATGAAATCTGTATATCTGTCGACTCTCTCTCTTCTCACCAATATATCTCCGTGTCAAGTCTTCTTCGTAACCTAATTTGGCATGTTTTTAAATGTTGGGTCGTGGGTTGGGTCAGAACAGTGAGAGATTTTTGTCAAATATGTTCGGGTTTTCGATGTTTCGCCGCGACGATGGGCAAGCTCACTACGGCATTGCGTGTTTCCTGGACCTTCGCCGCGGCGAGAGAATTAATCTTCACCACGGCGAACTTTTCCCGAAAGTTTCACCTAATTCTTCATTCTTCGCTACGGCGACAGATGGGCTCGTCATGGCAAACTTTTCCCGAAGGCTATGATCTCCTGTTGACTTCAATTCAACACATTGACTCCCTTCTCCTTGAGGATCCTACAATTAAAAATAGCAATTTACAGTATCAATTGTTCTTAGAAAACTTAAGAAATGCAATTAATACCAATTGCGACAATTTTTACTATCAAATTGCATAAAATAAAAGTGCACACTCAAGGATTAATTTAAGCACAAAATCAAGAATTATGAGTCAAAAAGTATAGTAAAGTCTGTAAAAGTGTTGCCAATTTAGAAAATAAACTTGGACTCACTTGTATAGAATGTGTCCTACCCCGAATTAGATATATGCTTCTTCATATCTTACTGAACAAGTAATGAAGAACCTGATAAATGAGAAGTCATAAATGGTATGACATATAATTTGAGTCACATTTCTGAAGCTAGGATTGAGAGATTGATCAAGGTAGCATTCTCTCAATTCAAGATTATGTTGCTCTGGAAACATGTGTTGACTATTGAAGGGGTAAGTTGATTAATAAGGATATTGAGGTCAACTCACGCTTCTGACTTTTTGAGTCTGATATATAAGGATATCAGAAGACCCTATACAATTACATTTTGCAATTCTAAAAGTAGTCTGACATTAGTGATGATTATCCCCATTACAGTTATAGGTTCTTGTTAAAAGTTTGAAGGTTGAGAACCAATTGGAAAAATTCATCAAGATAGTCAGATTTGACCATGGAGGAGAATATCATGGCAAACATTGTGTTTTAAGACTTGAAAACGCCCGTTTGCCAGATATATAGAATCAGTTGGCATAGTGACTTGATTCACTATACTAGATAGTCTTGAGCAAAATGATGTGTTACGGAAAGGCATAACTGCACCCTAAAGGACTTAAAAGTCAATGCAGAACAGGAATATTCTACCTGATCGTCTAAAAGTATGAAAACTCAGTTTCACACACATTTGTGTATGAAGCTGCTCTACCGAGGTCGTATAATCCTTGCAAAGAAAAAAATTGTATGCTTATTCCGGTCATTGCTATTTAGTAAAATATCCCAACCACTATAAAGACTACATATTTTACTGTAGAAAAGGAGGGGCCAGAATAGTGGAAACACCAACAGCTGAGTATCTGGAATACGATGTCTATAATAATGGTGGGCCTTTTGACCCTCAAGATATAACAAGCTGGATACTACAGTTACCTTGTATCCATCACTCATACAGTTAAATCTGGTGGATTTAGGTCTTTGTACCATGCCTTTATAGGAACATGATCTCATACCTATTTACATAGAGTTTCCTGAGAGTACAAGACCTAACTCAGTTATGAAAACCCACCAGATTGAGATCACCTGTCATCCCATCTGATATCATAGTCTATTAGGTGAACAAGGTTGTGATGTTAGATATATAAAGAATCCAGTTACTTCTACAGAAGTTGTTTTTGAATCTAATACGGAAGTGTGTTGGGATGCAATGACTGATAAGATGTTAGTCATGAAGCATAGTAAGATCTCAAAGCTAGTTGATTTTGCAGTGGAATTGCAAAATGTCAGTTGTAAATAAATTTTACAACCTAAAGGATTTCCGGATAGGGTTTAGCGGTTTATGGACTCGCTATACTTCCTGATGGTTCACTCAGGGAGAAATAGTAATATTAACCTTTAGTGTTACTATTCTCTCGTATCCTAGATGGACACATTTTGAGTGATCAAGGCAACTATAGTGTATGATGATAAAGAGTTACATCAAATTATTGTCATAACTGCTTTCCTGAATAAAGACCTTTATAAAGTGGTCTATATGGTACAACCTGAAGGATCTCCAGATCCTGATGGAACTGACATGGTTAGTGCATTATGCATATCAATATATGGTTTACAGCAAACCTCCCGAAAGTAATGCCTTACAGTTGATGAGGTTATGACCTCTTTCAACTTCATGAGAAATAAAGTATAAAGATGCTTGTACTATCAGGTCAGAGGGAGCAATATTATCGTCCTATTATTGCATGAAGATGATATGTTGCTTACGTAAAATTACTTGACCATATTGTATCAAGTTAAGCAGCATCTGATCAAGAACTTTGACATAAAGATCTTGATATAACATCTTTTTTCCTAGGTATATGGATTCACCCAGGACAAATCTTAACACTCATTATACCTCTCGTAGAGTGCATACATTAAGTAAAAAAAGAGGTTATGAGGAATATTTCATATTCTAGTATAATTGATAGCCTGATGTATGCTCGACTATAGACTAGGAAGGACATTACATTTACAGTTTGGTTATTTAGTCAACATCTGGTTAACTCAGATGTAGGCCATTGAAATTCAGTCAAGTGTTGAGATATAAAGAGAATCAAGTATTATGTGTTGACATATAGAAAAGTCAACAGACTAAACCGCGTAGGAAATATAGATTCAAGTTTAGCTATGTGTCCGAATGATTGAAAGTTCACTTAAGGTCACAGTTTAAAATTACAGATGGTACAATGTTGTGGGAGTGTATCAAGTAGACACGGATAACTTCCTGAACCATGCATGCATAGTGAATGCTATGGGGCTGCTTTATAGACTGTTTAGCTCAGAAATTTGATCGCTGAGTTGCCTATGATTGATTCAGTGGCTAGACCTATACAGTTGTAATGTGATAATTAAGTTTCTGTGTTGTTTAATAACAACATTGAATATCACAGGGTCTTAGCAGTCTGAGATCAAGTTCTTCATCATAAAGTAGTTGACACAAAAAGGTGACACTAAAGTTTGGAGCAATTAAAGATTGAGCAATTATAAGGCGACTATTTAACTATAGGACTTTGCCCATTTGTATTAGAATACAAGTATGCAGTATGGGTGTTTTGAAGTCCTTAGACATTGTTAGTTAAAAGACCGTTATGTTTGCTCCAGTACATTTATACGTTGTAAAGTATTGTGACAGTATGATGATTCATCAATTAATGATGATCTTAATTTATCCATAGTACTGCATATTGTCATACATTTTCATAATATATATAGAAATCTTAAGATTTGTGTCAATCTTAAGCATTTTAAAGGTCATTGGGCATTTATAAAGACTGACCTTGAGCCTATGTCATTAGACACATACAAGTTTTATATGGATATATCCTTAAAGTTTCACATGAAATAGGAGAATATAAGTTTTAAATCCCATAAAAGGTTTTCTCTGATACTGTTTAGCATTCGGTGAGAGAAAACAGGATTTCTCTGATGCAATTTAGCATAAAGTTGGAGAAATCGAGACCTACAGACGAAGATGATACGTATTAGATCATAAAGGTATCATAGTAGTCTGCCACACTCCATTTTCCCATTCATGTTAGTCAGGTACTAGGTATTCGTGATTGTATTAGATTTGTGTCACACATGACACATGCATTTGATACTTTCCGGTATCGGAAGCCTTACGGGATTAGGGATGACAGTGGGTTGTCAACCCGATTAATATCTGCACCACCCGACCTGAAAAAATGGACATGGAGGCTAAAAATTGGTTTTTAAATGGATGCTAAAAATGGATGTAGATTTGGATTTGGATATGGGTCTAGTGATAACCCGAATCGACGGATACCCATACCCAACCAGTTTTTTATTAATTCTATTTTTTCTTGAATATTTATGGTTAAATATAATAAAATATTAATATTTTATTAGGAGAAACATCTTTAAAATCTCCACTTTACTCCTCATCTTTTTCCAGAATCAAAATCTCAATTTATTTTTATCAATTTTATGATTTTTTAAGACGTACAAATTAATATCTTGACTTATTATTATTAAATTAATTTTAATTTGGAGTGTTCGCAAAAATTTTCTCTTTATATTTTCTATTTTGGAAGTTATATTTTTATGTGCTATACAACCCTATGGATATCCAAAAACCCGAACAATCCAATGGATTTGAATATGGGTAGTAAATCGTAAAACCCGATGGATTTTAAATGGATAATGGGTTAAATCATAAAAAATGGATATAGATATGGGTAGAGTAATACCTGAACCAAACTCTACCCATTGCCATCCCTATACGGGACAGAATGTTGGACTTTCATTACCTTTGAATCAAATATTTTATTTTTAAACTTAGACGACTAATACAGTAGCGTGACTTAACCGGGTTTTTCAAATTATTTTAAACTAAATTAAAACTACAATTAATACCTGTCCAAGGGGGAGATTGTAAGACATTTTTGCCCCTAAGGGTAATTTTGTCTTTTTCCTCATTAAGGGACAGTTATTAATTGTGATTTTGTTTTCCAATAAATTACCGGTTAAGTAACGCAATTTGATCCAGATAAAGGTAATAAAATGGCCCAATAAATGATCTAAATTAATGGGTCAAAGTTTGGGTAAAAAATGGGTCTCTTTCAGTGTGGACCTAGACCGTATCGGCCTTGTAAATGGGGAAGCCCGATATGGAAGCTTATATATAAGGGGTGTCTCCTGTAGTAACTTAAGTAATTCACGAGCATTCAAAGCTCTGATCCGTTAGGAGCGCTTGTGTGTTAAGTAAACTACAGAAAGACCTAGACCTCGAGCCAGTGATCGTTTTCAACAAAAGTTTCGAGGGAATCCGAGCTCGTTTGGCAGCAGAAAATAGCATTCAAAGTTTTGATGGAACCAAAATCATGTATTCTGCATTTCTTCATTTTTAATCCATTCATGGACGATTCTGTATATGTAATAAGGTTTGCTCTACGTATTACAAATCATTCATTAAATGGAAATGTACTTAGATTTATAAATATCAGCATATGATACATCAATTTCTCAATCTAATCTGATACCTTGGTACCACTCCACTATCTAGTCATCAAAATAGCATATCCCTAACACTCAAGATATCTCAATACCTCTTTGGTACCTGGCTATTGGCATAGGACATCCTTAAGACTTAGGATGCCCAGTACCTATCCCATAGATAGGTATTTAGCTATTGCTCACTCGTATTTAAACAACCTATCAATCTATGACCTTCAAATGGAGTTTATCCTAGGCAAGCTACAAATTCACAATTTACACATTTTATTCTCAACATATTATAAGGCAGTCTCTATTTAATTTTATGAACATGATTTATTTACCCAAATATTCTTAATTATACTTATGCACAATTGAAAATTTTTAATTATTATATTTTTTGTCGAATTATCAACAGACACATCTCATAATACGTAACAAAATATAAATGCAAAATATTTTGTACTTTGTTAATTATTTATGTAATAAATAAACACAATTCATATATTTTAGAAATCTATATATGCAATTATTAATTTAATTAATGACTAGTTCAAAATATGATTCGCTATAAAATAATTTATTAATAACAAAATTCAAAGTTTTATGAATCATACAACTACTTTAAGAGTACAGTTCAAGGTTATCCTTACTTGATTTTTGGACTCAACTAATTGATAAGTTCGATCTACTTCTTAGTATGTCTTTTAGACCTAGACATTACAAAATTCTTGTAGATTTTTTTCATCCCAATTACACTTAATAATTCAAAATTATTTCCTTTTTCTCTTTATTCTTATTTATTTAAATATCTTTACTTTACTAAACCATCATAATTACTAAAATATCCTTAACTATTAAAAGTCCTATTTTATCCTCATTTTTATTATTACAAAATACCTTTTTTATGAATTAAATTCTAATTTTACCATTAAATTTTACCATTTTTGTTTTTTATTATATCTTAAATTTTCCTAAATTATCTTCTTCGCCCGCTTTTCTTCTCCTAGCTCCCTTTTTTATTTTTATTTTACAGCCAACTTTTCTATAATTTTGTTTTTCTACAACTTCAAAAATTATTGTCCTAAATAATCACAATATAATTTTCGAGTATATACTAATTTAGGATGATTAAAAATCACAAATAAAAGGCATAGAATTGTTGTAAGAAAATTTTTACCTATGTGAAGTTACTGCCTTTCTAACTTCTAAGGGATTTTTTGATTGCTAATCTTCACAATTCACAATTTTCTCGTTAATTCATTGCAAGATAAACAAAATAAGGGAATACATAAGAAAAAGCTTCTCACATACAAGAAAAAGATATGTATTTTTTATGTAATTACTAGCTAGAAAACATAAAAATGGTTTCTTATTATTAATTAAATAACAATTACTAATATCCGATATTTATTTATGAAATAACTTTTACTATCAAATAACTAAAATCTAAATATAACAAATATAAAATTTTTGTTTATTTGCTTATATATTTTTATAAAATATAGATAAATAAAAATAATCAACCCAACGAAATGACAAACGAGACCAAACGGTATTCCTCGACTCAGGAGTGTCGACCATAGGTTAGGATCCGATCGTATTGGCTTCATGTCTGGAACCTTATCTTTGTGACAAGACAAGTGAGACGAATCTGGCTTGTATTTGCTCAAAATCAAAGATTCCACGAATCTGGTCTGTATTTGCTCAAAATCAAAGATTCCTTCATCTCATGCCTGATGTTATGGGTGGTGTAAATCGAAAGAAAGGAGCAAATTCATTTTGTCCCCACTCTCTATCGTGCCTACATTTAATACCCATTTTTCTTGGTTCTCTATCCAATCAAAATGGTCGTCTCCACTTTGACTTTCTAAATTCTAGCTTGTTAGGTTTCTGCAAAACGCATATTTGCTACACCTCTAGTCCAGCTGGAGTCCTTTTTCTTATTCTCAATTTTTAATTTACAAGTCTCTCGACTAAATGAATACGAGAGATAACAGTAATGACTTAATTATGCATGAAAAAATCGTATCCTTAAAATTGTATTTATATCCATATATTGTTGTGTCCACGCTAGCGACGTGATTCGTCCACGCATACACATTGTAGTACCTATATCCCATACGATCAAATCATGTGTTTATACTTGTCGTTTTTAATATATAAAGGAAGGCTTATTCTTAAAACAAAAAAGCAAGAGATACACATTTAATTAAAGAGGTATTATTTTGTAGGTCTAAATATTTATGGAGCATAAAAGATAGAAAAGTCATAATTCCTTACAAAAATTCATTAGGAGACTGTTTAGTTAGGGAGTTGCAAACTTAAAATTGTGGCTAATAAACAACAGATTATATTAACTATTAGCTTATAGTAGATAATATCAGTTATTTATTAAAATTATTTGATAAATTTAGCTCTTAATAGTAACTGTTTATGTATAAAATGAATTATAAATGTATGACTTAAAATCGAATTTAATTAATTAATTAAATTTTAACTCATAATTAGAATTTAATTAATTAAATTTCAATTAATCAATATGTATTTATTTATTTATATTTTAATTAATAATAATAATAATTATTATTATAATTGAGAAGACTAGCAAGTGTCACAATGGTGACATTCTTATCACCCCTGACACTTCTTTTCTTTTTTTACTTCTTAACCTCAACTATATTAAAAGAAGAATAAAGTGTTATTGTTAACCAAACAAAATTTTATCAGAAAAGATAGAGGAAATTTTAAAAAATCACAAAGTGAATTGAATAAGTTAAATCTATCGGTTGATAAACTATTTGACATAATGAATCAATAGCCTCCAAAATACTAAAATAATGGATTGTATCCAACCAATCCACCTGTTGATAAAAATGGCTGAAACGCCATCTAAAGACGGGGGCTATAAACTTACTCCACTAACACGCGTCTCTCTTGCACTTGGAGGAAAAGATTGGCGGTTCTTTTGAGTTCAACTTCCAACTTCCATCTACAATCGGCTTTGTCCTTTTCCACTCTGCGAAAAACCAAGTACAAGGTTATTTTACTGCGACACGTATTGTTTGATTCTCGGTATCGAACTTTTTGCAGTCACCTCCGCTCTTTTGAACCAGGTCAAAATTGGACGACCGCCTTCTCTTAAAAGATTCGAGTGTGGATCAGTCAAAGCCAATCCTTGGTTTTCCTTGCTCAAGTTGGGAAAGTTCAGTTCGTCCAATATAAATAAGTTTACTGAGGACCATTCTTGGTAGTTCAAATCTCCTAAAACCTAGAACTAACTTGGGCGCTTCTTGCTCTCTTTACTGTCTCCGTCACAGCCTCACCCTGTCCTCTCTCTCCCCCTTTCCCGTGCTTCTCCAACCTCAAAAATTTTCTTTTCAAACTATCAGCAATACTTCAATGGCCGCCACCACCTCCAACCTTTCTTCCCTTGCAAACCCTTCCTTCTCTTTGAAATCTAATACTCAGATATCACGGAAAGCTCCAAGCTTTCTTCTCCCCAAAATCCTGCATAAACCCTCCATTATCATTGACAAAAACAACCTTTCTCATTCCGAGAAAACATACAGCTCTTGCTCTTCAAAAAATCCAATTTCTGATCACGTCTCTGCAAAAGAAGAAAACCCAGATGATCATTCTTTCAATTCTTATTTTGATGATGACGATAAGCCCCGTGAAGAGTGTGGTGTTGTAGGTATATTTGGAGACCCTGAGGCCGCTCGTTTGTGCTATTTAGCGCTTCATGCTTTGCAGCATCGCGGTCAAGAGGGAGCTGGTATTGTTGCGGTCAACAAAAAGGTTCATCAGTCTATTACTGGGGTTGGGTTGGTTTCAGAAGTCTTTAACGAATCTAAGCTGAACAAACTACCAGGTGATCTAGCTATCGGTCATGTTAGATATTCTACGGCAGGGTCTTCAATGCTAAAAAATGTTCAACCTTTTGTTGCTGGCTACCGGTTTGGATTTGTTGGTGTTGCACATAATGGAAATTTAGTGAATTATAGGAAATTAAGGGTTATGCTTGAGGATAGTGGCTCAATTTTTAACACCAGTTCTGATACAGAGGTTGTTTTGCATTTGATAGCTATATCAAAGACTAGGCCCTTCTTTTTGAGAATTGTCGAGGCATGTGAGAGGCTTCAAGGTGCGTATTCTATGGTGTTTGTGACGGAGGATAAGTTGGTTGCGGTGAGAGATCCTTTTGGGTTTAGGCCTTTGGTTATGGGAAGGAGGAGAAGTAATGGAGCAATTGTGTTCGCCTCTGAGACTTGTGCTCTGGATTTGATTGATGCTGAATACGAGAGAGAGGTTAATCCTGGAGAGGTTCTTGTCGTTGATAAAGATGGGATTCAGTCACTTTGTTTGATTCCTCGCCCTCAACCAAAACAGTGCATTTTCGAGCATATTTACTTTTCCCAGCCAAATTCAGTAGTATTCGGTCGGTCAGTTTATGAATCGAGGAGTATTTTTGGTGAAATACTTGCCACTGTGGCCCCTGTTGAATGTGATGTAGTAATTGCGGTACCAGATTCAGGGGTGGTGGCTGCACTTGGTTATGCGGCTAAAGCAGGAGTGCCATTTCAACAAGGATTGATAAGGTCACACTATGTAGGCAGAACTTTTATTGAGCCTTCACAAAAGATCAGAGATTTTGGTGTGAAACTCAAGCTCTCACCTGTGAAAGGCGTGTTGAAAGGGAAGAGAGTTGTGGTTGTTGATGATTCGATTGTGCGAGGAACTACCTCTTCAAAAATTGTTAGGATGCTTAAGGAGGCTGGTGCCATAGAGGTCCACATGAGGATTGCTAGTCCCCCAATGATTGCTTCTTGCTATTACGGGGTAGATACACCTAGTTCTGAGGAATTGATATCTAATAGAATGAGTGTGGAAGAGATTAGGGAATTCATTGGTAGTGATTCCCTTGCCTTCCTACCTTTTGATAGCTTGAAGAAGTTATTGGGAGAAGATTCTCCCAATTTTTGTTATGCCTGCTTCTCTGGAAATTATCCAGTTAAGCCTACCGAAGAAAAAGTGAAAAGGGTCGGTGATTTTCTGGATGATGGCCTTTATGGAAGTATTGATTCCATTCATGGAGGCTGGGTTCAAGGCCCTCAAAATGGGAATGTTGGGAATACAGGTAAAGTTGAAGCACCTCAAATTCAGGACGTACGGAAAGTTGGTCTATAATTTACAACGGCTAACACGATCGATGGGCAATGTGTGTTTGCATTTGAGTTATAAGCCTCCTCAATAATCTACCTGTAGATTGGACATGCACCCCTCCCTAGATAAGCTCCAAAAATCTAGAACTGAGCCGTCTTGTTTTGGTCCTGCAATTTTGGCAGTAGTTATTTTAAGGAGCATTCTTCTTTTCTTTCCAATTTGATTACAGTAAATGACAGCCTATGAACTGTCTCTATATCTGTATTTTTCTCAACATGCGATTTATATACATGATTCTATACCAAAATCCCAGTTCTGGTCTTGATTCTTCTATTTGTTTTCCCGTTTCTCTTTACTCTCCATTGTTTTATCCAGACGTCCAGGCATCAAGCATTTAGTTGAAACTAAAACTTGCAACCTTAGCAGACGCTAAGATAAAACTTACAACCTTAGTAGACACTATCTTCTTCTTCATTGTTTTCTTTATACGAAACCTACACTACTTGATGACAGGCAACCATAGCAATTCAATTCAATTCTCTGTCATGTCTTTACATAACTCAAAGTCACTAACAGTCCAGTAAGAGGTTTTAAAGCTAAAGCATAAGCTAAGAGAACTTAAGGTGCATACTTATTTAACTTGACCTTATATGCAAATGCCAAAATCAAATATTATATCAAAAAAAAAGACTAATTTAACTGCAAATTATCTTCATTGAATAGAAACTACAGCGATCAGTGAACAACTTAATGGATTTGCTCTAGGGTGTCTCATAGCCACGTGCTTAAGGTGCGTTCCATATAATTCAGATTACTATATGCACCATTTTCCATTAAAAAGAAAAGCTTATATTTAATTTAGCCGACCAAGCGGCGACGTATTATTGAAATCGGTTTGATTGCAGATCAGGCCCACGATCACGAGTGCACTCGAGCTACACTGCTGCACTCTAG
This sequence comes from Erythroxylum suave, assembly GCA_027563595.1. Classification (NCBI taxonomy): domain Eukaryota; kingdom Viridiplantae; phylum Streptophyta; class Magnoliopsida; order Malpighiales; family Erythroxylaceae; genus Erythroxylum; species Erythroxylum suave. The sequence continues at coordinate 45,423,038 of JAOSBN010000179.1, forward strand.
TGCACTGAATAACACTAGATTCAAACTTTGGCCATATATATAGCAGCCACAAAATAGTGGGTCTCGACTTTCGTTCACTGTAAAATCAAATCCTAGGGTTCGTTAGATTTGCATTACCAGAAGCTCATTTCTTGTTCCATCCCCAAATCCTCGCTAAACCTTGACAATGACGCCGCCTCCGGGACCGTACTCCGGCACCAGCACTCTCGCGCTGGTAATTTTTCATTTTCTTCCGCGTTTGGTTTCCTAGAAAATGCAAGAAACCATGAATGGAAAACGAAAGTGATAGTTATTTGTCATCTTTGTGTTTCCGTAACATAATCTTGTAATTGAAGCCAACTGGAGCTAAATCTTTCACTCTGAATCTAATGGTCTCCTTTTGTTCTGATTTGTCATTTCTTTTTTTAACGAATAGGAATGAAAAATTATGCAACAAAAAGTTTTATTTTGTATGGTTATGTTGTGGGTGATTGTTAAAATTAAACATATGGGTGTTTAATTTCTGGGTTGTTGGTATTCTAGGTGGCTCGTGTATCGGCTTTCTCATTTGGTCTCGTTTATGGCAACATGAAGCTCAAGTATCTCAAGGTGCTCTCTTACTGGTTTTGTCTGCTTTTGATCCTAAGTATATCCGAGTATTATGATCAGTTTATTATGAATTGCGCTTATAATTTGTATGATGATTACTTTTTTGGTAATTTTTCAATTCCCTTTGCTGTAATCCATCTTAAGCTTCAGATCCGAGTGGAATCCTTTTTTAATGTTTGTGTTTTGAGTACAAAGTCGGAAGATTTTATGCTGAAAATTGTTCTTATTTCACAATTGATAGAGTTTAATCAACAAAGAGTGTAAAATGGCCTGCTGGGTTAGATCGTACTTTGAACTGATGTGTGAAAATTAGGGGAAAAACATCTTCGGAAGGAGAATTCTGGTTCTCCCTTTTTTGCTTTGATTCGCCATTCTTCAGCTGCCTGGTACATGTTTGATATTTTGTTGAAAGCATTTTCTTTACATGTATGCATATGTTTTCTTTGGGTTGACTGGGGTTAGATCCTAATTGTTTAGCACATCTTTTAGTCTTCTTTTTGGCATTTATTTTGCGGTTCTTTTCAAATTAACTGGTATATGGTTGGAAAATAGAATGCTCTTGATCTGTTATAGCCTTGCTGAAGCTATCCAAGCTTGGAAATGAACTGACCATTACTTGGTTCTGTTAGTGCAGATGAAAGCAAAGTCTCAGAAGAAAGCTGAAGCGAAGGCTCATCATTGAAAGAGATAATGTCATGGGAATCTGGCACGGAAATAATGCACATTGATGGATTTTACGAGCCATTAATTCTTGTGATAAGCTTCTACCTTTTTTTTTCTTTCTATTTTTGAATCACAGCGTTCTGCAGTTTTAAGTTTTTGTCTAATCTTATGAGAATTCGTATATTTTGTTAACCATGTTTCGGAATAGCTATTTTACTGAAAAGTGGATAATTTTTGGAAGATTAGATCTTCCTTTCGCTGAAATAATAGAGATCTTGATCGCAACTGGTCTTGGAATTCCTTCCTAAGTTCCAGCGCAGATAACGATTCACTAGAAACATTGTCGATTAGTGCATGGGAACTAACTATCCAAAATATATTGTGGTTACGTGTATAATACTATTAAGCATATTATGATAAACGAGTGGAAATTTGTTCAGTCAAAGACGTTATAGAAAAAGTTAAATAATAATAAAATAAAGCAACATAAGTTTGTTAAATCTGATTCACTTAAATTCTTTATTTTTATCTGAGAATCTTAAAAATATATCTAATTCTTCCAAAGTAAGAATTATAATTACTTGCTGTATCATTTCAATTCTATTTCTATGTTCCGTTTGTAATGAAAAACCTAGAACAATGCGGCCTTGATTAACTAACTGTGGCCTTTTTGCGGATAGATGCAGTCTGTCTCACGAACTTTGTTTGTAGACTATCCTAAACTTCAGATCGTTTCAAATCACAATGCATGAGATATAACTGTCCCCAAAGATGACAAATGGTCCGGGTCTGTCTCAAAATTAACGGGTCAGATTAGAGTTGATTGAGCCTCGAACCCAATGTTATGAATACCGTACCGGATTCGGTACCGGATTGGGTTCTGGTACGGTACTGTACCGGTACCGGTCAATAC
>JAOSBN010000179.1:45430874-45461250 GCA_027563595.1 Erythroxylum suave
ATTTCGGTACCGTTTTCCGGCCGGTACGGTACGTACCGTCCGGTACCGGCCGGTACGGTACGAAATTCATTTCTTTGCTCGAACCTATCCTTTCTAAAAATGTCCATCTTTGGATTGAGTTTGGACTTGGGCTGTCCAGGTTCGGCTCGCTATGATGCTTGACTTTTATAAATAAAAAGACATCGTCTTTGTATTTAACAAAAGAAGACACGTCAGACTGTGTTGGGGTGAGGCTAGGTTTTTTCCGGGTCCTGTCAGGCTTGGGCCAGCTGCCTCAGGCATTAAAATTTTATAATTTAACCAGGTGAATTTACATCTCAACGGAAATTTTGTATTTGCATGAAAATTTTAAAATCGGTAAATTATTCTCTATACCTTAACAAATCGGCCGTTAAATCAGTCTGCATCATCCAACACTTCTATAAATTTTTTGTAAGTCAATAACTAAATTCGTATAGGCTGCTTTCTCTTGCAGTCTAAACAAGACAAACAATACTCAACATTGTTATTTTTATGAATAGTATAAATTATATTTTAAATTAAAAAATATATTGTAATATTAATAAAATTATATCAAAATTATATAATTTTTTGTTTTTTAAACAATTAAATATTTTATCCACTTATGGGATCACGGTTATGTCGTGTTGAATGGACATGAGAATTCACCCTCGGATTTTAAAGAACCCTGCAAATGTCTACTTGTTTTGTAAGAAGTTGTGACACATTCACCTCCTTTCCTCCATGACCAATGGATAAGTTTCGCTCTTCTAGCTAGTTGTCTTGTGCTAGAGCACTTATACACCTATCATCCCAAGGCCATACATAATCCCTATGTAATCAAAACGACAACCAATATTGAACGAGTAAACTTATGATAGTTGAACGTTCCTTACATATGGCAGTAAAGACGGTTTTCAAAAGCTGCAGCACTGCAAAACCAACCAGCCAACCGCGTAGACAGAACCTAATGTTAGAAGTTGGAAGACCAAATGGGTATTTTATTGGGCTTTTGTTTCTGCTACCTTCTAATTGTTTTCAACTCACTTCAGGTGGCTTTGTTATGATTCTCAATTAAAATATAGTAACCATATCCCTCAAATAATATTCGATGCTTCAAGCCGCCTTCAACTGTGCACCTGTATCTGGCTTCTTCAGTTCGTCTACTAACTTGTGGCTTTTGCTCTGTCGGTTTATCTTGGACATGATACCTTTTTTTAAGCTTCATTCCTGTGTACAAGTTAGAACACTGCTACGTTAGAAAGAACTCAAATCTACATTAAGATTTTGGCTCTGACACCGGTGTTTTTTAACTCAACATTCGAAGAAACATATCATACTTGTTAACATCTGCAAAATTTTCAATAATTTATTTCTCTTTCAAACTGAAAGGTTTTAGAAAGGTTGTTAGCATATTTTCTCTTTTCTGTTTCATCTTTTTGTCAGAATGTTTAGGTAAGGAGATTAGAGAATCAAACTGTTATAATCCTAGTTTAAAGACAGATTCAATATCAGAAAGCAATCAACTCCATTCTTTAATTGACGTGAGATTTACAGCTAGGTCTCAAAGTTGACCAGCTCCGGTTAATTTTGACAAATGGTAGCAGATGTTGTTCATCATCTTCATTGTTAATAAGGTTAATTAAACATATTTTTAATAATAGTTAAGATATGCATTTTGAGTTCAGTAGTCAGTTCATGCAGTCAATCGTCATCATGTCTGTAGCGAAACATGTGCATGTTCTTACACGTTAGGTGGCATTAATTTAGGCACTATAAAAGCGCATAAAGTAAGGCCTATATTTCCATAATCTTATCATCAATTTAATTGTCATTGTCGCCTCTAATCAGGCTAAACATGGTCACGTCTCTTAAGCAAACATGAAGAACAGTCAGTGCTTGTTCTGTGTTGATGATCAAGAGTATCTGATAAAATACTAGACATACTTGCAAGTACATTACCTGCTTGGTACTGTTCTTTTACCCTAACTACTGTAAATAAAAGATGGCATTGGGTAGGAATAGGATTACTCTGTTTGGAAATCCCATATTGCCCTATCTTCAGGCAACAACAAAAGTCATCAAATTCTTGCCTGAAAAAGGTGTTGGTCAGCTAGCCGTAGAATTTCGGCCCTAAAATTTGTCCTTGGACTAAAGGTCACGAAGGGAGGTCCCAGCATATATTCTCTTTATATTGGATTATGTACTATTCTAATCAGGATTACTGTGGAGGGGACAAGAGATCATGGAAGCAAACTTATTATGTATGTTTAGTTAATCTTTACTTTATGAGGTACTTAATTATTCAACAATCATGACCTGAACATGAGCAATTGTCGTCGTGGTAATATTCCGCAGTGCTTTGAAATGCTCTCCATGTCACTAGTAATCATTGAAAAAGTAGAAAAAGAAAAAAAGAGAAGTTGGAGCCGGTAAATAACTTGAAACTGTTTCTTTTCAATGATTATGTTGTATTCATGTACTGTACCTCTCCAAACAAGTTAAGAACAAAAGTATTATAATCATTCATATAGTAGTTAGTAGACGTAAAGAATCAAATCTCTCATCATGTTAAAGGTTAATTAGACCAGAATTGAAATGTTGAATGATTCAAGGGGGAATGATTTGCCTACATTTCCCATCTGCTTTACAAAGAATAATAGGCCAATTTCCCAAAATTCATGTTAATTAAATTATTGATTGAGCTAAATTATTGTTATTTTAATTCTGATCTCTTTTATACTGTTTATTTGAAAACAACTATTTTATTAATTAAAGATAAAATTGTATATTACTAGACCATCCAAATTCTTGATCCAGCCGTATTTTTACAAAATATTGTTGTTGTTTTCTTCTATCTTATCTCTTTTTAAAAATTTAAACTTAATTTAGTTCCGAATCTTTCCGTCATCTTTTTTATTTTTTGAAATACTTTATTTAAAACGCCCTCATCAACAACTATTTTTTAATAAAAAATAAATTAAAAATCTCCCGTGATCATGGTTTCCGCAATCACATGGCCTTGACAAAAAGGGAAACAACGAACACAATCTCGTAATTATCTCGAAAAGGAAGGGCATTCGCAAATAACTCTCGCCATATAAAGCACCCACAAACGGCAGAGTACTTCTCCCGTCCAAACACTCGTTTTACCTCTATTGTCCCTCTCAGCTAAAAATGATGAAGAGTAACCGAATCACCCACATTGTGAGAATCCGGCAGATGTTAAAACGCTGGCGCAAGAAGGCGAGGCTGAGCGCTGCCGGAGCTCCGTCCGATGTCCCCGCGGGACACGTGGCGGTCTGCGTGGGGGAGAGTTGCAGGAGGTTTATCGTGCGCGCGACGTACCTGAACCACCCGATCTTCAAGAACCTCCTCCTGCAAGCCGCTGAAGAGTACGGTTTCAGAAATAGCGGTCCTTTGGCGATCCCTTGCGACGAATCGGCCTTTGAAGAGATCCTAAATGTCGTATCCGCCTCCCAAACTGGAAACAGCCCTGGAAGGTTGTCGAATCTAGAGAACGTTCAGAGATGCAGCCATGATGGCGTCACAAGTAATCTTGGTTATTTAGGTGAATCAAGACCGTTGCTTCGCGGTTAACTGATCTCTGAGTTTGTAGCTGAAGTTAGGCTACTAATCATATAAACTTTTCATTTTGTTTTTCACTTTATTAGGCTTTAGGGATTAAGTTTTGTAAAGGGAATGGCAAGTTTGGTATAAATTTTGTACCTCCCGTAAATTTAAAGAGGACCATCGCTAATTTTGTATATTACTTCTTGATTCATGATTCAATACTAGTTAGAAAGATGTAGATCCTTTCAATATTCTGAATTATTTCATATATATCTGGTATTACCAGTGAAATTCGTTTGTGATTTCCCATTTCATATATAACTTAGCATCATTATACTTAAAAGATTTACCCCTTGTGCATCAGATGCCGTTCCAAAAAAAAAAACAAAGTTTCCATTTCTTCAAGTTTATAGAATTTTGTGACAGTGCGTCGGTTTTGAAATAACTAAAAATGTAAAGATAAATCAGCTCAATTGAGTGATGAGCCTCCAAGATCCACCCTCTAACCCTTATCATTAAAAGGAATCAATCAATGAAAATAAAAGCTAAATTCATCCTCAAGCTTTACATCTCTTAACTTTTATTTTATTATCAATTAAGTTAATTTAGATTTACTCGAGAAATAAAAGTTTGAGGTCAATTTAATAAAAAAGAAAATTAAGGGATTAAAGTGCACCTAAAGTCATAGTTGGATAATAAATTTATGCTTCCTTTTTTATTTTTAAAAATTTGAAAGTTCCTCTCACTTTATCTAAAGATGCATTTTTTTAAAAAATAAGCATATAATTTACCTAATTTTCTTATTTGGATTCATATTTTAAATTGACATGGAACGTGATATAGACTTTTCTTGTACATAGGTCATACATTAACAATAATAAATCAATAAAAGTATTTTGATAAAAAGGATAAAAATTCTAATAAAAATTTAAATATTTTTTCAACTTTTACAAATTTACCTTCAAAACTTTTTTTCTCTGCCAAATAAACCTATTATTTATTTATTAATGTCGTTTGCATTAAATTTCAATATATCATAGAGCATGACTAAGAAACTACAAATTAATAAAAATTGAAATAATAAAATTTCAAAAATACTAAATAAAATTTGATTGTTCATATGTTTTGAAATGCCTTCAAGCATTCTACATTAAACTAAATCATTTGACATTAAATCTTTATTTGTATTCCTCATATAATGTCTATATGCGTAATCATCTATTTTAATTTTTATAAATTCAATATAATATTATTTATTTAATACAATTCAAATAGACAATCCAATATAATCAACTAAACATTGAATAAATACTTACTAATATTATTACATTTAATTATTAACTTAATTAATAAAATCAAAATTATGAAGTATTAAAAAAATACTTGATAAAGTTTATTATTTATCACTTTTCAGAAATTAAACTATTCACCATCCAATCTTTGTTTGTATTTTTCATAATATGTATACAAATATTATAATTCATTTAAGCTTTTATAAGCACATCCAAATATTATCAATTTAATGCAATTCACATAGTCAATCAGTATAATGAATTAGGTATTGGATATAACATGTACGTATTTAATAACATTTCTATATTTGACTAATAAATTAGAAATTAGTAATTTTTTATTCAATTATAATTTTAAAAATTATTGTCTAGCATAAATAAAATTTTCACATACAAATATTGTTACACCCCATTACCATAAATTACATACCTGAACACCCTGTGGACATTCTAGTATATAATCTCTAATAATCGTGTGTTAACTATTCACCTTCACTTTATCACATGGCAACATATCCAACTTAGTCATGACATCAATTATTGTACATAAAAGTCACTAAAAATTAAAGACCAAAATTAATAAATTGTATTCCTTTTTTCATTTCATAAACAAAAACCGAATTTACAATGTAGCATTCAACATCCATACATTGACATTAAAAGTCTACAATATCATTAGAGCACGTACATTATCAAGCCTACTACAAATACGCTATATGAAAGAGGCAATATACAAAATATCTATCTAAACTTTTCAGTCTCAGCTGACTGACCTTTGAGTCATTTCCTCTTCACAAAAATTCAAGAATTATGCTTCTTGTAGTCTCTCAATAGCTAATGTCCTGTCTCGGTCCTGAAATGTCAATGTGCAATTTTGGGTGAGTTTTGTGAACTCAATGAGGTAACCATCATCGATGGTTCACTCAATTCAAGTAACACCTTATCACATGTAACAAATATTTCACATCTTTGCATATTACAAGAAATATCACATATCATATTCTCATTCAAATACAAGGTACCAATATATTTTTAATCAGTCAAATACATTTATTAAAAAAATGTTTATGCAATGCACGTGAGACTCACTTTCACTTGTTATTGTGACTGAGTGCCTTTTTACTAACTCATATCCGTTAGTAGATACCGAGCTGTACTAGATAATGTCCCATATCTCTTAGTGGATACCGGATACTTTCACTACTAAGCCTGAGGCTCTGATCACAGTATGAGCTTTAAGCTCTTTACACTGGCAACTCTGGTCACAATTGATTTTATCTTTCATGCATTCATATAATGGAATGCTTCACATTCATATATATACAATCAGTCACTTGATTTCAATTTCACATTCACATTTATCATCAAACCTTGGTCTGGCATTCAACAATAATGTGAAATATCACTTATTCATTTAAACTCACAGGCAAGGAGCACTTCAATATCACAATCATCAAGTCAGAATCTTCGGACCTTTATGTCCAGAGTCAATATAATCAATCACACATTCATAAAAAAATTCAATCATAATCAAAACAATTAATTGAGTGAGACCGCCTAGGTTACGCACAGTTTGCTCCCAAAACTATTGCCTCAAATTTCCAGCAATATTAGGAAGTAGTCGATCTACTTGTTCTTGTATATGCAATCATATACAAAATTTACACATTCAGATAAATAGTCAATCATAAGCACATTCATGAATATATCATGTATTATGCATGTTTAGTGAAAATTTCTTGGGTATGTTTCTTTAATACACTTTATAAGCAATTTCAACACCTTCCAAACATTTTCGGACTGTTCTTATACTGAAACAATGATCTGTACTCAACTTCCACCCAGAAATTGAAATTCTTAGAGACAGAATTAAAATTCGATTTCTTCATACAATTTGTATCTCGATGTCTCTAGTTTACTCCAAGTTAAAAATCATTCCATTTGGATACATTCAAATCAAAATATTGTCAAAATACCGAAGCATGTTTAGTGAAAATACTCCAGTTACTAAATTCTAGAACTCCTCATCAATTTCATCTCAAATTTATCACTCAATCTCTTTAAAATGATTTCATATGGCTATAATTTTTGGTGGAAAACAATGTGTTTCGAGTCTAATGGTCTAAGTCCCATGTCATTTGAAGGTCGGGAGAAGAAGATATGGACAAAAGATCAAAGGAAGTTCAAAACAGTCACTCCTTTTTTTCAGAGTTTCAGAGTCTTGATCGTGCATTTCTTCCTTCATTAGCTGAGTCGCAATCGTGCTGGGGCACGATCGTGACTTCCCTTGTTTTTCAATAGAGTCGCGATCATGCTGAGGCACGATCGCAACCTGCTTTGTTTTCTTCCTTCTCTTTCATTCTTTCTTGTCATTTTTGACTTACAACTAGACGTTTTTAGACAACACTTTCTTCTAATCAAATGTTCCTCTATGTTTTAAGTTTCCAATGACATCAAATTCATTCATTTTGGTCCAGTATCGTGCAGGTTATGATCAAAATATTCTATATTGTTCCTTAACTCTCAATTTCAAGCTAAATTTCAGGGCTCTTATGATCATAATTAAAATTTGACTTCTTCAAGAAAGTTGTAGACATATGTCTCTAGTTTAATATGAACCAAGATTCAACTCATTTGAAAATATATAGCTCAAGATATAACCAAAAGAATCAAAGTAGTTTAGTAAAAAGACACTAGTGCATATGCAGACTCCAAACACCAAAATCAGACATGCAACCACCACCTTCTTCTACACTTTCATTCATAAAAATTTTATCATTTCTATATTAGAACCTCACCAAATTCATGAATTTCTGCATCTATGTCTCAGATTCTCATGTTTCTTACAATCCTATAAATACTTTCTACACAAACTTGATTTCACACAAACATAAAAAAGAACAGTTATATTCACATATTTCATCAAAGTTTTTGCACTTTCATTCTTTAATCACTATAACTACACTTCTTACTCATGCATGTATTTCCTTTACACTGTTACAATATCATCACAAATCACGATTTAACAATGTTTCCAGCACATTATTATCAACTCTACATTAACACTGAAACTACTCAACTTTCTCAATTTATGCATGAACTCATTTTCAACCATTATATCATCATTAGAATCAGTTATGGTATCCAAAAAACTAAAACCACTACTTACTTGATTCAACTATCCTTCCCAGCAGTAAGAGTGCATCAATGGCACAGAAATTCCATAACTGATGTTTTGGTGGATGAGCAAGGAAAAATAGTTTTGGTAAATAGTGTTCTTTCAGTAAAGAAAACAACGAGAGAAAGAAAGAAAGTTACAGGCATTTTCATTCTCAAAATCACTTGCTACATGTCCTATTGCATGCAATACATTTGTTACTTATTTGTGCTGCCACATGTCACAATGCTATTGGTCAATTCTTTCAATATTTTATCTAGTCTAAAATACCCCAAATTTCTGAAAATTTCCTAAAAGTCACAAAAAATTCTGAAATAATACTAATAGTCTCTAAATAAAATTTTAACGCAAATAAGTCACAATTTACATTTTGGTTGTCACTAATAAATGATGATGCAGTCTTGAGTCCACGAGTATATAAGGTACTTAGAAATTAAATTTGATCTAGACTCACATTTGTTAGCTCTAAGTGGGGCCTCAAAGCATTCACCATGATTTTTGGCATAAAAGCAATCCTCTCGAGATTTCTCCAACTAATAATCCTACAATAGTCACCCATTTGTTACATTAAACTTAAAGACCAAAGGTTGCATTAAGGGCTTTCCAAGCAACTTAAAGGAGGGATTCTTTGGCATATATATATTCAAACTGAATAGTTCTAATCTTTCCCAGGTAAAATAGATACTGAGAAAACTATAAGAAAAGGTAGTCATTGTTTAAAATCCTTTCATATGCTAGCTTATCAAATACTTTTGCAATATGTCAATCCATTGCACATAAATCTCCTACGTCATTGATGAAAGTCACAACCTTTCACAATTTTACAAATCATTTACTACTATCACATTTTTCAACCAAAGAGATACATAAGGGAGACAAGATTTAATATGTTTACAAACAAACATGCTAAGATAGAATAACCTATATATATTTAAATATTAAGAATATTAATGCAACAATCATAAACAAATTTAACATCCAGAAAGCAACTCTAAGCCTATAATTTAAGAAAAGAGAAAAAGATCAATGCCAAGAATCAAATGTATGCCTCCAAGAATTTGTTTAAGATTAAATGTTGATGAGAAATTTTGGTATAAAAATTTATTGTTAGAAAAAACTAGTTTTCATTACAGTTCATAAATATCTGATACATTCAGCACTTTATTGTTGTGAATGGGTCTTGGTCACCATATAGATACACTATAATTTCATAAGCAAAGGTATGCTGCATACAAGAGATTATATTTTCTTATAGTTAAAAAGTGAAAACTTGCCTGATGGTTTGAATGAGCTTCAAACCATAGGGCCTTTGATCTTAGCTTCTCTACCTGATCATACAAATTGTAATGTAGGTAATTGTAAAACAACATGTTAAGAAGTGTTTTTTAATCAAAAAGTTATTCTAATTATGAGATTTTAACAACATTTCAAGAATAAAGTTTGTGACTAAAGAAGTACCTGGCATAACTCATCATGATGCAGTGTTGCAATTTGGCGAAGAGTAAGAGGTTACTGTTGATGAAATAATTTTAAGAATTAGATTAAAAATTGAGGACAACAAGTAAGGTATCAAAACATGTCCATGCTTCTCTATAAGGTTTTAAGTACCTACTAGCACATAATAGAAGAAATAAGTAAAAAACCTTCTACTTAAACAAGAACATTCTTCTACCATATATGAGAAATGTTAAATTCAAAGGAATGTAGGAAAACCAACCCTCTAATCTTAGCAAGATCCTTAGCGACTTTGTAGCAAAAAGAGTAATAGAAGTAAAGCGTTGAAGCCAGAACGTCAACAATTCTCCTATTCATGTTTTTCAATAGTTGGAAAGCGGATCAACGAAAGGGATTGGAGTGACAGACAATGATGATGTGTGAAAGAGGCAAGACGTCGGATGGGATAACCCCTTTTTACTACGTTTTTGAGAGAAAGAGGGTGATATTTGGAGATTTAGGATTCTAAGTAAAAAAAATTTAAATCCACGTGTGTTTTTTACATGGAATCTAAAATCGACCTAGCCTTTTTAAATTGATTTAATGGCGCGTGTATGATATTACCATCTTTTGGTCCGAAATAGCCTAACATTGAGTAGACCTGACAATGTTTAGACGATAATTGAGCAGGTTAAAATATTTGGCCCTAAATTGATCAAACCTAAAAGGTTTTGCCCCAATTTGGGCATTTAGCTTGGCCTAAAAGGTCACAAAGTTAGCCTATAAATAGAAGCACGATAAATGTGTAGCTTAACAATTCATAAATAACGAAAAATTAAGGATGTGGGAAGAAATGTGCTGAATGTGTGGAAGTCTAGGATACGGAAGTTGAGAAAATAATGAGAGGTAGTTAACAAAAACATGGATAAGTGAGCTAGAATTTAAGAAGTTACATGAGGCTAAGGTCTACAACGTGGAAGTAAAAGAGAAAGTGACAAGTTGTTAGATAAAACATAAGGAGGTCGGCAATTATGGCAAAACTGAAAGATGAGAGTGTTAAAAATTTACTAGCACTTAGTGCCTTTTTAGATGGGCTTATATCAGTAGAGCTTTTCTGAGAAGAACTTTTTTAAAAAGCTCCAAATTTGAGCTTCTTAAAAAGTTGTATTTTAGCTTCTAAAAAGTCATTTCTATTTAAAAAATGATTTTAGACTTTATGGCCAAATACTCATTTTTCTTTAAAATAGCTTTTGTGGTACAAAAAAATGCTTATTTACTCTCCAAAAGTTCAACCAAACAGACGCTTAGACCATAAGAGATACTAGAAATAGGTCAACATGATCACAATACAATAAAAATCTCCCTCTAGTTAAAACAATCAACCTATTTCAAATATAATTTGTCATTTTCCAGCTTAATATAATTTGTCGTTTTCCAGCTTTCTTTACTTTGTGAATTTACCTTTATTTATCGAATTCTCTTTGTAATTTGAGATTCCCTTTTGTAATGATCAATTACTTTCTTTACTTCATATTTCAATTCAACTTATCTTAGTATTTTCGTAACTTAGAATTATATTTTCTAAGTTTTTTGAGACCGAATTAGTTCATTGATAAGAAGCTAGGTATAAATTTGAGAGAAATTCCATTTTGGCACACTCGAATTCTCGATTAATACCAAACAAATTATAAGAGAAATCTTTTCATCAAATTATGGGGAGAATATGTCGAATTATATTTATTATATTAGGGTAGTCATATATGATATCTATGAAAACATCACTTATCATGTAGACTCTCTGTTAATAACAATAATTAACAAAAAGTTCACAACAATGTTCTTATATCTTAGAAAGTTCTTTTTCTTAATGTTAATTTCATGAGAAAAAGTAATCACACGGGGAGTTGATGTCTTATACATTTTTAACTTATAACGTGATTCGAGGCAACTGAAGCTACTTCTTTATAGCAAAATGAAATTAAGATAGAGTCGGATGATTGGATCGAATTTTAAATAGCCCTAATTATAAATATGAATACCACAATTTAAGAGACATTCAGTCCTAGTTATCAATTACAAACTTTTTTGGGATGGCGTTAGTAGTTAACAGGGTGACCGAGCAAAACAGCACATAGTACAAGTACCCACAGAACTTAACATGTGGCATTTTGGGCCACCGATTTGCAGAGGAGACATTAGAGATAAGTTTAGTTTTGAGAAAGGGTCCACTATAAAGGGCTGTCGGGAGTGCAACAGATTCCAACCAAACATTTTTTGTCTTCTCAGGCTTCTTGCTTTACAACCCCGAGTCATCATAAATTGCGTAAATTGCAATCATGACTGGTCTCGCCACAAGCTCCACAATTCATCGGTTCTGATTTGATTCATATGTGGGGCATTAATTAAGAACCCCAGATTTTCTGTTCCATATTCTCTATTTCCTCTGTTTTCAAGAAAAAAAGAAACAGAAGATCTGTTTCCGTAACTGATCGAGTGCAGCTCAACCCCAGAAACAGCATTGCAACGCAATTAAAGGAGGCTTTTATTATGTTGAATTTTTCAATTAAAGAAGGCAAACAAAGCACCAACCAGTACAGATTCGTACCTTTCAAGTAAGACAACTATATCCCCATCGATTGCACAGTGACAACCTCAGAATTTTGTCTCGAGACCCTTTTCTGTTTGCTCATTTTTCTTCAAGTTAAAGTACCTGATAGTAGAAAAGAATATTCCTCAACTATCTATAGAAAATTATGCTACAATGGAAAGTTTAGGGTATTGAAGGGGGACCAGTGTTTTTGAGATAGGAAAATGCTATCCCCATTTATTATAATACCTCAACAAATTCAAGTGTTAGTTCTTTTTTTTCCTCGAGTTAAATCTTATTGCAAATAAAGCATGTATCATTTTTTTTAACAACGAACACATGAGACTGCAGGCATGCCTATGTATAATCTACCTTATTACCTAAATTCATAGCTCACTTGAATGAATAAGCTTCCTCAACATTCAAACCTACCCTTTGGAAACATGTTTCACAAAAAAATTCTAAAACTAATCAGATAACTATCTGCAGGGTATTACTTATTGCATGACAGGATTTACCAGGAGAAAGAAGAAATGCAGGTAAAGTTGATAACCAAGAGAGATGAAATCAAATAGTGGAGTAAGCAGCTGCAGACAGTTAGTTTTACAAAACCAATTCATAGTGTCTACCAAAAAATGTGTATATATTGGAGGCTACCGTGAACAAGCCACGTCCCAAGTGTCTCCTCTTTGTTCTTCAACCAACTACAGGGAAAGAGAAACACGGTATCTATGAAACCATAATTGCATACAAGAACATGATCAACCACGTACGAGACAATAACATACGGGGGATGGTGTCAAGCAAACCATAAGATCCTTCGTTCATCCGTGCATGCCTTTCCTTTCCTCTCTAGGTATTTTATTCATATTGAGAGTTTTTAATATCTTCTGATGAATATTAGAATTTGGTGTAAGATGGGCATTGAATTTTCTATCCATATGATTACTTTTTTGGGACCTACATGTGGGAAAGGTAGCCCTGTGACTGATGTCATTGAACAACTTTGGCTATATTTTTGCTGAAGATTTTCCCCTTTTTTTTGCGGTTGGCAGATGTCTGTTCAAGGCCTGAGATCCACAGGATTGGAAGTTAACATTTCTGAAAATGCCATAAATGACTACTTTTCTGATATATATAATTATATATATTTTAGTACCTCTCAATTTCCTTTACTGCTGTGTAATGGATACAATTAATCAAATTGTAACCAAAAAGAAAAGAAAAAAGATTAAATATAGAATGGAGCAAAAGATCCTGATTTGACAGTGACTTAATCCTTTGGCCTCTTAAGTCTGTACCTACCCTGTCTCAGGTGATTTTGGCCATCTATTTATGTGGGCCATCCATTTATGTGGGCACATAAATGGATGGCCAAGATCACCTGAGACAGGGTAGGTACAGGCTTAAGAGTCCAGAGAATTTGAGGGGGATTTGACATCTTTCAGGAACTTGTTTAACCATTTACTTGCTCACTCAACTGCCAATTTAAGTCCATTTTTATACTATTTCTCCTAAGCTGAAGTTTTGAGTTTCATCATTGATACGTAATTGCTACCCGCAGCACCTTCCGTGAAGCTTCCTTTGAAGGATTCGTACATACCATTATAAAGAAGTAGTAAATGCTTGGAATGGATACAAGCGGTTAAGGATATACCCTATTTGTATGTACATGGGTCTGATATTATTTACCGGAGCCCAAGATTGGTAAAAACTTTTCCAAGAATTTACAGGCACAACGTGGGTGGGACATGGCGGACAAAGTGCAGAAGATAAGAGACCTCTGTCCAGCTGTAGACTATTTGCTCCCATCAAATTTAAACACTTCCAAGTTCTAACTCAATATTCTGATACTGATGTGAAAGACATGACCTGCTTTTTCCATTATTAAACTGATTGAGTTGGTTACAATTTGTTGCAACTTCTAAATCAAATATTACTGCAATCTGTTTCTTAACTTCCTTTGTACCAACCAGGTCATAGACTCCATACAAAAAGGAGATAAAAATGAAATTTACCTTAGCCCTTACCTACATGGAAGGCTCTGCTAGATTAGCGTTTAAAAACCATGGAGCGGGAGCATTTCAATTTGAATAGTATTGTTTGCATTTCAATTTCATTTCCGCAAAATTGATCAAAATTGAACTGGTGCAGTGAAATTGGAAACAAGAACATGCCATAGCTGCATGCAAGCTGTGGTTAGTAAGAGCATGGAGGTTGAAGGGGCAAAAGGGCTGTTGACGGTGGTACATGCCCTGCTATGTACGTGATGATATACCAATAGCAGACTGAGGATTGGATGAGTAATGAAAAATACATTCAGCTTATCAGAATTATGAAACTTTTTTTAATAATGCTCAAGTCATTGAACTTTCATTTGCCGAGTCCAGACAAGTAATCCCATTTAGGAAACAGAGAGAGCAGAGAATGGGAATAAAAGTATAAAATAATGAGGATATAAAGATATTTTCTTTTTGGTGGAGGAAGTTCTGCATGTAGTGGATTTTGTGTTGCAGCAGAAGATTTTTTTTGGGGGCAAAGGGAAGCTAAAGAAGAAATAAAAAAGGTGTCTGTGTTAGGCTTGTTTTGTGGCTACAACAGAAAAAGGCCAACATTGCATTTAAAGTAAAAGAGAGGAGCAGCTAACCAGAGGCAGCCTTTGCATCTCTATTCTCTAGTGGTCCTGCTACGGAATGACATCAGTTTCTGAAAATTTTATGAATATAGAGTCAAATGACTGATATTGAGAGCCATTGCCAACCAGAAATGTCTATGAGTTACTCTCTCGCCGAATTCCTTTCTTTAAGAAGCACATAAACAAAGGTGATAAGAGATTCGCTAACCATAGAAGAGTGTACTTGAGACCCTGTGATATCAAAATTTGAGACACATTCTCTAAAGGTTGTACCTTGAGACCCTGTAATATCTATATTTAAGAAACATTCTAAGATTCATACAACTCAAAGATGGTTTTAGTTTTTCTTTTATGTGCATGTTCTGCTTAAGTACTCGGGATCATGACCCCCAAGTGAATAAACTTTTACTCTTTTTCTAACAAAAAAGGCTCAATCTTTTCATTTTACTTTGGAAATATACTGATGAAAGCTGAATGTTAAAGAATGCAAGGTTAGATGGGTTAACTTACTGTGGTGATACGTTCTGGGGTTTGATTGCTTTGCTCTATCATTTTCACCGGCAACCTAATTTCCAAGTTGTAGGCTGGCCCATGCTGCTAACTATTACTAAAAACCAAATCCCGGAACCATCTATTTTATTCTTTTATTAAAATTATAGAGGGTTGAATGTGACTGATGAGAACAAAAGTTTGGTTCTTCCAGAGAAGATAGCCACCAAATAATTAAAGGACTCTGGGACTAGATATCTTCAATTTATAGTTCAGAAGAGGTTTAGAAAGAAGAGTTTACCATGGACCACATATATGTGATAGATATGATAGGGATGAAACAAAATGATCAAGCATTTAATTTCCATGTGAATTGTGATTATAAAACATCACAATTTGGTCAGGATGGACTCAGAAATTGGAATCACTGACACGACACATGGAGCACAACATCTCCCTTAAAATTATGATAATAATGCTTTAGCATTCATCAAATACTAATTCAAGAAGATGCCTGATTATAATTCCTGATCTCATCACCAGGAGTTCATCTCCTTTTGATTGAAAAACAAGTATTTTTAACGCTTTCTTTTTGTCATTTTCCTCTTTGATCAAAGGTCTGTATAGTTTTTCGATTGTGTGATTTGGTTCTCACATAATTTAATAGTATACTTTGACTAGAGAACCTTTCCTCAGATGATGAAATGTTCGATATGAGTTCTATTGTAACTTAATTATGTTTGACAATGTAACAAAAGTTTCATTTCTTACCTATCAAATTAATGTATGGTTAGGCTGAAGCCTAAAGCCATTCATCTTTCGGTCGCCTAGAAGGTCAGAAATCGATCATTGTCACAACAGATGAAAGCATACACAAAACACTTAAATAACGACTATAGTCGACTAATTAGCAGCTGACATAAAAAAAGAAAACTACCACAGCAGGAGTTGTAACTAACAACCAACCGTTGAAACTGCTCAAATCGAAGTCAGTTCACTGTCCCACCATAAAAGGACAAATAGTTATTGCATTTCCTTGCAGTGTGGGAACAGATGTTTTGTTCAGTTATTACCTGTTCTATAAAATTTTATATATGTATTGTCTACAGCAATGTGTGTATAAGATTAAACGGCACAGGTTAAAATACCCTACTAAAAACAAAGTTTCTCAGTCCTTGCCAGTCGAGGATTCAGATTTCAGACATTAAACAAATAATATTCAAACCCAAGAAAAAAGCAGCAGTTTCTTCAGTTGTGTCACCCGAAAACTTATACCTTTCCCACCAGAAGTTAAAGAAACCAAAAATCTATTGTTTTAGGTAAAACTTCAACGTTTTTTGATTCAAAACAAGATCTGATTTGATTGCAATTGCAGAGATTCTGGGGACAGATCGTACGTTACATTCAGTCTGTTCCAATATGTTCTAACTTCTAAGTGTGAATAAAATATATTAGCGCATGTCAGTTGCCTCACGACCTGATAATATTCACGATACTGAATGCTCTGCATGCACATGGGTGATGGGTTAATAGCAGTACTAATGATGACAAATTAGAATTTCTTAATCTTAACGCTGACATGCTTCGATTAGTAATAAGTGGGTGTCAGAAAGCATGGGTTGCCTATTCCAACTAAAAACCTCACCAGCTTGGATGGTCCGTACAATGTAAAGTGTTGAAGTACCCCACATTCTCTGACAAAGGTATGCAGGTGGAGTTTATCAATGCACTTTTGTAAAGTCTTTTTGATTTCTAATGACTAAAAGCATTGCTTCTCTGATACAGTGCAAGCCCATGCACAGATCGTCGTTGGCTTCACATGATCTAAAACCACAAGTAGAAGAGACAGGGGATACAGATAAAGAGAGATTTATATAGATAAAAGTTGCATTCCTTGATTTCTCTCACAGTGGTGTGAACAAGTCAACAACAACAACTACACCTGTGAGGAAAAGCGAGAACTTCATACAGGTTCACCCATAATATCAATCTTCACGAGTAACAGGTTAGTAATTAGACATAAAAACCCAACATGGGTTTTGAAAGATCTCCAAATAAAAAACCAGAAATCCATAGATCAAAAAATCACATTGAAGAACATGTTTAAAAAAAGAGAAGCTATCAACAACTTGGACAGTGTAGCTTCATCTTGGCCATGTTCTCCGGGCAAGGGTCGGAACTTGCACTGGATAACCCTTTCTTTTCATCTGAGCATTGATGTTAAAAATAGGAAATCAACTTCTTCACAAGGGATGGTGATTCCCATATCGTGATCGAAACCAAACTCTTCCTCTGCTAGTCGAAGCAAGCGTTGGAATTCTGGATGATTCAAGAATGAGATAGGAACTATGTACCTGCTTCTGTTTTCACCAACGTATACTGCAAAATGACCCTTGGGGACATCTATAAGAAGGCCATTGTCGTCGTAGCCATGTTTTTTGCCTAAGCTGGAACATCTCTTCAGAATTTGCTTGAGAACTGCTGTTTGAGATAGTTTGTTTGACTTTCTGATGGCCATTTCGAGTCAATACAAAAGAAGGTGTAGAGCTAAGAGAAGGGTAGTTTAAAATTGTGAAGAGTGAGGCTAGAAGTGGTGGTGGGCGATGGGAGGAGCAAGCAAGTGATGGAGTGGTATTTATGAAGAAGAAGTGGTGGTGGGTGATGGGAGGAGCAAGCAAGTGATGGAGTGGTATTTACGAAGAAGCTTGAATAGAGGTGCGCGCGGGGGTGTGTGTGAGAGAGTGAGAGCGAGAGTGAGAGAGAGAGGGGGAAGAGGGTCATGTGGAGTGTGGGGCATAAGGCTTACCACGGGGTGGCATCGCTGTACGTGTTTTTGTGGGGCAAAACGCATGGTGGGAGCCAACCCCATTGGGTTCACATTTCAATGTTTGTGCTCGTGATGACAAGGGGACCATCCCTCTTAATTTCTTCTTCCCAATTTTGTTAGAATATGAAGAATACGAAGTTAAAGTTTGAACTTCCTATAAGCATCACATCAATACTTGTCTTAGTTTTTTCTTATATCATAAAGTGGGTATAAGAAAAGACTGGTGATTAACTTGAATTCATTATTTGAAGTTAGAGTCGTACCTTCTTTTTGAACTTGTAATATAAGTAAGTTGTACCAATTAGATCAAATTTATTTAAGTGTTCAAATTATTTCCGAGCTCTCCAAATTTTCTACCCAAATTACTTCCATCGTGGTCAATGATGCTTTAAGAGCTAACTTTAATCTCCAACTTTTCCATCTAAGTTATTTCCAGTACATAGTAGTAGGTATTGAGGTCCCAAGTTGTAGGTTTCCGTTTTTTTGACATTATTATATCAGGGTCATAATTACATCCAACAATGCTATCTCGCAGTTAGACTGCTTTGAGTATCGTCCTTGAAAAACATACACCCTTTTGTGTAAAAGCTCGTTATGCACGCTTAGACCTCTGGTCATGTTTTGGTTTCGTGTGATTCGGTTCACATGACGTGACGCAGATATCAATGGCTAACTTGATACTAAATTACAAATTTCAGCTAATCACTCTGTCGCTCTCCACCTGAAATCACGGACCAGCAATAAGCGTACTGTAGAGTACAAAGCCTGGTTACGGTTTGGTTTTCTTGTGATCCTGTCGACTTTCTGACAGACTAAACAACTATTCAAAAACATAGTACCGTCCAAATCTTTTGCTAATCCATGTGCTTTTTACTGCCCGCTCTGCAAGTTTTGACCCCAGGCATTTCTTTTTTCTTTTTACCCTGTCACAGTTCCTGAGTAGACACTATAACAGCTTTCTTCACTGATGCACTCTCTTTTTCTTTTTTCACTTACAGTTACAGATCCTCAGTTAAAGTTTTTCCAGTGGCGGAAATATCTGAAAAACTTATTCAATTGAAGCTTAAAATATTTATAGCCCATTTATGTTATCTTTAGATATTATGTTCCATGAAAAAAACGGTTCGGGAATTCTCAAGTCGACGACCTTTGGTAGGACCTACCCTAAATTGGATGAGACGTATTAGTACTATATGTTCGACCTAATCCTCGTAGCTTATAAGAATGATGAATGAGCTCGGCCTTTTATTTCGGGGATTATAGTAATGACAACTAACTTCACATGTGTCTCTCATCCGAACTTGCAATAAATGTGTACATGACACGCAGGAAATAACTAGGAAATATGTAGAGAGATGAGTTCTTGCACAATCATGTCTGTTTAAGTTTTTTTTATATTTTTAAAATCATCTCTGTTTAAGTTGTTTACTCAGAACGTGGTATGACACAAATTCCTGTACTGCACAACATGGTTTCATGTTCCGACTATGACTTTCCGTCAACAAAAATGAATGGAAAGATAATGGTGGCTTCAAAATCATTAACGGGCATGTCCCAATTATGAAATGTTTCACCAGTGACAAGGCCGCTGGTTCCATCAAACTGACCGATCGGCAATCAGTACCATCCGTGAAACACTACGGCCATGTTCAAGTGGGCACTACTGTCGATACGTGCATGCCTATAACTTCATTATTATTGAAGCAAAGAAATAGACATCACCAATGAAAGCCAATAATACGTTCTTCTATGAGTTAAGGATGGGTTGGTTGGGTCAGAAGTCTGAATAATTACTTGGTTTTGAGTTCCTTGTATTCTTGTTATTGGTTAGGGTTGATTTTGAGTCCTTTATAAAATCTAGAAATAGATGATCTATTCCCTTAAAAAACTTGTCCAGCAATTTAACCAGTAAAGCAGTGTCTGATGAACAAGACTAAGAAACAAAAAGTAATTGAAAGGAAGTGTCTCAGCCATAGGCATAAGAGGATTTCCCTTCCATGTGGTCCAGCTCAAATCACCACAAAATTGGATGAGATATGAGAATTAAATCCACTTAAAATATGCACGACTGATGTTTCCTAGTCTGCATTTTTTTCAGAAAAGTTATGCCTCCATGTTCCAAGGCTCAGAAAAGGACGTACAAAAGCAAGATATAGCAATGCCAAGCATTTCTGCCTTAGCTCTATTGACAATGTTGAAACATCTCACTTCGCTATGATCATTCTGTATGTACGTTCTGATTTAGATAGTATAGCTAATAGAGCTATATCTCGTTGATATCTCCATCGTCGAAAGCAATGAAGACAATGATGAAGATATATTTCACCTTTATCATATATAAATGAATTAAAATAAAGAAGTATATCAAAAATTTTGCGTGACAAGAAAATATTATTCGAAGTTAAAGTTAAATTTTAATTGTTTAGTTATTAGTTCAGCTATATTATGTGAGGTTGGCCTATGAAATAAGTGCATCATTGTAAGTTAAAGGTAGCAAAAATGAAGATATGATGTTAGATGTGTAATCTTCCTATAAAAGATAAGATCAAAAATGTATTAATAAAAAACAAATTAAAGGTGATCAGTATTAATAAAAAATTAAGAGAAACAAGACTTAGTAGTTTGAATATATATAAAAAAAGATAACCTGACGTTTCAATAAGAAATTGCAAAAAAACAATACTTAGAAACTATAAGAGAAAAAAAGGCTTCAAATCATCATTGCCTTTTTTCCGGCGCCTTTTATTCAACATCCAACCCATCTAATTTTTCTCTCTCCCAATTATTATATGGTTGGATGTCATTTAGAATATATGGGCACAGGGAAAACAACACAGATGATTTGAATCCGAGAAACAAAATGAAGGCCTAAAAAATATGAAAAGAAACAACCAAGAATGATATGACTTTGCTGAAATTTACTGAAGATATGACTCGTAATAAAAAATTTTGACATACAAGGATATAGATAAAAAATCTCACTTGGAGCTCTTAAGTCTTTTAAATCTTTTCCTAGGAATTTTTTGTTTTATAATTAGCCTTAATTTATTGATTAAGTAATATTTCACTCTTAGTTATTTAGCCTAAGCAATTTCTCACTTGGTCTAATTACCTTCTTATAATGGTTTATTTGATTTACTATATGTTGGACTTGCCTTCTTTTTTAGTTCATACATTTATTTACTTATTTTATCTTTACCATGTTTTATATGTATTATTTTATGTAGTACATTACATCTTTTATAATTTTTTATACTTATTTATTTATATTTTATATTATCGTCATTTTATATTATATATGGCAATATCGAAATTAACTTCTCTATAACATAAATGTAAGGTTATATAGTTAAGGTTAATGCGACTACACTCCGTGTTCTAACAAATCTATATGCTCACACACACATGTGGAGACTCTGAAACAGTACTATTAAGTACTGCCGAGCTAGTTTCATTGCAGCTTAATGACAATAATACAGGAGGATAAGTCTTTAATTATTCTGATAAAACTTGTCGAAAGCAAAGGAAGCTTTGCATGCAGTTAAAGCTTATCAAATGAGGTGGGAACAAATTACACTCGAGTGCCAACGTCTTTGAGATGAGCTCTCTGCCATGCATGTTCTGTGAATGAGATTTGATTGGTGGAGTAGAAAATGCCAATTAGGGGACTGGAAAGGCCCACCATTTCTCACCGAAATGCGGTGCCCTGATGAGCGGAGCCAAGAGGGACTTGATGTATATTTTCTTTATAGTTGAAAACGACCTTGCCTTCTGTTCTGCTCATGAATGCCATGTTACCTTGCCCACAGAAACATCCTGCAACGCAACGCAACGCACTTATTTTTTTAACTTTTACTACTTACTATCAACTACTAGTTTACTATAGAACTTCATCTCTCTAACAAATTGTAACTTGCCCAGTTGGAGTAATTTCCTGAACGCGAAATACCTTTCACCTAGTTGATTACTTTTGTCCACTTCTCTAGCTATTCATTGGAGACTTGCAAGACAACAGTGCAGGTCTTCATGTCATTAATTGAAAAACTGACCCTGCATTCCCATAATAAAGAAGAATCTTATGAAATGACATTATTCATTTGAGTTGGATCATATGAGTCGCCATAAGGGCAAGCCTAATCGTTCATTTTCTAATGCGTGGAGAGGAAATCATTCGAAAATATATTAATTATCCTGAAACTGGGTGATGGTAAAAATGGTCAATGGTTCTTCTTAGTCTGTTCGCTTAACACAGTCGAAATGTTTATCCAACTAGAGGAATAATGGTTTCCCAAAATGTCAGAATATCCCCAGTTTGAAAAAACTTGGAGAAATGGTAATGTCATTCTCGAAGTAACCTGTGCTCGGATAAACTGATGGGGATGCCACGGAGATTTAAAACAAGCAAAACTAATGACTCGCATGGGTTTGTAAGGAAGGAATCAGATACAAGCCCAGGAACTCAGGTTGGTATGAATGATCAAACTTAAGAGCAATCAATCAGATAGTGGTTGTTCCGTAGGAGTAACTCAGATGTCATAAACAACTAGCAAGATATATAATAGAACAAACCTGAATGATCGTATTAGGACCTTGACTACAAAGAGCCTAGACAGAAATGGACTTGATGATTAGCTAACGGAACAACTTTAGCTGGACCCGCATCATAAAATATTGAAACGCAAGTTAGAAGAATTAAGGATAGATAGTAACGGGTACGTGCCAAACAAAGATGAGAGTGACTAAAGAACTGAAATGACCTCGACAGCACATCCAAAGGACCCATAGAAAAGCTAGAAAGATGACCCCATACTTGTTTACCTTCAAAATCATAGAATGACATGACCAGTGAAGGGCCTTCAACCTTGTTAAAACGAACGTGAAATCTGCATTTGAACGACCATTTGAACTAAATACCCGAACCAAGTTGCTGATCTTATTATAGCAGGCTAGCCCCGAGTAAGGGCATGAACTTAACTGTGCAAGATCTAGTCTCCTATTTTATTTTATTTCGTTCTTTATGAAAATTTACTTCTGATATTTATAAAGAATTAAAAAATAAAATAAGACCTTTTCTACGTTACCAAAAACTTATAAAACATCAGGAGCATGATACTTATGAAACTTCCTTGTGATAGTCTAACTTGAGGGGCTGTGCGCATAAATATTTGAAGGAAACCCACCTTCTACTCAATTTAACTTGATTCGTTTCTCTATTGTTGTTTCCATACAATTTGATATGTTCTTATTAATATTAATACAAAGCTTCATTGTTACATAAATGGATGAGCAAAGGGGAAGATAACTGTGTGGCAAAGGGAATGGATCTCCACAATTGCCAGAAATGCAGATCACAGTAACAAGCCAACGCTAAAACGTGCTTCCGTTGAAGTGAGATTGAAACCACATAGTACATTCACTGATCGGAGGGGGACTTCAGTTGTTGATTCTGCCCATCTATCAAGCTTATTTATCGCCTTAGTTTCGCAATATGAGCTTGCACCTAGCAAATTAAACACTGTCAATATATTTGGGTACCGACGAACTTTAGATGTAATGAATGTCCATAAGAGTTAACACATTCAACAATTTGTATTTTCTGCCAAACCTACATCATCATAATCAAAAGTCCATTGAGTTTGTGTCGGCAACATAATTGATTATGATAACACTATAGTTCAGCAGACCAAATGAAGAGTTCGGGTGAGGGAAAGCAACACTAAATGAAAAAGGATGACAAGTAGTAAACTCAAGTTTTCTGAGATAGACTTACAGTAATCTTTGAGCATTGTTAGAAAGAAATTATATATAAAAAAAATTGTTTCCACAGTTGGAGACAATATTGCAACTTTGAAGAAATAGTTAGAAATCACGATTGACAGGGCAACCATAGAACACATACTATATGGTAAAACTTCAATTATGCGCCAAGCAGCATTTAAACAAGTTTCTGTTCTCTTAAATTTTACAAGAATGAAAAAGCACGGTCTTTTCCTCATCCCAGCCAGCAATTCATGTACAAGTTCTGTTCTCTGAACTAATGTTAAAATAATTAGCCAGAAAATAAATCAATGTTTTAATATCACTTGGATAAGAAGAGAGAGGTCTTCGGAAAAACTTTTACAACAAAAATGTGGGGTCTGCAAACAATGACCACATCAACAAATAGCTTACCACCATCTATCACAGCTTTACAGAACTAAGAAAACACATCAACAATCCAGATGGAAGCAGTGTAGAATTCAGCAAAGGTTAATATATCACGGAAGGACTAAAGTTAACAAGGTGTAAGAATTAGATAACACATAGCCATGTGCCTAAAGTAGAAGAGTGATTAGATGGCTACAAATCATCTGAGACACAAATTAGAGCACATTGAGACAAGAAAAAAGCAACTTTTGTGAGAAAAGAAGGGATTTCCATCAATATTCAACTGAAGACTTCTAAATTCAATATCCATTAGAATTGGTGCTTTTTTTTTGCTGATGCTCTTTCTTGCTTGTTTTTTGTTTTCTTTATCTTAGTATAAACTAAATTAGGATAGGCCTAGATGGTATGAACCCTAGAACTATGTGAGACAAGGATTCTTCCAGACCTGCTGACCAGCTGCTGCAAGCTGCAATAGCTCATCTGCTTCAGAGAAATTCATGAACCACTGACTTAGCTGATGATCCTTGGTGTCACCTCTTTTTCTTTTACTTGCATCCTCAACAGGAACTGCAAGGCAATAAAAGCTTTTTGAATTTATCTGAAAGCAATAATAAGAATAAAGCATGGAGAAATAGAGCAATGACAACATACTAGGTGGTGGTAAAGTAAAACCAGCAGGTAATCCAGGCAAGGTAACTGCAGGGTGACTCTGCACTCGAACTAAGAAGCCTTCTGAAGGCTCAGGAAATACGATCTCCTCATATGATTCCACAACAACAGGCTTCTTAGTTGACATGGGGCTGGATTCATGCTCTGGGTACAACTTTAAATGGTGATACCCATAAATTATTCACGTCATCAATAAATAGTTCTGATGTCTGTTCATTTTCAATTCTATAACACTTCACCCTATGTCAGTGTCAAAAGCACAGAACAGGTCATTCAATTGGCCCTTGTCTTTCAATTTACCACACTTACCTATTCATGTTTACTAGAGTCACCCACTTAAAATATCTCAATCTATTATAAATTTAATTTTTCGAAAGTCAGACACAAACTCAAGCTGCACAATGCTAGTTTAGCAGCTTTGGTAACATTGATGATGGCAATTACTGATTATGGAGTAATCTATCAATACTCACTGACGAATTGCAACCGTGTATTTAGTGTTCACAATGGATACACATCAATGATATTTAATGTAGACTGATTATCAAAAAAAAAAAAAGCTTGCTCCAAACCCCAAAGGGAGGTTAAGGGAGCAAAAAACTGAGTACAAACTAAGCATGTCAAGCAATATATCCAAAAGAAACCTATGGAATAACATGTTGATAGAGAAAGGAACTTACAAGGTCAAGGGCTTATCACAGACATCATTATGGAAAAATAGTGTGATAGCAATCTCAAATTCACCCCATCCTACCTCTGATAACTCAAATGGGGGTGATTCAATAACCCTTGTAGGATTGTTGAAGCTGGAAAACAGCTCGCTTAATTACTACACCAAGGTCCTCATTTGTTGCTCCTCGGACATAAACAAGCCACTTATGAGATTGATACCTAAATAACGAACCACCAAAAAAGAAATTATCATCCAAGAATGTCAAGGAAAGATGCAAAGGATGCAACAATAGCAAATTTAAACAAGTAAAATCTTACTCATTAGCCTTTTTCCCAAGCCAGAATGCAACATTGCCGTATACTATTGGAATGCTAATCTCAACGTCTTTCAGTTTCTTGTTCAAAATCTGTTCCAAAAACATCAACCCTGTAAAAAGAAGCATACTTGAATGAAGAGAATAACAACTTCCAAAAGAGAACTTCATCAACTCAAGCTATTCAAAGTTACAATCACCTTGGTGATTAAATAAGGTCTAATCCTTCACTTTTGACTGAAAACAATTGTTATCTTTATCTATGCAAAAGCCAAGAACATTGAAAATACTTCAGACGTTCGAAACCAAAGTTTAGAACCGGGCTTAAGAAAGATTTTTTTTTCCCCCAAATTGGAAGGGAACTCCCATTAACAACTAATGGTTCACTTAGTTTAAAAAGAAAAAAAATTTCTACCAAAAAAAAAAAATTAGGCTTCAGGGCACCTTTTTAAGTCGATTCTGAAACTGGGTAGTTATTGAATAAAGATCGTACCAACATAAAACATTGTACCAACATAACGTTCAAGCTAAAGCCAATCTCGAAAGAGGGTATTGGCTTTAAGAATAGCCACAACTGCTCCCAAGATACAAATTTTAGCTTCTGGGATTTTTTTTTTTTCAGGATTATAACATGTGGAATTGCAAAATTCTGAAGAAACTAGTAGCTAAACTTCTTTTCAGTATCCTCTGGTTTGCTCATATTGGTCCTCTATGTTTTAGGAGTCGAGGTTGATTCAAGCCCTAACTGGCACTCTCATAAATCGCCGTCGATTGTTAAAATTTAGGGTTCTTCACTCCCAATTATGCGCCGCTGTTAGAGATGTAATGAACATTTATCTTATTAATTTCATTTAATTTAATTTTATAAAAAAACTGATCTGAAACTGTGTATGTTGAGTCAACTTTGTTACCTCAGTTCAATCCAGCTGCCTCCGGCTTCTTTTTTTATCCCTCTTTGTTGCATCAAATCCCTCAATTCACTTAATTCATCCCACTTACCAAACCTTGCATACAAATTAGACAACATGACATAGATACCAACGTTTTCGGGCTCCAGTTTGAGTGCTCTTTGAGCAGCCAATTTTCCCAACTCAATGTTCCCATGCTCCTCACAAGCACTGACCAAAGCTCCCCACAACGAAGCGCTCAAACTCTCCTCCCCTTCAGGAAGCATCTCATTTACTAGCTTCCATGCTTTATCCAGCCTACCAGCTCTACACAGCAGATCAACTACACAACTATAATGTTCCGGACCAGGACTCAACTCGAAGTTACCAGTCATTGATTCAAAATACTCAATCCCAAGATCAACTTGGCCAGTGTGACCACAAGCTGAGATGACTGTCACAAATGCCACCCCATCTGGCTTAATGCCTTCGTTTAACATCTCTTTGAACAATTCAACCACTTCACTGTAATGGCCATTCCTACCATATACACCCAGCATTGAGGTCCAAACCACTATGTCCCTCGTTCTCCTTCGCCCAACTCTGAAACCTGCCAAATCGAAAACTTGAAATGCATTCCTCACAGAACCGCACTTACCATACATTTCAATTAGAGAACTCTGCAAAAATACATCACTCTCTAGATCATAGAATTTCCGAACTACACAGGCATGCACTTGCCTGCCCAACTCTATTGCAGATAAGCCTGCACACGACCGTAACGTAGCCAATAAAGTGTAATTATCGTAATCTAAATCCAAAGAAGGCATCTTTCGGAAAAGTTCAAGTCCCTGAACCCACAATTTAGTCTCGCCATAACCTGATAAAAGACTATTCGCACATACTGTATTTTTCTCAGGCAATTCCTCAAACAGCATTACGGCGTCACCAACAAATGACCTTTTTGCATATAAGTCAATCAAAGCACTACCCACAAACACACTAGATAACCAACCAAGTTTTGTTACGTGGGCGTGTAGCTGTTTCCCAAAGTCCAGACTTTGAATCGAAGAAGCAGCTGTGATGGAACTACACAAGGCGTAAGTATCTAAAGGAACAGTCTCACTATGCATTAAAGACAGAGTCTTTATTGCATATAAAGCAAAACCATTTCGACAATACTCGGATATTAGCACATTGAAGGGCATTGGATTTTTGGGATGTATGAATTTGAGGCAACTTGTTAAGGTTTTCAGGTTGTTTTTGTAGGAATAAGTGGTGTAGCAGAAAATGAGCTGAGCATGTAGATAAGGAGAGAAAAAGAGTGAACTTTTCCGTAGTAAGTGAGCATGGAGAAGCTTAACGGCCATGAGATTCTTAGTTTGACGAGAATGACGGAGGAACTGAACAACTGATTCATAGGTATTCACGGTATCGAGATTTGATTTGTAAGTCATCAGGGTACAACTTTGAAGGGCTTCTGCAATTATCACGTACCAACTTAATGACCTCACTTTCTTTTGCCGAGTAAAATATTAAGGTGTTACTAACCAAACACACACTTTCCAGTTTACCGGGGATCAAAAGTTCATTATTTTACTGAATTATAAAGAGGCGGTTTAACGGTGTATTTGTAATTGCAAAATGATGAGGCCGAGTCGAAGCTAGCTCTGGAGGCCAAGCTTAGCGGTGATTTAGGTCGAGTGTTATGTGAGGAAGAGTTGTATTGGCATAAGAAAGTTTTGTATAGTTGGCTATTACAGGAGGCTGTAATATTCAATATTATCATATAGTGATTATGACCAATCGAAAGAAGATCTTGATAGATAGATTATTTGATCAAAATAGTACGGAAATCAAAGAGGCTGGTCAATTGCGACTTCTGGCACGAAACTATTTTATAAATTTGTACACAGCTGACGCCACTCTAACATAGAGGTTATCCACAAGTGAAATTTTCCCTAGACTAACAGAGGAGCAAATTACAGCTTTGGAGAACCTGGTCCACAAGAAAGAAATCAGATCCGCCCTGTTTGAAATGAACCCAAATAAAGCTGCAAGTCCCGATGGCTTTACAGCATTATTTTTCCAATCCCAATGGAAAAAAGTGGGCTCGGAGGTAACCTGTTGGATCCCGTATTTTTTAAAATTTTATATTTTATTTTATTTTCTTTATTTTATTAAATTATCTAGCATGAAAATAAATTAGAATTTATGAATTAGGAATTTTTGGAGTCTAATAAGGAATATTTTAAAATTTATATGGTGGTATGGATTAAAAGAAGTAATTAAAATTAAGTGAAGGATTTAATAAAAATTTTCTAATAAAGAAAGGGGTAAATTAGTAAAAATAAAAGGGTTGTCTTAAATGAATAAGACAAAATGGAGAAGGAGTCGTGTATATGTGGGTGTGTGAATTAAAAGAAGATGAACGGAATAAAGAGAAGGGTAGTTATGGAAATACTTGAATAAGGAAGGTTAAAATTGTAAAAGCATAAAAAGTTGTAATAAATTGAATAAGACAAAAGAAAGGAAGAAAAGACGTGGGTTTTAAGACAAAGGAGAAGAGAGAATCGCGAGTTTTAAGAAATAAGAAGAGAAGAGTCGTGAGAAACCTAGAGGAAGAGAAGAAGAAAAACAAAATAAGGAGAAGAAGGAAGAAGAAAGCAAGGAAAAAGGAAGAAAGAAGAGTTTTAGCTAAATCTTTTTCTAGTAGGGTAAACCTTTCTATTCTTTAGTTTTGATAGAAGAAAGAAGTAGATTTATGTGAAGATGTTGAAGGAAGTGGAAAGAGAAACTAGGTTTTTGTTATATGATGAAGGTGAGGAAAGAAAGAAGAAGAATAAGAAGATGATGTTAGATTTTAGTTATTCTAGTTAGATAAAAATCAAGAAGAGATTTATTGTGAGCTTATTCATGGATGGCTAGAGTTAAGGAAGCTTTTTGTGTGTGTGTGATTAAATGAAGATATGCTTGCTTTTAGGGAACCGGGAATATAGACGCCAAGAGCGAGAAGAAGAACAAGCTTGACTTTCGGAAATTTCAAGTTAAATAGGTGGGTAATATATTTATAGTTTGTGATGATGAACTACCTTGATTCTGTGCATGTATGATGAGTATGTTGTTTTATTCATAGTGAATGTGAGTAATATGTTGTGGTTTAGTGATGACGAGTTGAAATAATTAGGTGTATACACGTTAAATATGTATGTTTTGATCCATTGTGGATGTGAGAAAAATATTTCGTGAATGTATATTGTGTTGTATTGTGATAATTTTAATAACCTTGTGTGAATGAAAAAAAAGAATTATGAAACATGAAAGCATGAACACAATTTAGAATGTATGATTATAGAAAATTTGTTATGTGGGCGAGAGAGGAATCTGTTTCGTTAGTCACGTGCACGTTGACCTAAAGCCTTCTCCTGGTTGCCTGTTTGTGGCCATGAGATCCTGAAAAATCAAACTCGATTCATCTCGCGATGTAAACTTCAGTTTCACCGTTTCGTTCCACGGAACTCTCGAGCCATTGTCTGTGCATTACATTTTGAACATTGTATGTTATAATGTAATTTGAATGTTATGATTAACAATGATTTTCAGCCCATTTGGTTTGTGATGATGTGTTGTGTTATGCATGATTATTGTGTGGTGTGTAGTTCATTAGTATCA
>JAOSBN010000179.1:45463313-45521856 GCA_027563595.1 Erythroxylum suave
ATATTTTTTAATTATTTATACAACAATTAATAATTTATTAAATCAATGGGCTTTTTAGTCATTTTATCTTTTTTCAGCAACTACAACCGCACTTGTCAAACACATATTTTCGCGTTTCAGCAGTTACCAAAACAACAATCTCAAACACATAAGTATTTATTTTCAATAAATACTTATCATTTCAGTAGGTTGTCAACCGCTACTGTTCTCCCAAACCAAACCTTAAAGAGCTTTAAATCCATAGGTCATACATTCAGATTAACAAACATTTGACCTTTCAAAATCCCTCTATAATCAGCCTCAAATTCTGTCCACTGATTTTTCTTTGTAGTGTGTCAATATGCATTTGAGTTTATCCTTTACTTTAACAAATTCCTCCCTTAAGCCTCAAATTCTGTCAACTGATTTTTCTTTGTTGTGTGTCAATACACATTTGAGTTTATCCTTTAGCAAATTCCTTAGCCATATTGCATGGCACATACACCAAGATGCCGCCACGTACTCTGCCTCACATGTTGACAATGTCACTATTGGTTTCTTCTTCGAGAGCCACGTGAAAGTTGTGTCTCCCACATAAAACACTTACCTCGATGTGCTTTTCTAGTCATCTACATCTCCACATCAATCATTAATATCGGAATAACCCATCAATTTTTATTCATTTCTCTCCGAATAAAATAACCAAAGTGACTTTATTCCTCGGATATATCGAAGAATCCTCTTGATAGCTTTCCAATGCAAATATTTTGGCTTCTCCATGAACCGACTCACTATACCAACACTATACACGATGTCCGGCCACGTACACGTGAGATACCGCAAACTTCTAACCAAACTTTGGTATTTGCTTGCATCCACTCGATCTCCTCCCTCAAACTTAGAGAGTTTTGCACCGAGTTCCATCGGCATTGCTACCAAATCGCACTCTTCGATCTTATACCTTTTCAAAATGTCTTTTGTGTACACCCCTTGCGACACAAATGTTTCCGACTTTCCTTGTCTAACCTCAAGACCAAGGAAATACATCATCAACCTCAAATTTGTCGTCTTGAATTCTTGAGTCATAACTCCTTTAAAATCTTTTATCTGAAGTAGTAGTGACTCAGAGAAAACAAGCCGAGTAGAAGTTACTTGAAGCTAAAGATTATTTAGCATGGCTTGTAATATAGTTGACAGTTAGATAGTTAGTTAAGATTTTTGAATTTCTGATAATGACAGTTGGTAGTTAAGTGTGTATAAAAGATACCAGAAGTTGTAATCGTATATCATCACTCTCATTCAATAAATCCAGATTACAAAAAAAAAAAACACTTGTGCTCTCTTTTCTCTATTTTCTTCTCTCTCTCTTCTTTGTGTTATCAATTCTCCTAATTGCTTCAAGAAGTTCTTTACGTTTTTTTAAGTAATTCATCAGTTCCCCATTGGAATTGATCACATACAAATCTATATTTGATAGACAACATCCACAAATCTGGTATCAGAGAATTCTTTCTTAAGGGACCTATAAGTGAGTGAGTTTTTTCTTTCTTAAGGGACCTATAAGTGAGTGAATTTTTCTTGAAGGTTCAAGGTTAGTGATTCTTTTGGAAGTGTTGTGATTTCGTGGAGTTCATTAGAGATGGCTAAGAACTCATCTAAAGGCATATAGCCTCTAGTGTTCAATAGTGAAGGATAAGTAATCAAAATGGAGGTGTTTCTGCATGGGCGGGATCTTTGGGATTGAAGATGACTACATGGTTGAAGTGCCACCAGATGATGCATCCATTCCTCAGCTGAGGTGGTTGAGGGAAAGAATCACCAAGAAAGCTCGAGCCAGATCATGTCTGTACTAGGCCATGGCTCCCTCTATTTTTACCAGAATTATGAAGCTGGATTCAGCTAAGATAATCTCGAATTTCTTGAAGAAAGAATACCAGGGAGATGATAGGGTTAAGCACATGCAGGCGCACAACTTTATGAAGGAGTTTGATAAGCTACAGATGAAGGATGGAGAGTATGTTAAAGCCTATACCGAAAAGCTTGGTCAGTTAGCAAACTAGATCAGGCTTCTAGATGTGGAGTTCAATGATGATAAGATAGTTCAGAAGCTATCGATTATGAAGCTACCATTGCTTCTCTGGAAAATTCGAAAGATATGGCTAGCATTAAGTTGGCTGAGGTTATGAGTGCTTTGCAAGCATAAGAACAAAGGCATCTGATGAGGAAGGGTGATACTGCAGGGGGTGCATACAAAGAATTCACAAAGAATGGCAATCAGGAGAAGTTCAAGAAGAAGTGGTCGAAGGGAGGTTCCAAGGCACAAAAGAGTCAGAATCAGTACAAAGTTCCATCTAAGAATCAGTCTGGTGATAAGAATGCGAAGTATAATCCTTGCCCTCATTGTGGTAAGTCAAATCACCTGGCTTATAGATGATGGAAGAGGCCAGATGTAATTTATAGGAAGTGTAATAAGAAGGGCCATATGGAGGCAATCTATAAAAATCAGTCTGAACATTCTTTTGTTGAGGCACAAGTCACTGAAGTGGATGAGCAACTTTTTGTGGTCACCTATGATTTAGTGTAGTCACCCTCCATAGAATGGATTATTGGCAGTGGTTGTAGAAGCCACATGTCTTCAATTTTTGGTCTATTTAAGCAGTTGGACAGATTAATTCATGCAAATGTGAGGTTTGGAGATGGACAGTGTATTTTTGCGAAAAGGAAAGGGATGGTCGAGATGTGGACCAAGAAAGGACTCAAAACTATTTATAATTTTCTCTTTGTGCCCAAGATCCATCACAATCTTCTTAGTGTGGCATAACTAATTAAGAAGGTTCAAAGTACTCTTTGAACATGATGTGTGCAGAATTATTGATCCAAGTGGAGGTGAAATTCTCAAAGTGAAAGTGAGAAACAAGTGCTTCTCTCTGAGAATGGACAATATGCAGTAGCTCGCTCTAGTCAGTAATCTATAGCTGACTGATCTTTGACACAAGAGACTAGGACATTTTCATTCGAGACATTTTGAGGAAATGGCAAGAAAGAAGATGTTTGATGATCTTTTGCAGAGCTGAGTGAAGGATCTCAGTGTACTACTTGTTTTAAAGGCAGCAAGCTCGATTTCCCTTCCCAAAATAGTCCACATGGATGTGTGTGGTCCAATGTCCAAAGAGTCCTTGAGTGGTAACAAGTATTTTCTATTAATGATTGATGATTATTCAAGATACTCATAGATTTATTGTTTTAAAAGTAAAGAGGAAGTAGCTGATATTTTTAAGAACTTTAAGAGTCTTGTAAAGAACCAATGTGGCAAGAAAATTAAGTCTGTAAGAACTGATAATGGAAGTGAGTTTACTACAGAAAAATTTGAGTTTCTGTGCAGAGAAGTAGGTATTAAGCATCAGCTAACAACTCCTTACACTCCTCAATAAAATAGAGTAGTGGAGAGAAGAAACAAAACTATAATGGAGATAGTGAGAAGCATGCTCGAAGAGAAGGGTCTTCCCAAGAAGTTTTGGGCAGAAGCTGTAAGCACAACCTGTTTTATCCTGAACAGATTGTACACCAGAGCTCTTGATGGGAAGACACCTCATGAGATGTGGTGTGGTGTGAAGCCTAAGCTCAGGAAACTCAAGATCTTTAGGAATTTATGCTATTCCCATCTACCATAAATCAGAAGAGGCAAATTAGACAGTAAGAGTAAGCCTGCTATCTTTGTTGGTTATTCTGAAGTTACCAAGGGATACAGGCTCTATTTTCCCGATTCGAATAGAGTCAAAGTAAGCAGGGGTGTTCATTTTCTTGAGAATGAACAATGAGACTGGAAGAAGAAAGAGAAAGAACCAATAAGCCCTTCTCTGAAAGATAGTGTGCAACCTATTTAGTCCTGCAATGGCATGGATTTCACTAATCCCTTCATGTTTGATGATGATGTTCCAGATGAAGACAATGTTGATGAACGTCAAGAAGAGGATATTGATCATGTTTCTGTGAAAGGAACAAGAACTTTGGCAAACATATATGAGAGAAGACATATTGTAGTCTATGAGCCCTCTTATATGCAGGAGGCTCTAAGTGATGAGAAGTGGAAGGTTGTAATGCAAGAGGAGTTGGAAATGATTCATAAGAACAAAACCTAGACACTTGTTGATAGACCAAGTGAAAGAAAAGTGATTGGCCTCAGATGGGTGTTCAAATTGAAATTAAATCTAGATGGGTCTGTCAGTCGGTAAAAAGCTCGACTGGTGGTAAAGAGGTATGCAAAAATTGAAGGTGTAGATTTCAGTGAAACCTTTACACCAGTTGCAAGGCTTAAGACAATAAGGTTGATTTTGGCTATAGTTGCTGAGAAAGAGTTGAAGATACACTAAATAGATGTCAAGTCTACTTTCTTGAATGGAGAGCTATAAGAGGAGATTTATATAGATCAACCAGAAGGCTTCACTATTAAAGGACAAGAAGATAAAGTATATAAGCTGAACAAAGCATTATATGGGTTGAAGCAAGCACCAAGATGTTGGTACTCAAAAATAGACAGCTTTCTACTACAAATTTGTTTTTAGAGAAGTAGCAGTGAACCTACACTCTATGTTAGAGTTAAAGAAGGCCATGTATCTATGGTTTCTGTTTATGTAGATGATTTGCTTCTAACTAAAAGTTCAAGTGTTCAGATTAAAGGCTTGAAGCTTCAGTTCAGTAGCACATTTGAAATGACAGATCGTGGTCTCATGAACTATTTTCTGGGCATGGAGATAACTCAAAGGAAAGGACAGATATTTGTATGCTAGAAGAAGTACATTAGTGATGTGTTGAAGAGATTTCAAATGGATCAGTGCAAGCCAGTTTCAACTCCTGTGTGTCTAAAAAAGAAGCTGATATAAAAGGTTGAAGGTGAAGAATTTGACAGTAGAAGGTATAGGAGTATGATTGGTTGTCTTATGTACATAACAACTACCAGACCTGATTTGCAATTTACTATGAGTGTGTTCTCACGATTCATGAGCAATCCAAAAAAATTGCACTTTGCTGCTATAAAGAGAGTTCTTAGGTATCTTAAAGGTACACAGAATTACGGTCTGCTTTATGAGAAGACTGGAGAATGTGATCTGAAGTGTTATGTAAACAGTGATTGGGGTGGCTTTTCAAATGACATGAAGAGCACCTCTGGTTTTTGTTTTATTTTGGTATCAATTTGTTTTTCGTGGAGTTCAAAGAAGCAAGAAGTGGTAGCCTTATCCACTGCAGAAGCTGAGCTAGTTGCAGCTACTTCTGCAGCAAAACAAGTTGTTTGGATCAGAAAATTACTCTTGGATCTGTAGGTAACTGTGAAGAACGTTATACTTATTTATGTTGACAATCAGGCAGTCGTTGCCATCTCAATGAATCCAGTATTCTATAAGAGGACCAAACATTTTAAACTCAGATATTATTATTCGAGGGATACATAACAAGACGGTGAAGTGAAGCTAGAGTATATATATAAAAAAAGAGCAAATAGCATATCTATTTACAAAAGCATTTTATGTCTCAAGGTTTGAATATCTTAGAGAATTGATTGGAGTGAAAGTTAAGACTCTGAGTCAAGAAGGAGAATGAAGTAGTAGTGACTCAGAGAAAACAAGTCAAGTAAAAGTTACTTCAAACTGAAGATTGTTTAGCATGGCTTGTACTATAGCTGACAGTTAGTTAGTTAGTTAAGATTTTTGAATTTCTATTAATGACAGTTGGTAGTGAAGTGTGTATAAAAGATACCAGAAGTTGTAATCGTATATCATCACTCTCATTCATTAAATCCATATTAGACACAAAAAACACTTGTGCCCTCTTTTCTCTATTTTCTTCTTTCTCTCTTCTCAGTGTTATTAGTTCTCCTAATTGCTTCAAGAAGTTCTTTACATTTCTTTAAGTAATTCAGCAGTTCCCCACTAGAATTGATCATAAACAAATCTATGTGTGATAGATAACACCAACATTATCATCTCCTAATTATTCCCCATGAATATGAGGTCATCAACATAGAGAGCAATAAACAACAAGTTACCTATTTTCTACTTCACGTACAACGCATGTTCATAAAAGCATTGCTTGAACCCATTTTCCTTAAAGTAAGTGTCAATATGGGTGTTCCATGCTCGAGGCGCTTGCTTCAGCCCATATAGTGCCTTCCTTAACTTCAATTTTTTTTCTTTTCCGACTTTCATATACCCGAGTGGTTGCTCCACATATACTTCCTCTTCAAGCACACCATTTAAAAATGCTGATTTCACGTCCATTATAGATTGGCCGCTTGAATTGTGCCACTCGGGATATGAGAAGCTGAATTGTTTCCATTCTTGCAACCGAGGTAAAGACCTCGTCATAGTCGATCCCCACCTTTTGCTTATAGCCCTTCGCAACTATCCATGCCTGATACCTTTCTATCTCACCTTGGGCATTCATCTTTTTCTTATATACCCATTTTACCCCTATGGGCCTATATCCTTTCGGTAACTCCATCAAATCCCAAGTTTCATTCTTTTTTATAACCCTTATCTCTTCATCCATTGTAGCTTGACATGTCTTATCTCTTACTGCTTCTTCAAAAGTGATATTTTCGACATCCGCCAAAAGACATTCCAAGTGTACTTCGCTTGACGATTCATAAAATTCTTGCAAATTTTACATCCTTGATTGTCTTGACTCTTCTTCATCATCAGATGTTAAAGGGCTTGTTGGTGTGATTATCGGTGTAGAAATTGACGATTCTTCTTTTTCTTCCTTATGCATTACCTCCTTTTGGTTATTCCAATCCCATACGCTTTTTCACTCACTTGCACATCTCAGCTCACAACTATTTTCTTTTCAATCGAGTCAAATAGTTTGAAAGCTTTGGTTTGCTCGTCATACCCGATGAACACGTACCTCTTGCTCTTATCATCTAACTTGGTTCTTCTTTGATCCAATATGTACACGTAGGCCACACTATCGAATATTTTTTTAAGTGTGATATGGTCGGTTTTGTCTGCTTCAAGCTTATTCCAATGTTTGATCCCCCAATGTCACAGGTGGGCAACTGTTTTGCACATACATGGTACATTGCACTGCTTCAACCCAAAATTCTTTCGATATGCCTTTACTCTTCAACATCAACTGAACCAAGTCAAGAATAGTCTGGTTTTTCCTCTCGGCCACACGTTTTGTTGAGGTGAATAGGATGCGGTCAAATATCTCTTGATCCCTTGTTCCTCACAATAACTCATGAAGGCAGTTGACATTTACTCCTCGCTTCTATCCGATCGTAAAGCCCGATCATCTTCTCTACTAACACCTTGAATTTCTTGAACATCTCGAGTGCCTCAGACTTTTCCTTCAAAAAATAAACCCAAGTCCTCCTTATGTAATCGTCAATGAAAATGATAAGATACCTCTTCTCACCGAATGATTTGGGTGTGATCATGCCATATATATCAGTATATACCAACTCGAGAGAATTTCTCGCTCGATATTTTGCCCTCTTTTGGAAAATGTTTCTCGCATGCTTGCTAAGTACACATCCCTTGCAAAATTTCCCAGTGTAGTCCATGTCTGGTAGCCCGTGAACCATATCCTTCTTTGCTAACTCCCTTAGGCCATTGTAGTGCAAGTGCCTGAACCACAAGTGCCACAGTGAAGCTTTATCCTCCATGTCGACTCGCAAACAACTTTCTCGAATATTTCTCAAGTTGAGTTTGAACATCCGATTCTCGACCATCTCCACAACAATCGGCCTCTCTTATCTGTCAAGTGTAACATCCAATCTTTCATGAAGACTGAATATCCCTTCTCAAATAGTTGCCCCATACTAAGGTTATTACTCTTCATTTCGGGCTTATAATAGAAATCCTTGATTGACCCCTTTTTACCATCTTTTTGAGAAAAATAGATTTTACCTAAGCCCTTGACCTGGACCTTCGACGTGTCTCCAAATGACGCATGCCGATCCTCTGTATCTTGCATCTCTATAAATAGGTGTTTATGCCCACACATATGATTGCTAGCGCTAGTGTCGAGGTACCACACGGTGTCGCTATCGACAGCGGTGTCTTTATAGGCCATCATGAGAATACTGTCATCTCCCATTTCCTCTTTTGCCACTAGATTCACATTTTCTTACACTTTCTTCTCAAACAAGCACTCTTTTGCGTAGTGCCTATATTTTTTGTAGTTGTAGCACTTGAAGGTTGCACAATTTGACCGGCCGTCTCTCCCATGATTGTGTCCTCGACCAAACCAATATTGTTGGCTCGACTGGCCCTTTTCTTCAGAGTTGTTGTCTCCATGTCCATGGTCTCCACTGCGACCAAAACCACAACCTCTACAACCACGACCCCTTCCTCAATTTTGTTGTGCGTACATCGCCTTATCCTCCTTTATAGTTGCCTTAGCTTGTAAGGCCTTCTCAAGCGATTCTTGTTTCTTCTTCTTCTTCCGTTGTTCATGCGCTTCGAGAGAAACGGCTAGATCATCGACAATCATCTCTTCTAAATCCTTTGACTCCTCAATTGCGCATACAACATTCTTAAAACTCTAGGTCAATGACCACAGAATCTTCTCTACAACCCTCACATTAGTTAAGATTTTTCCGTTGCGTTTAAGTTGATTTACCGTTGTTTGCACACGCATGATGAAATCAGATACTCCCTCCGACTCTTTCATTTTCATGGCCTCCAACTCACCTCATAGAGTTTGAAGCCTCACTTCTTTAACTCGATTGGCGCCTTTCAAGACCTTTGCAAAATCTCCCACGCCTCCTTCAAATTTTCTGCACCGACAATCTTCTCGAAGCTGGATTCTTCCATTACTTGGAACAAGAAGTAGAGAGCATTCTTTTCTTTCATGCGCATCTCTTTCAATGTCTTCAATGCATTAGCTAATATATTTATCATTGTATTCGGTTGTTCGTAGCCTTTTTTGACTACTTCCCACACATCTTGCAACCCGAGCAACACCTTCATTTGTATACTCCAATTGTCACAATTCGACTTCATGAGTCATGGCAGCGACATCTGCCCTAGTGATGTAGTCTTGGAACTCACCATCAACTTTGATACCAATTTGTTAATTCAATCTCAAATATCTCTAAATTTTAATGGAAGAAAAAACGTACAAATCACTTTTTATTGTCAACTCTATATCTCCTCTTTAATAACAACAGAATGCATCTTCTTTTATATCCCTAAAACATCAAAAGAAAACTCTAGGAATTCGTACAGCATTAAAATAAAAACAGAATAGTAAATTCTTACCACTCTTCCCTAAAACAACCATAACTCTCCGTTAGGAAGTCCGATTAACTTAAAACCTTCACTATTTAGAAGTAGACTTAAAAAGCTTTAAATCCATAGATCATACATTTAGATTAACAAACGTTTGACCTTTCAAAATCCTTCAATAATCGGTCTCAAATTCTGTCCACTGATTTTTCTTTGTAGTGTGTCAATATGCGTTTGAGTTTATCCTTCTTCTTTTTTTAACATAGATCAGTTACGAGGTTATAATTGTGGAACATCATGGACCAAATTTTTAAGTTCGTGTGTGCTGTTCTATGACAAACCCACATAAACATAGTCAATTGACAAGCATAACGGATTCTTTTCTTCATCAATTTTTCTGAAAGTAGACGACTTAATCGATCATGAAGTAGAGAATGGAAGTACCCCTCTCCTCTTTAATGCCACTTGACAACTTTGGATGAGATTCAATATTTCAATCCAATACGTGATAGAATAAAGACGAGGTAATTACAGCTTCTTGGAAACAGATTCACCTGACTTGCTACATTGCGAAAATGACTTTGTTTTTGGACGAGACATCTGTTCAAAAGGTCCCTTTACAGAAGAGCAAGAGAAATTCTGCTGAAAAGCCTCCTTTCCCCAAAATAGGACAACCCACATGGATAAGGCAACAGTAACTCTGGTCCTGATTACTTTAACAGACTGGAAGATTCATGCATAACTTGGCAACAATTGAAACTCAAACACGCATGCCAATGGCTACTTCGAAAACTTTCTTAGCAGTAGATAAAGACATTCGAAGGATTCCTTGTACGTATCGTCATTGTTACCCAATTATATCTATGAGAAGTCATTTTCTATGCACATGTGATAAAACTCAGTCATAGAACTAGACAGTTAAGATCATGTCCTTGCAGTGTTTCCTATCCTACTGGCCTTGGTCTATCCGTTTTTATAGGACATGTATTTGATCTTACTTTCTTCACTTTAAGTACTTATAATATTGTTTATAAATGTTGGATATATAGGAACATAAATTGTTCATTGAAAACAAATTGAACTCGTCAAAGTCTTCGACTTCCATATTCTTTCCCTCTGGTTGGACTTATACATGGCAACCAACTTTGTTCTATTTAGCAGTTGGGTCAGAAATTAATTCAGACTGGATTTCAACAGGTCTGCCTTAATTAAGTTTTCAAGTCAAATTCTTTGCTTATATTATTAGCGATTAAAATAAATATATGTACATTAGAGAAGATGGGAGATATCAAATACATTGAACAATGTATAAAGCATGCGTTTTCTTGGAAGAAACTTCATAAAACCCTGCTGATATCTGTGACAGGGAAAACCTTTGCAGACAATGATTAAATCTACCAGGTACTGATAATTTCGTGAACAAGTCAAAGCCAGGAAATTATACTGCACCTACGACTGCCCAAGTTCACTGGAAAAATAAACAGTAAAAGATCTTTACCTTTGAATTGAGGTCATGAGCCTGTCCAATGGTAAGCTAATCATTTAGCTGGTCTAGCACCAGTAACATGCACACTGAGACCTCTACTGGAGCAAAAAAAGTGGAGGGGCCCTACAGTTATTGGAAATATTCTCAGAAGGGTTGCTTGGCTAGTTGTCTGAAAAAAAACCTCCTGATGGTAACACAAGTCTAAGTTCAATGCTTCAGAGGAAATAACCGAATTCATCTATCTTGACGTAGAATAGTCTAAAAGGCCAAAAGCATGTCTTAGTAAAGCATCACAAAGTCATTTGGTCTATTATAGTGCCCCACCTTGGCTGCTATACGGAGGTAGGACCTTAGTGTCTAATAAGAAACAAAGCAAGCCATGTGAAACTTCACAAAGCCTTTCACCTGATATGTTTCATAATATTTTCAGTGAGCTCGCACTATCTATTTATCTACTTAATTTTTGTTTAGCCTTTGACATCTCCCTATATAAGGTACATGCTGAGTGGTCATTTCGACCAACTCACCATATTCTTGAAGCAGTAAAAGCTTTACCTGAAACCTGAACACATCTCTATCTTCATCAACCCTTTCGGGCCCAACCATTTTTGGAAACAAGAAAAGAAGTATACTTTGAATATCATAAGATGGGTATCCAATTGATGGGCATAGCAAATGCAAAGCAAAAGCTCCAAAGAACACTTTCTGCGAGAATAGCAAGTGTTCTGGCAACATCAAACGTCCCAAAAGGTCATATTGCAGTCTATGTAGGAGAAGGCTACAGGAAAAGGTTCATTATTCCCATATCTTACTTGAATCATCCTTTGTTTCACGTCCTGTTAAATCGTGCTGAAGAGGAGTTCGGATTCGATCATCCCATGGGTGGTCTCACATTACCTTGCAGCGAAGAGTACTTTGTTAGCTTAACTTCAGCTTTGAGTTGCTCGTAAATCTTTGAAGCTAGTACAGATCAGACACTGGGTTGTCATAAAGCTTTGTCTGCTTCATTGTCTGTTTCATTAACCTTGATATGTTAGAATCGTTGTCGTGTTTGACCGCACTACGACAGTGATCAAAGTTTGCAACTTGATGACATCCCTCTTCAAAGGAAGGAAAGTGGTGTCCACAATTAAGAGATCAAGAAGCCTGTCTCATCAGTTTTGTTGAGTTACATGTGCCCTCTGTGGCAGATTCAATCTCCATGTAATGTGTAAATCTGTTGGTAGTTAACAAAACTGCAATTTGATTATTAATGCATCAGTTTCTCCCTGACAATATGAGACTAAGGAAACATTTTTCTATATATGGAAACTAATCCTATTTGTCACAGTTAATTAATATATTATTTCAAACTTATTCACATCTAAGAATTTATTTGATATTAAACTTAGCACAATCCTATAATAGAAAATTATCCTGTGGGCTAAACAAATTTAACATTCTATGTCCTCTTGTATATAGATTATGAGTTCATTCCTTTCCTAGTTTATTTCTCTTGACTCTCACATTAGCCATACAATATTTAATTATACTTTTGTGTATAAAACTCAATTCGGTGAAAATTGGACAATTTAGGAGTCGTAGATAGAAGAATCTTTCTCAATTTATATGATCTAACAATACCATGTACCTGAATGGTTTCGGTTATCCTAGTAGCCTTCTGCCCAAGAGTTTCGAAATAGTTTCATGTAT
The DNA here is from genome assembly GCA_027563595.1 of Erythroxylum suave. Taxonomy (NCBI): domain Eukaryota; kingdom Viridiplantae; phylum Streptophyta; class Magnoliopsida; order Malpighiales; family Erythroxylaceae; genus Erythroxylum; species Erythroxylum suave. Next base: position 45,475,701 of record JAOSBN010000179.1, read on the forward strand.
TCTTATAATTTCCCCTTTTTCATTCACCCTTCAGTACATCCAAAATTATTATATAAGTGATAATTATCATAAATCTTCTAAAATTTATATTTCAACTTATAAAACAATTCAACTAATAAAATATATCAAATTTCTTAGAAATTAGATAACCCAATATTATTTTTGGTATTAAAAAAGTAGGCTTTTATTTTGAATGTATCTTTGTTAAATTAAGATAATGTAAATTCTCAAAATTAAGAAAAAGTCATACAAGTGATTCATGCATGTAATAACTTGATCCTATAAAAATGTTTTAATAAAAAATGTATCATTTTATAAATTAAATCATAAGACAAACATATAGAATTGATTAAACATGAGCAATAATTATTCCATAAGTAAAATAATAGAGAGGTAAGTATTTAATCCATAAATAAAATACCGTATCGTTGGAAAGGAAAAAGAAAAAATACTTCATCATGTTTTACTACTTCTATCATAATCGGATATTGCAATCAGGATGGCTTGTGGAAGCACATCATATGCAAAACTGTGGACTGTCATATTCTAAATACTTGTCTTTTGCAGAGTTTTCTCTTCATCTCGTTACAATAGCCAACTGGCCTTTTCCACGCAAAAATTGTTGTTTAGGAACAAAACATGTTGGTAGGAGATGATCTCACACACTCATCGAAAAGTAATCGTCTTGTTTCTGTTTCTTATTTTTAACCATTTGAAAGATTAAAGAGCATGCCATTGGCTCACTTTGATACCCTCCAAGGATCAGAATTCTCAAAAGAAAAATAAGAAATGCAACTTGAGAATAAAGAAACATTTTTCTTTTTCCTTTGGGCATGCAGTATCTAGTAGCTAACTACTTGCTAACTACTTGTACTTTTTCTGGTGATTTGCAAACTGTTAGCTTGTACTAGGTAGATTCTTCACATGATATACATATAACAATTCTAACTAATACTAAAAATTTTAAACACTGATCAGCCCACTGGATTTCCACACAGAAAATATTGTCGATCAGTGGTCTTTCTGGTACGTGCTACCGTCAGTTTGTACCACTAGTACTGGCTCAACTTGATTGGTTTTCCTGCACAAACTATCAAGGTCTGTCTTTCTTTTTCTGTCGTTACATGAATAACATGAATCGCTGGACTAATGTTCGCTAGCATGCACAATCATGTACAGTCTTATCCTATCTTCTAACTAAATTGATAAATCCTGACGTTAGAGTCAATTCCGTTTCATTTGTATGTAAAATGATAAAATGGTCACCAACTTGAGGATTCGGTCATCACAGTTTAGTTCTCAAGGCATGTGCCTGTGGTGACTGCAATGCCCCTGAAAAGTGGCTCTAGCAAATGCTGTATGGTATTGGTTGCTCCATATTTTTGGCATCGATTGAAGAACCTGTTAAATAGAGAAGATGGGATTATCCTTTTATCTCCATTGGCACTTACTGCCTCAGTTCTTGGCGTGCTTTCAGGTGAATGACTTGTGCATGTGCGTATTCTCATCAGTTGCAAATGGGCTATAATTCAGTTAATATTTCCTTCAATTCCCCATCTCGGGCAGTTCAAGTTTGAGTCCCTTATTCAAATAACCGAGAAGAAAAGTACTTGATCCATTTAAGTTCATATAGTTAAACACTACATAATCTTATACTTTCGATAATGGGACTCCTCTCTAAAAACTTTTTTTTCACACTGAATTACGGTACATATTAAGAAATAATGATCCCAGTGGAACTTCCTAACTAGTGTGTTACAAGTCATGTGTTTGGCCGTGATCATGACTTATCACTCAGCTACGGGTTTGAATCTAAGAGATATTTTACAGAATGTGTACTACTAGGAACATTTTTAACAGAAGAGGACTAACAGAACTTTTGCACGCGAGATTGCAACATGAAAAAGAACGAAATGTATTTTGAAATACATATAAATCTTATTGTTAATGCCAATATGGTTTTTCTCTTATTGGAATTGAATTTTACTATATTCAAGAATATCATTTTTGCTATAAGGGTAGCTACATACAATGAGATTAAACTATGACATGCACCCACCAAGCCCAAAGGTGGTAGAACCACAACGCTCGATTCCCAAACCCCTTTCACTTGATAGTAACGCTAGCCGTTTCTGCTCTGCTCTTGTATATCAGGGTTTTGTATTTGGATGCTTACTACATCAACTTCTTGCTTAGTATAGTTTCCAGTGTCCGGCCAGGAGATTGGGGCAACTGCAGTGCTGCTTATATCTCCAAGCATGAGCAAAGCCATGTGACCACCATTGATGAAGTGGGTCCTTTCGAAAAGATCTCATATCCCAAACTTCTAAAACGAGCACAGTTATTGCCTCACCATAGAGGAAAAGTTTGACATTCCTTACTACATTAATTGCTATAAATACATATATACACCAACTAGTTTTCATTCCCGTGCAAAATCACAGCTTCCAATACCTCACCCAGCAGTTCACAACCACATAATCAGAGCGCTGAGATTGTTGTGACCAATACATGGCTATTCACTTTCCTTCAATCTTATTGAAAGCCAAGAAAATTCTGAAGAAACAGACGCTTCTAGTCAGAGATCATCATCAGGCTCATCAAGTTCCAAAAGGTCATGTACCTGTTTATGTAGGAGAACTCCAGAAGAAGAGATTTATAGTACCAATCTCGTGCCTGAACCATCCTTCGTTTCTGGACTTGCTCAAACGAGCAGACGAAGAAAATGGGTTCGATCAACCAATAATGGGAGGACTAACTATTCCGTGCAAAGTAGACACCTTCATTCATGTTACTTCTCAGTTGATTGCTTCATGAAAAACAACAAAGAGTTCAACCAAAAGCAGAGCTGTAGTTTTGATGTAATTTGATGTTCATAATGTAGAATTTTTTGTTTCAATAAATATGTATAAATCTTTTGATGATAGTAAATATGATTCATATTTAAGAATCATTTAACACATTTGCAAATGCGACTTAGGCAAATTAAATTTTCCAATTTTATATATTAAAAATTAGAATTTTGCACATTTTTGTGATTTTATATATTTTTATATATACTAATAATTTTTATTTACTTGTATGACAATATTTTAGCACTAAAAATTTGCATCATTTGTGAAAACTTCTATTTTATGGTCACTAATGCAAATTTTTTTATCAATTAAGCAATTAAATTATTAAATTTAATAATATTATTTGTGGCAAATGCAAATATATTAGTGATAAATTTATTATCATATATAATTTTCATACTTGTGACGAAGAAATATTAGTGACCAAGAAGTAATGGACACTGATAAAAAAAGCACGAGTGACAAATATTTTGTCACCATTTTCAATTATTTTGGTGGCAATGATGTTGTCACCATAAGATGAAGTATCATTACGACTTTATTCGTCGCTACTTCATATTGTTTGTGTCGTCAAACTTACCATAAATATGTAAAATTACTATGATCTTATAATTTTATTACACATTTTATAGTTTTTAGCTAGTGTTAGTACTTCTGTCACAAAACCTTATATAATTATGAACTTTTTTTTAAAATAACCACAATTTCACTAGTACGAAGGTATTTATGACAAGAGGTGATGCTCTAAAAATTAAACACTATTAATAGTAATCATTAATATTACTATTTTTAATGACAATTTTTGCTTTCACTAAAAAAATAATTTCTTGTAGTGACATTTGGATCTTAATTCACTTTCACAATCATAAATTCTAATCTCATTTAAATGTCCACAAGACATGTAACGTTTCATTTAATATTACTTTTAAGAATCATAAGTGATGTTTTCTTATTCAGAAATACAATTAATTAGTGTTCTATCTGAAAATTGGCTCAAATGAAGAGATGTGTGTGTGTGTGATTAGATTTGTGTTCTATTTTGGATTTGGTCTCCTCAATAAACTTATTAAGTGTTATATAGTTAAGTATTATTTTGTGACAAGTTAGAATATTTAAAGAGAGATAATTGCAAGTATAGGTATTTTTTGAAGAAGAAGAAAGTAAATCAAGTAACCCTAATGATAATTAAGTTATGTTAAGATGTAATACTAAATAGTTGGTGGATAGAGAGCGATTCTTCAATTCATATTTCTAATACCTTACAATATGTACCAAAGAACATAAGGACATCAAATGAAGGAGATATTAATTTGGATGTGAGCAATGACACCAAAGTGATGTAGAGTGATTGGAGATGTGCAGTTGTAGTTTAGTTGTGATAGGAATGTTGAACAAAGTGTCGTCTATGAGAGTTAGTCTAGTTTCGATATCCAGACTTGATGATATATTGGATATTATTTGATTTTCAATATTAATTTTTTATTGTCCCTTAATTATGTTATCATTAATGAATTTTATTGATCAATGTACTTTATTGTTTGAATTTGAAGGATTTTAGTAAATTGGTCATTAACGTTTTTAAAAATAATAAGAAATTAAAAGAATTTTAAGAAAAAGAGTAATATTATAACATAAAAGACTTGGTCATATTTCAGAGAAAAGGGTTTAGAGATTGATCAAAGATGAAATCTTCTTAATTTAGTTATGTGATGATGGTCATAAAGTATGTTCATATTGTATTAAAGATACTCACAGGATTAATATCATTCCTAAAGTGACAAATCTTTTAAGGTTTTTTCAATCGAGTTCTTAAACTTTTAAATCTTTAATTAAATGAAAAATCTTAACAGTTAGTCTAAAACGCTAGTTCTATTACTAATTTATTGATACGGATAAAGGAAACTCATTTTTTTATGACATGTAGCTATCTACCTGAAAAAATAACGGCCAACTAAGCATATCCAATAACTCATTACCCAAATACCCATTACTATCAACGTAACCTCTTCTTGATCTTTCCCAGTCCTTCTAGAACTAGACACTTTGACTCCATTATTTTCACCTTTCAAACATTGGTTGTGAGAATTTATTCCTAGATATAACATGCCTCTCACGATCTCCCTTAGAATCTTCAGTAGCTTGTTGTGGTGACAATGGTGGATGGATAATTACTTTGGGAATGACAATTGCAGTAAACCAGAGTGTGGTTTCATAAATTTTATTAGGTAATTGGATAAGCTTAATTGACCATTATTTTTCAGGTGAACAATTATATGTCACGAATAACAAATCAACAAATTAGTAACATTTTGAACTTAATTATTAAGGTTTTAAAAGTTTGTTAATCAATTAAAAATTTGGATACTAAATTGAAAAAAACCTCAAAACATTGGTCATTTTAAGAATTAATGGTTATCTCAATAAACTCACTAAATGTAAAAAGAAAGATGCAACTTGACTTGAAGCAGAGAGATTTCAAACATTATTCACTTAGATATTACCAGATCTTTGTACCCTACCATAAATGGAAAGAATTTGCCTATAACTTTTACTGATGATTACTCTCGATCAGTATGATTAATTATTTGCGTCTTATCATAACGAGTCTACGACCTTTAGAACTGTTCAAAGGTAACTCAATACACCCGTTAAGGCTATTACCTTAACTATGAAAGTTGAGATTATAGTTTTCTTTAATATAGGAAGACAAATCAAATTGTTAAGAAATTCATTGGAAAAGACGAAAGAAGAGTCAACGATTTTTTCTTTATTTCAAAGACATTCATTCACATGCTTCTCAGAAATAAGAAACAGAACACAGTCTTCTAATTCTAATCTAAGCGTAACTATCTTAGCAACCTATTGATATTTTTAAAAACATATATAATTAAATAATTCACGCTTCTGTTTGATTACTATAAAGTTGTTAATGGCTTCCTCTTCCCGGCAGCTCTTAATTTTATTTTCATATTAAAATCAAAAGTCATGTTTAAGTTATTGCATTTTGGTTAGAAAGCTAAATAAACATGGAAACTACTGAAATGAGGACCATAAAACACATATTGCAAATAAATTTACTAGCAAATATGAAATGATCATTAAATTGAATTTATAACATGCGAAAATGGTCATTAAACAAGAAACATCACATATAGCTACGACTAACTAAATTTTCTGGATGGATAAAGTTGAAGGTTCCAGGTGTTCTCATCAAACAGCGATAGTTGTTTACTCCTTGCGTTAACAGCAATACGACTCTAATCTCTTTTCACTAAGACCAATCACGATACAAAGATCATTCAACTTGCCATCAGGAGTAGTGTTTGATATTAAAAGGTTCTTCAAGAAGCCTTAATCAAGTTCCAGTGATGCCAGAGTCTCTATGACGGACCATTTACTCTCCAGAGTCTAGATCCTAAAGAGGCCGATCTCCCGGGTTTTGTGGTTTTATATTTCCTTACCAAACTTTAGAAAGTGGTCATGTGCTCATCCTTTCATTTAGTTATGTACTTGTGCATAAATTTTGATGCAAGAAGGAGCAAATAAAATTATCAGGATTTCACAGTCTATCTGTGCATGTGACTCTTAATTATTGCCTCGAGTGAGAACTATCTAACATCAACCTTTGAGTGGATCTGATGCAACTTGGCCTTTTGCTCGGATCAAATTACAAAACCCAAAGGAACTTTATAGATAGAATCGAGAGTGACGAAAATGATTCACACTTAATCTGCTCCAAACACAGTCTTTTTTCTTTTTTCATTGAAAAATATAAAAGGGTGGAGCAAAAGGAAATGTTATAGAGCTTGGAGGCCATTCTTGTATGACATTTAACAAACAATGAATTCTTCATTTTGCCTCTTGAAATTGCAAGATACAGGGTGAGAACCTCGGCCAACCACATCCTACGATTTCCTCAAAAAAGAAAAGAAAAAGAAGAATCAAGTTCTGCTTCTCTCGAGGCTGGAATTTCGGTTTCCTTGAACCTTTTAAACTTCCAAAATCAGGTATGCAGACGCCACAATCGATGGGCATACGATAGGGAGCCATGTGAAGCCATGATCGTGGGTCCCATTAAACTAGTTGGAAAGGTGAGGCCTACTTACGTTTCTAAAACTTGATAAATATAAACACCAATCAGATATTTCAGAACAAGCTGGTCTTGCACCTAGAGAAGTTGGAAGTTTCACAAGTTTCAGTCTTTATCTATCAAACCAACAATCTTTTGCGAACAAAATCCATTTTGAGAAATGGGTATTCGTTTACCGTCCATGATTGTCGGTGCCAAGCGAGTTCTGAAGCGGAACTCACTTGCTGGCAAAGAATCTGCTGTGCCAAAAGGGCATGTTGCAGTGTACGTAGGTGAATGTCAGAAGAAAAGATTCGTGGTTCCAGTATCGTACATCAATCATCCTTCGTTTATACACTTGCTTAACCGAGCAGAGGAAGAGTTTGGCTTCAATCATCCAATGGGTGGCCTAACAATCCCTTGTGAAGAAGATGCCTTTATTGATCTAACTTCTCGATTGCATTCCTCCTGAACAATGAAGAACAAAAGAAGAGAAGATGAAATTTTTGACGGGCTCATTTTCTCGCAGGTCATTTCCACTTTTTCACAGGAGACTAATAGGTGGAGTCATGTATATAATTTTCCAAGTATTTAGTCGGAGAGCAGAGTAAGGGTGAGATGTAAAACTAATTCCTTGATTATCCGATTTATTTCAGACATGTATCCATTCCGATGTATCATGTATGGAGCCTCATTCTTTGTTCATTTTGTTTTTCATTTTATTTCGTTCATATACATGGTGGATCAGTTAACTTCCTAGCTGCATCTCCGGACCAAATTTCAGGCCTTCACGGATTAATAGCGGAGTTGTTTTAAAAGTCGTAATAATCGGTAAATTTGTTAACAAAATCTGCATACTGTGCTTCTTGCATCATAACCCAATCAGGAATCGCGAAAGCTCTTGATGTGCAAGAGCTTAAGCCTTCCGTTAAATATTTTAGTTTTTTTTCAGAAAAAGCAGGCAAACTACATGTAATTTTGAGGCGAAAATAAGCCACGAGATAGATTTATAAATGATCCAGGCTAACAAAACTAAGCCCTCCCCAGCCTTTTTGTGGGCGAGTTTAAGAAGGGGAAAAAGGGATGATTGAATACCTCCATATCTTGCCCCATTGAACCAGGACAACATAGTATTTTTCTAAATGGAAAGAGGCTTCTCCATTTATCTCGCCTGCTGCAAGTATGAGTCAGTCCAGGCAGTAGAAAATGCTTACATTTTTCTCAGGAATCAGGCAGCTCTGGAGCGTGATATCATTAGATTTTATGAGCGGACGTGGCTGTATTCAGTGAATGACTCCTTATCATGCAATCCTGAACAAAACTACTGTCATTGCAAGTCCAATCAAGGGATAATTTTACCATCTTCTACTGTTTTGTCCTGGTGCTTGTTGGTGCGCAATCATAATTTTTTCTCAGTTTCTTCAAAAAAAATTTCCAACGAATTTCAGGCATGCAGGTCCAAATCAGAGTGCAGAGAGCAAGGAACAGGAGTTGAGATCATAACAGTTATTTGCAGCTTGAATTGGGTATGTTTTAACTCACAATATGGGGTTCACCAGTTTGCACGTTGACATTTTGGGTCTTCAATACTTTTTGCATAGCATTGTGACATCTCCAAGGGAAATGATCAATGAACATATTTGGTGATACAACTATATCTTTGAAATCTCCTCTATTTGCCAGATATGCTTTATAAACACGTACCCCCTGTTGAAATCTCCAGCACAGAGGTGTACTTGGTTTTCTGTGTTCTGGCATTATATGAATCACAAGGCCTGGTAGAAACATCTCTGGTGGATCAACAGGTGACTCATTCTCAGATGTGGGGATGGTTTCCAAAAATTGAGATATAGGATCTTCTAATGAATGTACATTGTCATCACTGCTAGAAAAGGGATTTTCTTCATCATGGTCATCAATATTCCCAGGGTTAGTCATCGAATCAGATTCATTCCAGGTTGAATGGTTCACATTTAGATTTTTGCTTTCTCCAAGAAGATGCTGGCTTACCTGGGGAAGTCTACGAGCTAATCGGGTAACTGAGACTGTATCAGCTTTGGAATTTTGTGCAAGTGCTGTAATTGCAGCTGCACGAAGCTGTAAAAGTGATCTAATGGAAAGGCGTGCAGAAAACTCGTTGTTATTTATAATACTAGTGATAAAACTTGAACACGATTCTGCTATTACGGGATCCATACACGGAAGGGGTCCAAATGAATAGACATGTAAATCAGGGTATCGGTGATAGAGCCTCAGTCCTAGCAATGCAGCAACAGCACCTCCTAGGGAATGACCAACTATGCGGACACTGTAACCTTCACACTCACATCCAGCACCCAGCAATGAGGAAAGGAAGCCTCTCGGTTCAGATTCAAAGTCAGAGGGACTTCCTTCTATTTGTTCATATAGATCATGTACAGCCTCAACTATACCTGAATGTGCATAGTGCGGAAAAGATGATTCTACACTTTGCTTCACATCAGGATGGATATAACTGCTATATATAAGTCCAGCCAAGTCATCTCTAGAAAGGGAACACTCCCTAGCTAAGCCATCTGTTATGAGATCTTCAGGAGTCTCGGTTCCTCGAACAGCAATCACTACAGTTCTTTGGTAATGCAGAAGAACAACAAAGTATGCAGCTTGGCATTTGTCAGCACAAACACGACCTTTTCTAAGTACTTCTGGGGGTAAATTAACATGCTTCAAGAAGGCTGCTGCATGACCCCTCCACCAATTATCTCCAGCAAGTTTTGGCAGTCTGTTGCGCCTCCAAGGAGTCAAAATTCCTTGCCTATGGAACCATGCACAAGAGAATAACACATTATGTCTCCCAAGATCAAGCAAGGGACCAGTATATGCGGCTTCAGCAAAATCATGAAAATGTAAAGCATCCTGAATCTGTTCCTTTGGTACCTCCTGCTGCACCAAATCATCACAAGATTCAGGTGATTTACCATGCTTCTGCAACAAAGCTAGACCTGCAAGGAGCTCCAAATGCCCCTTCCCTGCTGCACGGTAAGCGACAAGATCACCCAACAATCTTGCCACGGAATAAATTTCATCTTCCTCAGACTCACTACTCAAGTACTTAACACGACCAAGACAACACATAACCTCACGAATACCATGATCAAACACCTCCTGATAGTGAGCTCTCCAAAAATCATCATTGCTCACAAAATAGTACCTCCATCTCAGGATATCAGACCCAGCAAAACATTGAAGCAGAGGAAGACAACAAGCAAAGAAAGAAAACAAAACCAGTAATCTTCGCTTCAGTTGGCTACTATTTAGAGCCATATCTGAAAGACAACGACTACTAGATGTTCCATCACCGGAAATATATTTAGCAACTTTGCATATAAGGTATATCGCACTCAACAATTGCAAGGCAATAATTACCAGTCCAACTCTGCTCCAGCGATGCCATTTTTTGTATCTAATCCGTCTCCCGAGCCGAATAACAGGGTCAACGGAGGTTTCGTCGGAGCTGTGAATAGGACAATCAAGAATGGATTTTGCTGCGGCTTCTTGAGCAATTCCGGCATTTATCATAACAATGATTCTTAAGACAGCGACAACGGCCACGACCGCAACAGGAACAGTTGTTCTCCAAGGATGACATCCAGGAAATGCCCGAAACGTTAAGAACCCACCAAGAAGCACCAAGAATAAATTCGATAAGCCCAATGATATGGTGGTAACTCTCAGACTCTGAACCCACATTGACTTTGCACACTTAATTTGGATGTTGCCAACGCTTCAACAAGGCAATGGCCAACGAGGGTTTCCCTCGAATTCATAAAAAAAGGGCTGTCTTGGTCTTCAACAACTTAAAATTTCATTTTCTGGATGGAGACCCTTGTGTCAGGTGTTAATAACAGTTCTACTGTGAAAGGTTTTTCGAACAGGACAAGAGCTTCCAGCTTGATGTTAAGGTCGTAAATTCAGAAAAAGAAAACAAAGCCAGCCACTGGTGACCGGCGCCGCGCTCAAGCTGAATGACTCTGGTGTAGGCAATGGAGGTGTCACAATAATTTATCCAACCCGTAGTAGTTGAACCCGTAAAGGTTTGGCTGCAGACGGGACAGTCAACTAGATGTCAGTTAATTCACACGTCACATTATTTTTATATCATTTATTTTGGTTTTTGTTTTACTTTAATGTATTATGATTTATGCTATGCATGTATTAGTTCTTGTATGAATGATGTCGCTGAAGACCATAAAAAGGTGTTTTGAAACAGGTGAGAAGCCAACTTGGAATACATTGCCGAACAAAGGTAATTGTTGAAACCACCACCATCTTATTTGGTCCAAATTGTTGCAAGACAATTTTCCTCTACAGATACACGCTTTTTGGGCTTTATTCAGGATGCGACATACAGATAATTATCAAAGAAAATCGCTTAATGGTAACCGTAATGTGATTCCAAGCATAAGTTCATCAATTGGTGGAGTGCACCAAGTCCAACATATGATATGAAAAAACCTTACACTCTTATTCTTATAGTACATCTTTGTCATAGAAGTTGGCAGCTTGTTGTCATTGGCAATGCTTAACCCTGTTACTTTACATGCGACATCCACGCGGTGATTTTATCTTCTTTTGGCCAGAATATTTCATCTTGAGTTCAGAAGGTCACACAGAACTTATTTTCTCTCAGGTCCCTGAAGCCAAACGTTTTAAGTTTCAGCTTCCATTGAAATGTCCAAAATTCTCCCTGAAAGTGGCAGCAATGCCTTTCGAGGCACCGTAGTGGCGGAGCAAAGGCTTAGGTGTAGTTCTTCCGTGCTGTTTCAGTGTTTGCAGCAGCATTCTAATTTTTAATCCCCAGACAAATTCTGTATTCTAATGTTACGCTGTTGATCAAGGATCCCTTTTCCAATCCTGAACTGGGATGTGCTCAATTCTTCTGGTTTTCCACTGAATGGTAAAGCAAGCTTAGGCTGAAACCACCTTCTCAGGGAAATGCCATTGACTCTTATTCTTCCATATGACTCACTCCCTTGATAAGGTAATCCCAGCCTTCTAAATAATGATGCAACTGCCCGGCTGATCCTGTCAGCCAAATCACCAAAAAAAAAAAAAAGGAAAAAATGTTGAATGAATGACTCATTAAACTTGAAATCATTTTCGTTAACCAGACATTGTGAATGTGTTGAATTTGTTCATTCTCTTAAATTTCAAACAACATTTCTATCATTTTGCAGAATTGTGACTCCCTGTGTGTTTCTGTGTATGTGTTTTCTCTTTCATGTAACCATTAAGTGGTTAGTCATAAGCTCTGCCCTTTCTACCTACACAAAAACAAGCTTCAAGGATATGACCATCATAAAGACCTTTTTTCTTTTTATTGACTATTGTGAAAATGGTTAAGGTGTGGAAAAAATTATTATATATGCTAATTATAAGAAAGTACTTTACCTTCCTGCAACGTTTATTGTTCTCTCCCCGTCCTGAGTTGTAATTTTTGCCTTCTCTATAGGCAGATAAATGGTTACATTTGGCAACTTGGCTCCTGCAAAAGATTTGGAGATCATAGAACGTCGAATTGAGCAATTAGTTTATCAGGCAAACAAAGTAAACTAAGTAGGAGTCTTCTGTTGTGTTTTCTTTTTCTTCATTTTTCTCCAGGAACTACCAATACTAATATTAGACTGATGGATCACTAAAGGAACAAGAAACAAGAAAGAATAATATGAGTTTCATCAAATCTAAACAAAACTGGTATTTATGAATCAGTAGTTTCTTAGACATTTGACGCGTTAAATTCATTGAAAACATAGAAGAACAGCTGAGAAAGATTTGAAGACAATACACTGAAGTATAGGTTATATACTGTTCGAGCCATTCTTGATGTACTTACTGCTTTTGGATTTCCCATCAGATTCATCAAATGGTTTCGAACAATGTATAACCTTAGCATCCTTTAGTTTACTTGTAAATGGGGAATCAACTCAAAATGTCCAAGGTGCTAGGGGAATGAGACAAGGAGACTCCCTGTCTCATTACTTATTCAGCATTTTCACAGAAGCTTTGATTAGGCTAACCCTTAATAACATTGCAAACGAAAGAAGTTCCAGTATCACTTCAAATGCAAGAGGTTGAATTTTCAATCTTACAATTGCAGATGATACACTTTTGCAATGCAGGGCAAACATGGAGTCAGTTAAAGTTCTCCTCAATTCACATCCAACATTCCAAAGACTTTCAGGTCTAATTATCAACAAGAGCAAGAGTAACCTTATAGCTTTAAGTGGAAACCAATGACCTGGCAACTGAGATTACCAGGATTTCAGTATTCACCCAAAATTCAGCCTCCTCTTAGATGCTTAGGTATATCAATTGGAGCCTCAAGAGTTAACTACAGAGACTGCTGATCATTATCTGCTGCAATCCAAAAAAGAACTGGAAGCTGGTGCAATTCCTAACATATGGCAGGAGATCACAACTAATTATGTCTGTTCTTTTCAGCTTAAGGTATATTGGTCTTCCCATCTGTTCCTTCCCATCAATCTAACAAAATCCATTGAGAGGCTCCTGAAAAACTTCTTATAGTTTCGAAAACAGAATGAGGCTCCTCATGCCAAGGATAAAGGCACAAATATTTGCAAACCTAAAGACCAAGGTGGATTGAGAACTGAGGCAGTGAGAACAATAATAACATATTGCTAGCCAAAAGAATTTGGAAGTTTTGTGTTGATGGAGAATCCCTATGGGTGCAATGGATGTACACTCAATTCCTTATAGGAAAAAACTAATACCTCATGGACGCTCTTGTAGATGCTGAAACAGAAAGACTAGGTGAGTAATGATATCAAAAGTGTGATAAGGAAATGGGGAGAACACATGACTATGGTTTGACAATTGGCCAACTCTAGGGCCCCTATAGAAACAGCACAATGCAAGACTTCTGATGGCAAGAATTTCACGTACCACTGAAGTCAAACCCATAATTCAGGGTTTTAGATGGCCTTGGCTTGTAGATAAAACAGAAGATGCTTGAGAATTATTAACAACCTACCTAGGTATCAACCCAACTCGTGCAAAGAGAATAAGTCACTTGGATGAGACATGACTTGGGGAAATTCACCAACAACTCCTGCTTAGAAATTTTTGAAGAAACTATCTCAAGAGTACAGTCGACAGATCTTGTTTGGGCAACCTACTGCTTACCAAAAAGCTTCTTTTGTACTTCAGTTAGAGGCAGATTTTAGTACTAAATACAGGCTATTTTTTGGTACATTTAACAACCATCTTGTGTGCTTTGCAATCAGATGCCAAAGTCCATAAAGCATCTCTTCTTAGAATGCCAATACACTACAACATGGAGCAAACTACTACAGATCTGCAACTAGCATTGTCCAGTGCAGAAATGGAAACAGATTATGGATTGGCCTAGCAAGATAAGATACAGATGCTCAGTGGACATGCATATATTCAGAGTGGCTTGTAGAGGCATCATTTATGCCATAAGGGAAGAGAGGAACAGGAAAAATTTCAAAGTTAAGCAGACAAACAATGCTCTGTTTGCTTGTCAGGGATATAAGGGAATCTCTCTTAGCAATGGGAATCAACTCTTCAAACAGCAAAGAATTAACTACTAGCTGGAACACTGGGAAAGACTGTAAAATTTGCTAGGATACTCTCCTTGTCTAGTAATGTTGTGTACCAGGTGGCTAAAACCTCATTTGCACTTAGTGAACTTTCCTTACTGGCTTTGTACTCCCTAGGGACTTTCTTTAATACAATTTTACCTTCCAGAAAAAAGATTTGAAGACAATAAACTCTTACCAGCAGCCAGCCGATGCTTGAGACCTTTCAAAACAGTTAATACGTAAACCTGGTTATTCACAGGAAGTCACGAAATTTGAAGTTATGAACATTATCAAGGCATATATAAATCAGCTGAGGACGAATAAACAGAAAATGAAGATCATCCATACTTTGCCTTGTCAAGAAATAAATTCACATGCAGAGTTGCCAAAAGATAGCATAGTCTCATTTTAGCTTGTTTTTTCTTCTCAGTTTCAAAGTTTTTCTTTCATTTTAATGTTGGAAGTGGCCATGGAGGAGAAGGGATTTCTTGATTTATGATAATTTTTAGAGGCTTATCTTATTTTAAGAAGCTGGCACAGGATAAGATAGTAAAAACTAACTGTAAAAAAGAAAAACAAATGAGACTAAAAAAATAAAAATAAAGAAGTTCTTTCATAGCAATTTCTGCCATTAAAGATTCACTTGATAGCATATATAAGCTCCCTTTACCTTCCAGTAGATCTTTGAAAAATCACGAAGTAGTTGTGTTAACATTTCCAGAATTAGAAGTCAAGAATCATTTAGATGTTTGGCCAATTAAATGAGTTTTGCTAGGTGTCAACATGATGATGAAATTGCCCAACTCAATAAAAAACAAATCAACTCTTAAGAATTTCAAATCACCAACTTACCTCAGCAATATGAACTTGCAATTTTTTAGCATCAACAACAATAGGACTCTCCTTGAAGGAGACACATGGTATGATTCCAAGTGAAGCAGCTTCCTTAAAAGTAAACAACTGGCATCACAACTAGAGCTCACAAAAGCATTTAGTCAAGAAATGAGAAGAAACAACTTCAGCTT
This sequence comes from Erythroxylum suave, assembly GCA_027563595.1. Taxonomy (NCBI): domain Eukaryota; kingdom Viridiplantae; phylum Streptophyta; class Magnoliopsida; order Malpighiales; family Erythroxylaceae; genus Erythroxylum; species Erythroxylum suave. Next base: position 45,491,254 of record JAOSBN010000179.1, read on the forward strand.
CCTACTGACCTCGAGCAATGAAAAAGCACGTGGATCATATTCTCCAAACCCATCTACCAATGACAAGAGTTTAGAGCTTTTGGTTGATTCAGCTGTGACTCCAAGATTTTCAATAAGTCTGCCTTTCAATGAAGCATCCCGATGGAGCTGCAGGCAACCTAAAACTTGTGAAACAACTTCCATTGTAGGTACCTGATCAGATGCTATCGATTCACGGTACACCATCAAGGCTAGTGATGTCCTGAAGATTAAATGATAAGGATTTAGAATGAGACTTTTGAACTGCAGGAGTACTAGTTGCTTAGAATAGCCGACCTTTTCAACTTAAAAGGACCTTTTCAACTTAGAAGGGGGGGTAATTGTGACATAAAAGATGCTATTTAGATGAACATTTCACTCTTGAAATTCTCAACCTAGTACAAAAAATTATAGTTCTCTCTAGCTATGGTTGCTCATGAGCATGCACTGAAGCATACATGTTTACATATAGGTACAGCATTATTGAAGTGTCAAAAGAAATTTAAGAGTTAAAAGAAGAAATACCACTTATTTTCAATTTGTGGCCGTCCCGAGGCAAAAGACAATACAGGCTCACCAGCAGCACTAGCTTTCTCAAATCTCCGGAAGCACATTCCTTCAAAAAGAATATTCCATCTATTTAAGTAAAACTTTTTTAGGGGAAAAGAGCTATTGCTTGTCATCTGAAAGAATTTGAAACATCTAGTGACCCAACATCATGTAAGCTGTTAAGTAAAATTATTAAGAATTACTGAATTTGTATAAAATGATCACATTACTGAACATAGGAAAAGTACAATGCACAATTGTACTTGAATCACTTAAAATTTCAGATCACCTCGTTTTATTCACCAACACTAAGATTAAAAAAGAAGAGGATTAAAGATGGCATGATATAGTTTAACATAATTCTTGTAAGAACTCATTTTATTTCCAGAACAATATACCAGCCACTAACATCATCAGTTACAGTTGTCTAGTAAATCTCAGACGTTAATGCTTACGCCTTATGTTGTGTAATTGCCAACATATCAAGATAGCCAAGAATTGAAGATGAAATAGTTTCATGATCCCTGAAACACTTCAAACGATCCAGAATATTCAAGAGAAGAAGATAACTGGTCTTGGCTGTACTATTGTACATTTTTAGCAATTGAATAGCATTTCATCAAGTCAGAATAAGCAATCTTGTAATTTCTTTGCATCTCTAATTTAATTAACTTCTAGGGCAATACAGATTATAACAGATAAAACAGAAACAGAAACAAAAGGAATGCTGGAGTTAGATGATAAATATTAATTCATATGTCATGGAAAATACAGCCAAAAACGAAGTAATTCAAGCTTACCAATGATGCATTTACATATAATAAACGTAGGGACAACAGAATCTGCTTTTGCTTGAGAAAAAAGCATGAGGCCCATGTCCAAATCATCCTTTCTGCAATGACAAAAGATAATTCAGACGGCAAGTTCTTTCAGGATATGCAGATATGAAACGATAGCAAATTAGAGAGAGCTGTGTAGAAGGATAGCTGAGCAGGAGACTGGAGATGATGGTTTATTGACAGAGGGACAACATTGTTTAAGCATAACAAATGGAGGAGGAAGAAGGCAAATTTTGATTTAGTTGAGAATCTGTAGCATATATATGTAACATTTCTATTCATTTGTAGGCAGTTTAGCATGTATATGGGTATAATGAACTTTGGAAGAATCAGTTAATACCTAACAAGAATTCTTCTCTCTCTCTTCTCTCTCTTTCTGAATTTCCCAAATTTTAAAACCTAACTGCAATTTGGAGTTCACATACTTGACCCTAGCATTCGGTATCAAAGAAATGATTCTAGGAGGTCAAGAATGGTGATGATGGAAGGAGCAAGATCTCAAGACTTGAAACGATCTGAAGAAAGCATGAAGAAACAAATGCAGGAGCTGTGCAAATCTGACTTCTTGTTGCATAGGTTGGTGATGCTTGAGTCTATATGGTAAGCTTGTTCTTGACGGTGAAAAAATGGAATCCTAGAAATTTGCAGTAAGCATACAATTTGGCCAAGAAACAAGATGTGATATTTTAGTGAAGTACAAGACTACATAGAAGTAATGGAAAAATGTACCCACACCAATTCACAGAAGAATTACAGAATTCTACAGCAACCCCAATTTACAAACAAATCCAATGGAGAACGTAGGTTTGCAAATACCACCAGTAGTAAAGAGATGGATGAAAGAAGAGCCAAGGGATTGGAGATATTTGTGTTGGGACATAAATACAAGAAAAAATGATGCAAATGCATATAGTGGAGGTCGTAATTGAAGAAGAGGATGAAGCGGTAGAGCAGGAGCAAGAGATGCAATCAGCAATATCCTTACAAGCAATAACGGGTACTGTCTCAGGAAAATTTCAACAAATGAAAGTGATTGAGAAGTAAAATAATTGAAATATACATACTTTAATCGATGGAGAGAGTACTAATAACTTCATTGAAGAAAATTTGATAGAAAAAGGAGATGGGAGGTTAGAGGAAATCAAACCACTTGCTATTATAGTGCGAGGAGGATTAAAAATTGTATGTAGAAAAAAATGCAGGGGTTTTGATTGGTTTATGAGTGGCTAATAGTTTGCGATTGATGTGTAAGAGGAACCAACATGGTCTTCGAGGTACAATTTTTGGCTACCCTTGATACCATAATTTGCAATTACAATAAAGGTACCCTGCAATTTGAATGAAATAAAAAAAATAGAGTTGAACAATGGTCAATATGGTGGATCTTATGAAACCACTTGTTATGTGCCCATGCTTGGGATCGAGTCCAAGGACGATTATCAAGAAAGTTAATATCTTTTCCCTTATTTATGTTGGTTCCCTTCCTCACAGAAACTATTTTTTATGATGAAAAATGGCAACACTTGTCAAGGACAAGGCCTGTCGAGATTGGACTAAATTATTCTAGTTCTAAGCTAATTTTTATGATAACTTGTTGCTTACTTTATTTGTAACGTAATAGCCTTATAAAGGCAAAGAAACATAAAAGTTCCACCTAAACTGGGACTCCTAGAAAGACTCCTATTCAAGCTATTTTAGGACTCTTAGAAAGACTCCTATTCAAGTTGTTTTTATTAACATAACTATTACAAAAACTAGTGTAGAAATAATAGGGGAAAAATAGACTCCTACTAAAAATAAAACACTCCTCTAATAGACTCTTAATAAAACACTCCTCTAATATAGACTCCTAATAAAACACTCCTCTTTGCCAGTAGCTGTTATCCGTCTCGTAGGTTCTTCCCACAATGCATCCATATCACCACTAGAAGAGGAATGAAGAAGTGGATGAAAAGTTATGGAGTTGTTTGTCAATTCCTATTATTGCAAGAGGATGAATATAAGCAATGGGGTACTTCACCACAATGTTGTCCCTAGATGATGCAGGTGGAATTGTCTAGAAATGAATTGCCAGCAGTGGAGGTAGGGGGTTAAATTCCATCTATTGAACATGTCAGATTTCAAGGTTTCAATCCCTTTGCTAGTTAGCACAAAGTGGGAACATAATTCTATCCTTTTTTTTTAAGTGAGAAATATATGCTATATGAAAGTTATAAGTTGTTAGATGAATTTGTATTCAAGAGCCATAATGGTTGCCATCATCTAGACTACAAGACCACAAAATTCATTGGAGAGGAAACTAGTGCAGTAAACTTAAGGCCCTATAGATATGCAGGAATGCTAAAAGGAGGCTGTGCAAGGACTGGTAGATGACATGTTGAAGCAAGAGACAATTCAAGAGAATGCAAGTCCCTTCTCTTCTCCAATCATTTTAGTAAAAAAGAAGGATAGTTCATGGAGCTTCTGTTTGGATTATAAAGCTCTTACCCTTAACAGAAAATTTTGTTAAATGAGTTGCATCAGTGGAATACTTTTTAAAATTAGATTTGAGGGTTGGTTACAATCAAACACAGATGCGTTATGGATAATGTACATAAAACCAGATTCAAAACTCAAGAGGATCATATGAATTTCTTGTTATCTCATTAGGCCTTACCAATGAACCAACCACATTTCAAAGTTTAATTAAATCAATTTCTAAATTCTATTTGACGATAAGTGTATTAGTTTTCTTTGATGATATTTTAGTGTGCAGTCAAACATGAGAACAACACTAGAATCATCTTAGTGAAGTCTTACAAATGCCACGGACATAAAAATTATATATAAAACTTTCTAAGTGTTCATTTAGAGCCCAGAAAGTGGAGTATCTAGCCATATCAAATGTTGAAGGAGTTGCTACTGATCCTACGAAAATACAAGCAGTGATAACTTGGCCAATTCAACAAACATTGAAGTATCTGAGGAGTTTCTTAGGTCTAGCGGAGAAATATAGGAGGTTCATCAATAACTACAACCAGCTGAGTAAACCATTAACAACATTGTTGAAGAAGAATGCCTTTGGATGGAATAGTGAAGCGACAGATGCCTTTAAAGCACTAAAGACAGCATTGTCGAATTTACCAGTCCTAGCATGGCCCAACTTCTAAAGGACTTGGTAATAGAAGCTGATGCAAGTGGTGGCAGCATGGGAGATTTGCTAATGCAAGGACACCTACTAGCTTATGTGAGTAAGTGATAGGAAGCGTATGGATAGGCAGTTTGAAGTTTTTGAACGGGTGATATGAAACTTAAGCCCTATCGACAACACAATTTGGTATGTAGGGATAATCATAAACTATCTTTTTTGTTCTTTAGTCCTTTTAGATAATCAGCAAGATAGGATCAGTGAACTGCAAATTACGATTGTTGGAGGAATTGCAAAAGCATCTCATTTCATGTTGCACAACTCAAGAAGCATTATCGGATTCCAATTGAGTTAGTTCAGTTTTGCCCATGTCCTTGCCAGCTGATACACAATGTCAAGTGGCTATTCAAGACAGAAAATTGGTAAAAAGAAGAAATCGACCAACGGTACAGGTATTGGTTCAATGGTCTACTGAGGACAACAAGGATGTGCTATGGGAGTACCTACATGATTTACAATAGAGGTATCCTAAAATTAACCATGTGAACAAGGTTGCTGAGGTAGGGAATAGTGTTATGATAGCAAATTGCAGGGAAGTGTGTAGAAGGAGAGTTGAGTAGAAGACTGGAGATGATGGTTAGGTGACAGAGGGATGACATGGTTTAAACATAATAAATGAAGGAGGAAGATGGTAGCATTTGATTTAGTTGAGAATATGTAGCATACACGTGTAATGTTTCTTGTCCTTTGTAGCTAACAGCTAGTATAACCATTGTATATGGACGGAACGATCTTTGTAAGAGTTAGTTAATAACCAACAAGAATTCTACTCCCTCTCTTCTCTCGCTTTTCTGAATTCACAAATTCTTAAAACGAAATGTAATTCGGCATACACAAACTTGACCCTAACATGCAATAGTAAAGAGTTGCAGTCAAAGATTTCCAAAGATAAGAATCAAAATCCTAGCACACTTACCTCTCACTTGCCACTATGAGAACAGAGTATGTAACACAATTTGGGCACAGGCCAAAGAGTTTCATATCTGATAGAACTTCAATGGCCCTTGGGAGTTGGTCCCCATCACCTGAAACAAATTTAACATAATCAGAGAACTGTTCTGATAGTGTATAACAAAAAGATTTTGACAGCAAATAACAATATATGAAAGATTAAATTAATTGACACTGAATGGGCCCTTATACTGAAAATTGCCAGATCGTTTTGAAATGATAAATGTCCACTTACATAGGGCTGTAATCAAAGCATTCATAGTAGAGACTGTTGGATTCAGTTTACAGGCTTTAATCTCCTCATATAGCTCCAATGCCTTCGGCCAGTTCTTGGCCTGAGAAGTGAAGAGAGAAATGTTTGTTACAGTTCTGCAGTTTGAAATTTATTGACAACAGACTGACAGAAAAATGTTGCATAACCTTGGAAGAAAATAAGGACTTTTTTTTCTCACAATATTTTCACTCTTTCCATGGTAGAAAAATTATGCCAATCAGAAAATAGTGCCAAATGGAAAATTGTAGACAGAGCCTTATCTTTTAAAACAATAAAGAAGCTAGATCTCAGAACTTCACATCAATGGATGCCGAAACCATAGTGAGTGAAGCTCAATTCTTTACTCACTCATCGGTTTCAGCTTGGGAAGGGGGATTTATGTTGTTTCTTAAATCAACTATACAGCAAGAAGTGGATCATTTCAATTGTCAAAAACATCTTATTGTAGGACTTAAGAATTGAACATACATTGCTGCAAGCTCCCATCAATGAGCTATATGGTACAATCCCAAGTTGTGCTCCTTGAATCTTGGCTTCCTGAAGAATTTGAAATGCTGCATCAACTTTTCCAGCATGCCCTGCTACATCTATCAGTGCACTGAAAAACACCTGGTTCAAAGAATAAACTTGGTATCTCCACATTGACTTATTAAAGAGTGTCTTTAAGAATGACAATCAAACCAGAGCCATAATGCACAATGAGAGTATGACTGCTTCCCCTTTTACCAAATAACTAAAAAACAATTCTCTACATTTGCTTTCACAAACAGGCAATCAAATCACCAATGTTATTCCTTCTGCATAACCATGTACAGATCTAGACTGTCATGTGCAACTCCTTTTACATGTGATATACGAGAATCATAATCATAAATCAATACCTCATCAGGAACCACTCCTTTTCTTTTCATGTCCTCGTACACACTGCAGGCAAAGTCCCAATCACCAGTCTGGCTACAGCAGTTCACAGCAATTGTATAAACCTCTGGAGTGCCCTTGATGTTGTAATCATGGACCATTTCATACACTTCTTTTGCCCGATTAACCTAAGCACAAAGACTAACCATTTGGACCCTAAATCGAATGACTAAAATAACCATGTCAAGAAAATATGAGTTAAAACATAGTACAGACCTGACCAGCATTGGCACATGCCTTTATCAGGGCACCAACAGTAATATGATCAGGATCAATTGGCTGGGTCTCCGCCTGCATTTCTGCTAATACATCAAAGGCTCGATCCACTGCTCCCGATTGACCACATGCAGTGATTAGTGCATTAAAGACAACTCGGTCTGGCTTCACATTCTACTGCAAGCAACATTTATAAGTAGAAAGATTGAAAATTAACTTAAATTTCGGATACAGCAGCAGACAGAAAACACAGCCTCATCCCCAAAATTGTCAGTTGAAAACCAGAACACAGAGGATAAACTAAGTTCCGTTGGCAATTATTCAGAACATCTTTTGCAATATTACCTTAGACCTCATTATACCATAAGCACCAAAGGCCTTGGCAACTTGTCCAGCTCTGGCACAACCATCAATAAGTGCTCCATATGTGTGGATGTTGGGCTCAACTCCAGCATTAACCATCTGATGAAATACCTGAAAGGAACAACTCATCATTATATCCATCACTACAAAAAGGAGTTATAATCCATTTAAGTATGCTATACTATTGTGTAGTTGGTGAACATGGTAATATCAACAATTGCAATGATTAATAAATGTTGTCTATTCAAATAACAGGTGTAAGTGAAATGCCCTTAAGCAGATAGTATAAAAACAAAGAAATTATATTAGCATGTGAAGGAGCTTTCCTCATAAGACAAAGCATCAATAGGGACTATCTTTCGTGGTCTATCGAAAGAAACCCAGGAAAGGTTACCTTCCTGCTTTACTCAGTGGAAAATCAAAAAGAAAAAAAATGCCAACATTATTAATGATAAAGACAAACCCTGACAGATTGTCAGGAAAGCTATCAAAAACCACTCAGTTTTCCCTGGATACTAAGACATAGAAACAAAGAAGCTAGCATACTTCAAACATTGCGTCAACTCTTCCACTTTTGGCACATGTTGATATCAAAGTTGTGTAAAGCTTGCAGTCAGCTTGGAACCCAGCACCTTGAGCAAGTCTGAGAACTTGAAAAGCTCCTAAAAGACAATATCCATGTCAAGATATGAAGGAGGCATTAGAGAAGGCTATTGCCATTTTCATCACCAACAAAAAGAAACTTACCCTCTGAATCCTTGGAACTTGCGCACACGGACATTAGCATGTTAAATGTACTAAGTGTTGGGTTTGGGACCAACTTGCAGAAACGAAAAGCTTCCTTTACGGCGCTTTTATTTTTGCACATTTGAAAGAACTTTGTATGATAAACCTAGATTAGAGATAAAATAAGGTTAGCGAAGTGACTAGGAAGCTAAAACTTATAGTGATAGAGCCTTTAGTAAAGGTTAAAAGAGTTAGCCTCACCTTATTCATGTCTAGCATATCTTTCTTTTGCATGTCTTCAAGCAAATCAACACATTCAGATAACCTAACAGGTGCATTCAGGGGTAAGATTGAGGTTTTCAGAAATATCATAAAGTAACAAATTATCCTAGACTTTAGCACCCTAACACTCAGAACTGTGCTCCATATGTTTTTAGAGAAAAAAAAATGGTTCTCTTGCAATTGAAAAATAAGCAAAGATGACTGAAATGTTTGGAAATTTTTATCACCTCCCATTTCTAAGCAAACGGTTGTAAGCAATGATGGCCTGCTGCAGATGGTCTTTAACACGTTTGCCATTTGGTTCAGGGAATTGTGGCCTTTGTGTATGGTTGTGTTGATCATGATTTCTTAGGTCCTTCTTTCCTGTAAGTTTTCTGCTTCTTCCCACGTTCCTTTGTTTAGATAAAGAATCTTCATGATGTGCAGGAGATTTCACTTCTAAATCCAGAGGAGATAGTCCAGTTATTGTAAAAAGTTCAATAATAAGGATAAAATTGAAATACATGTCTTATATCCTAAATTATTTAGGAAGTATGCTTTTCAATAGCAGAACCTGAAATTTCAAGGGACTGCTCTGCTGATAATTCTTCCCCTCTATGCACCCGATCTGTCTTCAACACAGAAAAGTTACTGCTCTTCACAGTGGAGGCAAGAGGAGACATTGCCTTAAAACCATTTAAGTTTGATGGAGATTGGAAAATCGATTGGCTTTCCCCATAAAATGTGTACAGATCTTCTGGAATGGATTCCTTTAATACGCCAATGTAGCTAGAAAGGTCACCCTTTTCACCAGATTCATGATTTCTTTCTACAGAAGCAGTTACCGAAACTGTCTTCTCTACTCTAGGAAGATCAGAATCAAACCCAGTTTCTTTCTCACATACATCCGAGGCCAATTCAGTCATACCCGTCGCAAATACAAGTGGCACAACTCCAGCCGACTTGGAGAGTACAGAAGTACATACGGTAGGAGTTTCAGATTCTTCTAGGACTATATTATTGCAAGAATCAGGAGAATTTTCCGGTTCAAGCGAAATAGAGCTATTTTGCACCAAAAGACTGTCCTGAACTTGTGTAACCTCCTCTCTAACCTCATATGCAAAGCTACGCTCAGTTGCCTTATCCAACAAGTCATTATCTTTATCAACTGAATTCTCATTGAACTGAACCCCAACATCCACAAACCAATCCCCGGTTACACGACTTAAAACGTTCCTCCCAAACTCAGTCAGATCGACACACAGGAAACCTAAGACCTAAATCATTAGCAACATACAAGAAGTCGAATTCAATTTAGGCAGAACTAAAAACTCGCCAAACTAGCAACAAAATGTTACTCATGGAACAGTAAAAATTAAACTAAAATTACTTACCTCCTTCCCATCATTCTTCTTCTTCAAGTACAGATTGAAGTACGCAACAGGGAGAGCTGACAGAGTCGTCACAGCAACAACAGCAGCAACAACCGCATTCGAATCCAACGAAGCGTAAACCGAACTGTTTCTCGATTTTCTCTCCCGAAGTTTCAGCCTCCGGCATTTGCTCCGGAATCCGTCGGCGGGAGGTCGGAGGTTGTGAGCACGGCCGAGGAACTCGGGCGGCATAGCGACGGAGGAGGAAGAGAGGTGGACACATGATATCAGATTTAGGGATTGGGATTTAGCAACAGAAAAGCTAAGGTCCATTGGAATTTGATGTGTTGTGTTTGAAGAGAGAGTGTGAAGAAGAAGCAGAAGAAGAAACAGAAGAGATGAGGAATGACGTGAGAAGCAATGTTCGTTTCTCGTTAACGGACATTTCGGATATCGTTTGCTGACGTGGCGTTACTAGAATCAAGGCACCGGCAGTTTTATACTCTACGTGCGTTCATCGGTTTTCAGTTTGATCTCAGCCGTTGGAAGTGCTTACTTATAAATGGACGGTCCAATTGCTAGACTGAGAAATCAATAAATTATCAGAATCGAATAAGCCTTAGGTTCTGCTCCAAGCTGTTTAGGTTTGATTATCAAGCAATAAATATGACGTAAGCATATGAATTATTTTTTCTTTTTATTTTTTTCTAAGTCCTTTAAAAATAATCTCTTTATTAATTAATTAAAGGTAAAATTATGTACATGTGAAATTATATAAGCATGTGAAATTATACTTTTTGTATTCATCCACACATTTTTTAGATAAATTTAATTAATTAGAATATTGTCAAGGTTTAATAGACAATTTGAAAATATAAAGGAGCTTATTTAAGTTAAATGTAAAACATGAAGGGCTTCAAGATATATTATATATTGGCAATTTAGCATAGTTTATCCGACGGCATCGTTTCCAAGCAATGATCCAATACAAGAAGTTGCGGCGTTTCGAGTATCGTATGTATGCATGTAACTACCTTTATTCGATAGGATGAACTCTTTCTACTGCGATGCTTCCGTTTATTTGTAGCTGTTGTTCTCTACTCTTCGTTCAATTCGTTTGAAAATACAGATACAGGAACAAAGTGATTCTAAAATAGTAACTCATGTTCAAGTTCACCGTTTCCGCTCCCATCATTACAAGAAAAACTGCATTTAAAAATGAAAAAAATATACCAAATCTATCCCAAATTACGTCGCAACAATACTTAGGGACGAATTTTGGAACCGAAAATGAGACGTCGGTATTTATTTGATCGCAAAGCTTAAGGACGGATTTTTTTCCGTCCCTAAATTAATGGAATGGAAAATTTCATCCTTGGAACTGTTCTAAAAAATCGATCCCGATTCCAAATTTTGTACTTGATTTGGGACGAAAATTTCATCCCCAATATTTTGGCGGAACGGAATTTGGGACAGAAATTTCAGTTTCATCAACTTTTCATTTGGGACGGAAAGTTCCGTTCGAAAATTGTTTGTGACGAATTTTGGGACGGAAATATCTGTTCAATCAGAACTGAATTTGGGACGGAAATGTCCGTTCAAATTTTGCCCACCACTGAATTTGAGACGGAAATTGCCATTTCTTAGACATTAAACTTGGGACGGAAAATTCTGTTCCAATATTCTTTGTGACGAATTGTGGGACGGATTTTGGGACGGAAATATTTGTTCAATTGGAACTAAATTTGGGACGGAAATGTCCGTTCAAATTTTGCCCGCCACAGAATTTGGGACGGAAATTGCCATTTCTTAGACATTAAATTTGGGACGGAAAATTCCATTCCAATATTCCTTTTGAAAAATTTTGGGACGAAAATTTACGTCAATCTACAATGAATTTGAGGTGAGAATTGCATTGTAATATTCACTGGAACGGAGTTATGGACTGAAATTTCCGTTCCGCCCACAATTTTGGAACCGGTTTTGGGACAGATTTTGTTTTCTTTGACATTAATTATTGATGGACGAATTTAGGGACTGAAATCTATATTTAAGAACTAATTTAGGGACATATTTATCTTTTATTTTTGAAGCTATTTTTATAATCAATTTCCAATTCTTGTAACAACATTATTTGGCTGTTTTTAACTGAAATATGATAATAAATGAGATTAATAGATTTAAACATAATATGTACGAAATTTATAAATTTTGTTATATCCTTAATATCCAACATCATTCATATTATCCATAATATAAATATATAATAATATCAGTACATGACCTGCATGCAACTAATATCATATCTAATATCCATAATAATTTCCAAATTATTAAAGTCACAATAACTATGGAGCCCTAAAATCTTCCCCAGCATTGGTAGCACAAGGGGACATGCTGGCAGGGGAGTGCTCACCTATGAGCTCCCATAGTGACTACTGAAACCCTTCAGTTGATGCTCGACCAGGAGTTGGCATCGGAGGCAAGGTTGCTCCTATGGATTGAAATGCAGAGAGGATCTATTCTTTAAATTGTTCAAGCTCAGCACTTTTTTCAATTAGTTGTGTCTTCAATTGAACCAGTTGTTCTTGTAATTGGAAATTGGAAGAAGTCCCACAAGACATCAAACTAGCAGAGGAAGTAAACTCACCAGCAAGGTTGCCAGTTCCATATATTCGCCCTTTATACTCGGGGAACAACTCCACCCACAATTGATCAAGATTGACGATGGCTGGATCATCCGCTTGGCTAACCTTCTCTGTATATGCTTTGTCAAATTTATCCTACGTACATGAAAGGGATTTAATGCATTTAAGCAAAGCTTGCTTAGATTAACAATTGGTGGGAATAAAGTATAATGAAAGCATCGAATGATGTATAGAAATCTTACTAGTGTTGCACGATCTCGCTCACTTTGCATGTTTCCTTCCTTGTCACCATGAGTGCGTATGAAAATTTCACGTTGACTTGGAACCTTTCCCAACTCCTTAATCTGAATGAAAAAAAGGAGTAAAAGAAACAAATAGAAGTATAATTAACTTTATGGCTGAAACAAAAAGAAGTATAATATACATAAATTTAAAGTGCTTGTTAGTGAATTACCATCCTCTCTCTATGCTCCCAAATTGAGATTGAGCCACCACGATATACACTAATTGAATTGACTCCATCAGATTTCCTATTTCTTTTTGCTCACTCACATTTTTGCTTGAAATCATCTGATGCCCAGATTTTTAGCATCTCTTCCTAATCGATATCTCGAACCCAAAAGGGCCTAGTATTTGATTCACGAACAGCAAAAAGTGCTTTCTTCAAATATGAACTAGTAATATTTCCAAACAAGACGTGCACTTCCTTCCCATGCAATGGATCCCATTTGTAATTGGCCTATATAAATAGAAAAAAAATAAAAAGCATCATGATAAAATAATTTAGATTTAAATGTAAATAATAGTATAGAAGTCAAACACTAAACAAAGGTATTTTAAATCAAAACATTTGTAACATTTACCTTAAAAGCATCAAACATCTTATTTTGAACATCTTTAGGTACTTTCTTCCAATTGATCCATGGCCCCATATAGTACCCTTGAATCACCTCCGTAACTTTCTCTTTAGCCTTCTTGTCACTACAAATTGAAGAAATGGTCAGTGAAAGTTGATAAAAAAATACTCTAATTAACTAACTAAAAAGGAAATTGAGGCTTACTTCTTAAAATCTTCTGGGCTGATCTCAATAGCATCTGAAGTAAGTGTTGGATCAGCATTGCTTGTCGATGGTCGTAAAGATTGTGGTTATTGACCAGTCTGGACAGCAGGGGTTGCAGGTGGTACAAAGGGAGTAGGCGGGGGTGTAAGGGCAGCAAGTGGTACGAAGTTTGTACCAAGGGCTGTAGGGGCAGGATATGGTGTAAATGTAGTAGTTGGGGCTATAGGGGCATGGTGTGGTGTAGATGTAGCAGTTTTCGCAACTTGAGCAGTTGGTGGCTGAGTCTGAATGGATGGATGAAGGGTTGGAGGCATATCTGGTACTGAGCTGCCACCTATTCTTGAGTTGGATGGGGATTTAAATTGTTTCTTAGAATTCCCAGAACTAGAATTAGATAACGCAGACAGACGCTTTGAATTAATCTATTAAAATAAGCTAATATTAAAATAAACGTTAGAATTGGGCATTTTGAAGTAATCTCTATATATAATATTAAATGTTAACTTTATTCTTTGAAGAATTAAAAGCTGACATGTGACCTCACTGGACATTTGCTTGACTTAAATGCTAAAGTTATGTTCTGTTCTGTTTTGGTTTTTAACATTTATGTTCTGTTATGTTTCTTGTCTTGTCGATCGGGATCAACCTTGCTAAGACTTAACACAGAAATAAATAGTTTAGAACTTTTCATCATCAACAAACAACAAATAGCTCAACAATTTATTGATATTAGAGTGCAAAAATAAAGGAAATCTAGAGAATAAACTTGAAGAAACTTATGTCTATATAGATTATGGAGCAAATCGTATCGATCAATATACAGTATACATCCAAATTATATTATTCAATCATAACTGATTTAATTTTCAAATTCTCCTCCTTCAAAGTAAAATGATTTTTCAAGGGCATGGCATTGGTATTTCACTACAAGCAGAATCTAGAGAAAAAGTCTATGTTTAATATATATATATATTAACGTATATATATTTGCTTTTTAATGTGCAAACCAAACATGATATAGGGATTAATAAATGGACACATTCATTAAATAAAGATCTAGTTTAGGATTTTACCTTGTTCTTCATTGGTGAAGAGCAACTGTGAAAACCGTTTGGACCTTCAACAAATTTATACCTTAGGAGTCAGTCCATTTTAATGAGCTCAAGGATATGGACTCCATCCCAAGGTTGCTGTGGCTATGGTAACATATAGAATTTAAAGACCAAAGAACAATTAAATGTGTTCGAAACCAGAACTACATAGTACCATATTATTACTTACTTAGCATGTGGTATTCATAACCAAATCATGTTGTTATAATCTGATGAAGTTCATTCCCCACTCAATCACATAAAGGCAGAGTTCCATTAAGTGTATTTTTCCTCTGCAGAAATAGCCTTCAGCAAAATATATGACCAAAATATTTGTCAATTCAAGGATCATTAGTCGAGAACATTTTATAAGCTTATAACAAACTTTTAAATAGCTGAAAATTTTGCAGAACAAGAAAAGAACCAATATCCCAAACTTAATGAAACCAAATAACCAACAAATAACATTCTCCAATCAAACACATAGCCATATTTTCAGAAAGATAAAGAACAAAACCTAAACTAAGTTTAAAATTCAAAGGGAGGGAAAAGAGCAATAACCTTAAAAAATCAACGTGAATGGGATTATTGGTCTGAGCTCCTGCTCGAATGGTTGACCAAACACAATACCAACAAAATCAATTTCAAAACAGATCAATCAAAACCATAAAACCCGTACTCATAAATCAACTAAGATTCAATCCACATAAAATTAACTAAAAGCTTCAGCCCCAACCGTGAAGCTTTGGAGAAACTACTCACTCATGATGGAATGAAGAACACATAAATCAAATCAGCCACAACATAAAGGGAAAAAAAACCAGATTTATAAATGAATGGGTTTGTTGCCCTGGCTTGCGTCCCTCTCTGCGTCACCTCTTGGAGCTGCTTTGTGTGCATGCGTGTGTCTCTCCTGATGCGTGGTCGCATCCCTAGCTTGCGCTCCTTCTTCGCACTCGCTCCTGCTGCACTTGCTTCTGGCTGGCTTCGCTTGCATCCGCTGCGCTGGTGCTACCTCCTGGTGTGCGTTCTTTGCTTTGGCGTGGTGCGTCCCTGGTGATGGTCGTGGTGGGTCTGTTTTTGTGTGTTCTCTCTGTTTTCCGCACTGTCGTTCTCCCCCCGAAAATGTTCTCTTCCTTACATATATCCCCCTAATTAAAACCTATTTCCCTTGTTTTTTTGTTGTCTCTAGTGGAGTGTCGTTTTGGTGGTGCCTTTTGCTTGGGCTTGTTTCAGCCTTCCTTTACTGCGTCGTTTTACCTTGGACTCTCCTTCCTTCATTTAATTGTTGATGTGGTCCTTTTCCGCTAAATCAAGTGTATTTCCTACAAATTAAACATGAACCACTATAAATGCAGATTCAGATAAACTAAACAATTTAATAGGAAAAATATGTATAAAACCTAATGACTGTATGCAAAAATTAAGGAAAATGCCACTCATTTTAATGAGAAAATGCATTCAACAGTTGACAAAAGTCCGACCAGCAAATGTTCGATACCACATTTTATCTAACTTTGAAGAAAAGAAGGAAGATTTGGAGTTTATCTATGAATGGGTTTACAATTTTGGGGTTCAATTTCTATGAGTTTGTCTAACTTTGAAGGCCACTCACCACTCGCTGTAATAGCTTGCTTCTCAGGTGGCTCGCCCCCCCAATTGGTGCAAAGATGAGACGTCGGTTGTGAAGAAAAGAGGGAAGATGAGATGAAGAAAATAGGGTTTAGAGTTTTGTCTGAGCTAAGGGGGAAAATATGGCACAATTGGAATTTAGCGGGTAATGGGTTTACTATTTTAAGTTAACCGCCCAAATTTATATAGGGACGGAATTAGGAACGACTTTTGCAATTTTTAATTAAGGACTTTTTTTTATAATACACAAAACAAAAAATGATAAATATACATATACTGTTTAATTTTTAAAAAAAATAGCAGATAAGCCATTATAGCTCTTTCCAACCAACCCTTTTGCTATTATTATTATTGGGTTGTAAGAAATAAAAAATAAAGTGAACTGCCAACCTTGAACCCATCACAAATTAGAAACAAGTTTAAATATGACCTCATTATAATAAGAAGGGCAACTATTTTGAACATTGCCATAAATACCAATATTCTTTGACACACTCTTAAGTCTGAATGATATTGAAACAGGTGCCGCCTAACTACAAAAGTGAATATAATTCATATATTAAAGCTTATAAAAATCAAAGAAATTTAGAAAGTCCAAAAACTAAATATTAATAGAATACCAAAAGATGCACTCACTGCTAGTGAAGACAACAACAAGTATCCTTATTTCCCTTTCACTTCTCAAAAAAATTAAAGCTTTAAACAATTGCAACTCACCATTTTGTGAGACCATCCCACGTTATCTTTTAGTACTCTTTGCAACATCCATGTGCATCAATTAATTCACACAGATATATAATCATGATTTGATCCTTCACTTTCAAATTGAGTAAATTTAGTATGCATTCTTTATCCGAACTTATAAAGAGATATATACCAATATCTCTCACTTTTTACTAAATCAACTAAACACATATATCTAACAACGTCATCAATCACTTTTCCATTCCGACAATCAGACATGAAGATTTATATGTTTTGATCATTTGTGGAAGTTTTGAGAATTCAAATTTTTCAATTACAACATAAACAGGGATGGAAATTTAAATCACACAATTGATGCTATTGGGACGGATTTAATGACCAATTCAAACTTAGGGATGGAAATTGGAACTAAAATTTTGCTTAGCAATTGAAAATGGTGTTTTTGTCTTTAAACGTCTTAAATCTTGAGTTATTAGTTACATGAATCAACTAATATTGAACTTCAATCAGAACTAATTTTCATCATCATCATCCTCAGACATTTGATCTTCCTCGGATTGTTCTTCATTTTCTTCATCACTTTCTACTTCTGGGATGGGTTGTCTAATTTCCTCAATTTGGAATCCAATGTCACTTTTCTCACGCCACCTTGCCTCCACCATTCTCCTTTTTTTTATCTTGCACACAACCAACCAATCAGCTTTGTCCTTTTTTGTAGATGGATACTCAATATAGTAAACTTGCCCCACATGTTGTGCCAACACAAATGGATCAAAATTTTTATAAAATCTTTTGTAATTAACATCAACCAGTTTATATATTGGGTCGACTTTTATGCCCTTAATGGGGTCAAACCATTGACAATCCAAAAGGACAACGTATTTTTTTTTACCTTCTCCATCATACTCCAATTGCACAACATCTTGGAGTAAACCATAAAAATTACTACACATACCCTCAGTATTTGAACCTTGCACACAAACACCGTTGTTCATGGTAGCCTTGTTCTCATTATAATGAACGATCTAAAAATTATAACAATTAATGAAGTACCTTGGTCATGAAGTTGCTCTTTGCGATGGGCCCCAACCAAGGGTACACAATAGATCATTAGCGACACCATTAAATTTTGTAGCCACCTAACAAAGGAACATCAATGAATAAAATGTTATATTCCATTATATATCATATATATATATATATACCACAAAATTGAACTAAACTTGAAAATATATACTTAAATATTCTCTAAACCATTTAGCAAAAAGCACATCAATAGCTTGATCAATGGCCTCGACAGTGTAACATTGTAGATAATTCACAAATATCCTACATTTTCCATAATAAGATAAATAATTAATTCATCAATTAATAGCTCTAACATATATAAAAATCAAGGAGAATTGCAACATACTTAAAAAACTGTTTTTGGACTATTCTGTAATACATATGTGTGCGCCATACGCCACTTATCTTCATATAAGAACCGAGTCTTTGAATGGCCTTGAACTTCACCTGGATAAGTAAATATCAAATGGTCATGTAAGACATCATTGTTAAATCCCTCATCATTCCATCGAGGTCTCCTTTTCTTGCAAGAGACATGAGAATTAAAGTAATATTCAGCAAATATGTTTATTTCCTGTGCAATGTATGCTTGACAAATTGAACCCTCTACTTTTGCTTTATTCTTGATCGTCTTCTTCAATTCTTGAAGAAATCTAAAATATAAGAAAGTGAATAAACTCAAATTAGTTGTTATCAATAAGATTAAAGTATCAAGTGATAGGATTTCAATTACCTCTCAAAAGGATACATCTATCTATATTGGATGGGGCCTCCAACTATAGCCTCATATGGTAAGTGAACAATAAGATGCTCCATACTATCAAAGAAAGCAAGTGGAAAAACTTTTTCCAAGTAGCACATGATTAATGCGGCTTTTTTCTCTAATTTTCGAAGGTTCTCGATATCTAGTAATATAGAGCATAACATCTGGAATAAAATGCTCAATTCTGTCAACGGATCCCATACATATGGCGGTAACATTTCTCTTAATGTAACGAGAAGAAGCCTTTGCATAAATATATGGCAGTCATGACTTTTCATGCTAGTCATCTTCAACTCATTTACGTTAACACATTTACCTATATTTGATGTATAGCCATCTGGAAATCTCAAAGTTTAAAGCTAATTACAAATCTTCTTCTTTTGCTCCCTTGTTAAAGTATAAACTGCTTTAGGTTTCCCACCAACATTGTTGTCCAGATGAATTGAGATATCTTCACGATCACAAAGAATAAAGAGATTGTTCCTTGCATTACGATTATCCTTGCTTTTCCCTTTCACATCCATAATAGTATCCAAAACATTGTCAAAAACATTCTTCTCTAGCTATATGCATCACATCAAGATTGTGTTGGATCAAGTTAGTTTTCCAGTACGGTAGCTGCCAAAAAGTACTCCTTTTTGTCCATTTGTGAGAGATTCCATAATCAGTTGGCTTGCTAAGTGGATCATCCATTGATGAATGAAAACATCTAACACGTTTCCAAGTTTCCTCACTAGACAACCATTGTGGTGGACCACTATATTCTTTCTGATCTCGAAGGAAATATCTTGTATCTTCTCTGTATGGATGTTTACGAGATAAGAAATGTCGATGACAATCAAAATAACTTACCTTTTTACCATACTGTAACTGAAATGCATTGGAGTTTTCCATGCAAATTGGGCATCCTAACACCCCAGCAGTGCCCCATCCAAATAACACTCTGTATGCAGGGAAATCATTAACCGTCCACATGAAAGCAGCCTTCATTGTAAAATATTCACCCTTCGACAAATCATAAGTTTTATGACCAACAAACCACAAATTCTTCAACTCTTCAATCAAAGGTTGCAAATAAATATCAATGTTCTTCTTTGGATTTTTAGGCCCAGGACATATTAATGATAAGAACATGTAAGGGCTTTTCATGCACATGCCCGGAGAAAGGTTGTAAGGAGTAACAATGATAGGCCAGCACGAATATGCCTTGCAAAATTGTCCATGTAGTGCAAAACCATCAGCACATAAACCTAACTGAACATTGCGAGGTTCTGCAGCAAAATCAGGATAAGTTCTGTCAAAAAGTTTCCAAGTCTCAGTATCAGATGGATGGCAGATTATCCTTTCATCTACCTGGTGAGTAGCGTGCCAAGTCATGTGTGGCGCTGTAGCCTTAGATGCATACAACCTCTGCAATCTTGGTGTTAGTGGCAAATAACGAAGTATGCTTGTGCTACTTGTTTACATTTTGCATTTTTAGAATCCAAACCTCGCCTTCTAACTTTGTACCTTAGCTGATTACAAAATTTGCAAGATACACACATAACATCATCTTTCCAATATAACATGCAACCATTTTTGCAAGTATCAATATTTTGTAATGGTAAACCCAAATTAGTAATGGTTTTTCTACAATGATAGTAATCATCTAGTAAGGTGTTATCTTTAGGCAACACCTCTTTAATTAAGCTTACTATCTCATTGAATGCTGCCTTCGACAAGTTGTAATCTACCTTGATAGTTAACAACCTAGCAACAAAATACAATTGTGTGTGACATTCACATCCATGAAACAAAGGTTGATCTGTAGCTCTGGCCTCATGAAGAAATCTTTCATAAAAATCTGTAGCTTCATCCTCTTGAAAGCTCGAATTTACATTATCAACTCTTGGGCCTGCTTGATCATGAAAAGGAGGAAAAATATTTTATCGAGATAAATCAAATACCATCCTTCGCTCCCATCGCATATCCTCATAATCACCTCAATGTGCCATTTGTTCTTCTGATTACTGAACTGTACTTTGTTCTTCATTTACTGCCCATTTAGGCTTACCATGACAAGTCCAATTCCAGTGGCCCTCTTTGAAACCTTTACGAAGTAAATGAGTCGCCACTTCATCTGGGTCGTGGAATCATCTATTTTTACATTTAACGCAAGGGCACCTAATTTTCTCACCGTCCTTATACAACTGATCTTGATCACTTGCAAATTTAATAAATTCTTCAACACTTGCTATAAATTCTTAAGTAGGGCCTCTACGTCCAGGAAGATTTCTATTATACATCGACTTTCTTTGCTCTTTCAACATTCTTCCTGCAACCAAACTTAATTTTGTATGATTAATATATCTATATTAATTCATACAATTGCATATATATATGTAATACAAATGTGGATCAACATATTGCATAAATTAGAATTGATTACTTAATTAAGGAAGCATGCATGCAATGAGAAATTAAAATTTAGATTTTATTTACTAATAAAATCTAATATGCACTTTCATCACAAATCAACACAGAAAAATATAATTAAAACCCCAAATCCTTAAATTCCTAAATTATCACAACAATTATTACTAATTAAGAGCAACAAATAACCAAATGTTCATTAACCACACAAAACCCAAACCATAAATCACCAAAAATTTTCCATTGTTATACCTAAAATATAAAGATGTCTGTTATTATGAGAGGAGAACATCTAATTTGCAAAAGAAATTAACTTAATGAGCTTATGATGCCTAGCTTCCAACAGCTTCAAACACTTATGATGGCTAGTTTCATGAATCAAAACAAAGCAACTCCACCTTAAGAGAAACTCTCAAGAATTTCACAACTTTTCTGAAGAAGAAGCGCAACACAGCACCCAAATAGACAGATTCTCGACCTAGACGAATACATAAAAAGGGGCTAAACAAAAACGCACTGTTTCAATAGCAGCATAAGTGGGAAAAAGATAGGAACAAAAATTGGGACAGATTTAGGAACCAAAATAGCGACTGATTTAAGAATGGACTAAACGCTCGAAATTTCAATGGATTTAGGGACGGACAAGTTCGTCCCAACACCATTGTCACGATTTTAGGGACGGAAAACATTAGACCAGAATTTGGTTACCAATTCCATCCTATATTTGGGACCGAAAGATTCCGTCCCTACATATCCGTCCCTATATCCGTCTCAATTTTCGTTGCAGAATTGCCGTCCATCAATTAGTCCCAGATTACTAACGGATTTGGGGACCGTTTTGTTTCGTTCTTATATTTCTTCTAGAATTAGGGACGGGTTATGGCGAACTTTTCTTTGCGCCTGATGGCGCCAAATTTTGCAGCGAATATAGGGACGGAAAGTTTGGTCAGGGTATTTGACGTGAGTTGTTGGGACGAATTTTGGGACGGTTTTGAATTTCCAACCTATTTGGTCGTAAGTTCCATCCTTAAGTCGGGACGGATAATTTCCGTCCCTAAATTTTTGTCCCTATTCGCCCTTTTTCTTGTAGTGTTCCTTATGAAAGAAATAATTGATATTATATACTAAAATATGGAGATACTTAAATAAATATATATTGCTTGATAAAAAATAATTTCACTAAACATACCTTATATGAGAATTCTATTTACAACATTACTTATATATTTGTGCAGATCATTATTGTGAGAATTTCATAAGGATCAGTTAACTTGAGATTTCCAAAATATGTCATATAAGAATTGCCATTTTTTGATACTATTAAGGAACTATCCTAGTTAAGGGTAACTTAATTGATATTGGATATTACATAAACTATATGAAAGTTGTTGAATGATTAATATATGATTCATTACTTAAAATTAATTAGAGAGATTATTCTATTATTCTTTAATAGTATTGATATGGGAAATCTTTAGTCAAGGTAGAATGGAAATTTAAAAATAGTGTTTAAATTTCATTAAATGAATCACTTACTATTATAAGAGAACTAATATGATTAGGTTCATATGAAGTAGATATTACTTTCATCCTTTATGTATAATCAAAATATTGTATGATGATTGATACAAAGATTAAATTATATAGAAAAGTTATGCATGGAAAAGTTAGTCAAAAATACTTTGACATTCTTAACATTTAGGTGGTCATAATATATTGCTAGATAATAATCTTGATATATAAATATACATAATGAAATAAATTATTAAATAAAAGAATTAAAAATAAATAAAAAGAGTTTAGTTTATATAATACCCTAAAAAGGTTACGTTCAATGGCCACACAAAATTAATACCATGGAGATGTTATGTTTCGAACCTAACATTTTTAACTGTTGGGATGTCAAGTGTGAGTAGGAATCTTAAATTAGAAAGAGATGGAACTAGTGAAGAGCATACAAGTGAAAAGAACCCATAAACCTAATACCTTGAGGTTTTGGGTTGAAGTGTGATGTCAAATCCTATGAATATGTTCCTTCACTAGATCCATGATGAAGATCTCTCATGAAAGTGAGCTCTCTAGATCCAACAAATGGTATCGTAGCCGAAGGTTTGGCAAGGGACAAGTATGGAGACGGTAGTCTAATCTCATGATTGCCTCCCCACGAAGAAGAGCAAGGAGACTCCTAGTGGGCCTAAACTAGCGGCATAAAGGGCTTTTGATGACACCGTATACTCAAATTGTTAAGCAAAAAGGCTTCCGCTCAAGGGGAAGTCCAAGCCCTATGTGGAACTTCACACTTGAAGGGGAGATTATTGGGATGTTAAATGTGAGTAGGAATCCTACATTGAAAAGAGATAGAACTAGTGAAGGACATATAAGTGGAAAGGACTCATAAACTTAATGTCTTAAGGTTTTGGGTTGAAGTGTGGTGTCAAAGTCTATGAGTATGTTCCTTCACTAGATCCATGATGAAGATCTTCCATGAAAGTGGGCTTCCTAAATTCAACACTAACACCTCTTCGGCATTGGGATGCGAAGGTATCGAGGTAGCATGATGGGAGATCTATGATTGTCGGGTGTTCCTCTTATTTCTAGGTTTTCCTAAGATGAAGAAGATAGACGATGTTGACAATGTGAATGCTTATCCTAAGTTTAGATTTGACAAATCAGAGAGTGATTGAACCTCAATTTTCCAGCTTCTTGACTTCTTTTATCTTAAAATGGCCCAGATAAGTTTTGCTGGGGCATAATAGAAGCAGCTACATCCATCAATAGTATGCGGTCTAGCAACTTCTCAGTAACATCTGTCCGTATTTGCGACAAAGTATTATGTAACATGAAATAAGCTATGTAAACAAAGATTATCATCTAAAAACATATTTTAGCTGACAAAACCTGAACAATGATGGGAGATGGATGCAAATGGGAGGTTGCGAAGGTACCGCGGAAGCGTAAAGGGAGATGGTTGTGATTTGCTTCTGGTTATTGTGGTTATAACGGTCGGAGTTGGTCGTATTGCTTCAGGTTCATCGAATTCTTGCCGGCCATTATTATATTCGAATTCTCAATGATTGTGGAAAATTTCTTATGTTATGTCCATTGATTAAAAAGTCACCAGTAGCATAAAGTTTTTGTGGTTATTAGGGTTGCTTGTGCTGCTGCGGTTGACAAATGGCAATACCTTGGCAACTGGAAGGAAGTTGGTCGCTGCTTACATGGATTAGACGACAGAAATGGTTACTAGTCATTGATTGGTGGCCTCGAAGGTGTGACGACGTGAGGGCACGATGACAATGATTCCAACAGGTGTTCGAGCGGCCAGTGGCACGAATACGAGGCCGTTGATTGCCAGGTTTTCCTCTTGTTGCTAGGTTTTCCTAAGATGAAGATAGACGATGTTGACAATGTGAATGCCTTATCCTAAGTTTAGATTTGACAAATCAGAGAGTGATTGAACCTCAATTTTCCAACTTCTTGACTTCTGTTATCTTAAAATGGCCCAGATAAGTTTTGCTGGGGCATAATAGAAGCAGCTACATCTATCAATAGTATGGGGTCTAATAACTTCTCAGTAACATTTATCCGTATTTGCGACAAAGTATTGTGTAACATGAAATAAGCTATATAAACAAAGATTATCATCTAAATACATGTTTTAGCCGACAAAACCTGAACAATGAAAGCAAATTCCTGCTCTTAACATGAATTTGATTCCGTGCAACTACAGTTATAGCTTAAAGCTCCTATTATATAATCTACTCAGGTTTGTGAAGTATTTGGCTTTGATAAGACTAAAACTTCTTATTCCACTTCTTCTTATTCATTCAATTAATAATTTTCGTATTTTATTTTCAGAAGTTAAATTAAGTGTTGTAGCCTTGTCATAGGTGTGCATTTGTATATTTTTTCCTAGGTATTTGACATGTATTTTTTTGTATAATTGTTAATCATCGTTGTAGTTTAGGATTCATTTTTTATGTTTTCATTAAGTTTGATTTACATTGTTCTTCTTATTTGTTTGATGTTAATTGAGGGTAAGAATTGACTATTTTTATGTAGGAAGGAAGATGAAGCAACTTGGAGGTTGAACTAGAGACCAAAAAGGAGAAGAAAAGAGAAGTGCATCTATGACCAATTCCCACGATCGTACGAAACATGCAAATTCCCACGATCGTGAGAATTATAATCCGAGACTTTATGCGGGGCTTCATTAAACCTAGGGTTTTTAAACTATAAAAGGATAATTAAGCCTTCAAGAGAGACAACACCTTCGTGTAGACACACCATTCTTGAGCAAAGAACACATATTTGGAGCCTTGAAGAAGGATTGAAGACAAGGATCATCATCAAGATTGGGTAAAATAGCACATTAACACCAAAATTCCAAATTTTGGCAAAGAAAAAGAGTCTTTATAATCAATTTTCTGTCACTTTGATCTCTTCTTTTCTTTGTAAACATGTTTTATTTGAACGTTGATGATGTTGTGGAAACCATGTTAGGCTGATTTAGTTTTAGGGATTGCTTTTGAACTATTTTGTTAGAACTCCTATTTTATTAAATTGAATGAAATTGTCTTTGATGATTTTTTATTTTAATTGTTATTCTGTAACGAATTGAGAGAGTGAGTAAGATGAAATATATGGAGGATTGTACAATGAGAGTTGGCGATCTATAGACTAGCAATCATCACATTAATTAAATAGTTAGAAGAGAGATCTCGACTAGTCAATTGATCACCCAAAGGATACGTTAATAACTAGTTGACTAGGTAAAGTCATTGGATAGGTTGAGAGATTGTCCAGTTGATTCCCATTAATTCAATTAGGGAAAAATAATTATACCTTGAGAGAGGGTAATTAGTACATTTGAAAATCTAGGGCGAGACAATTCAGTCGATAAAATAGGAGGGAGACAAAATAGGGAAAAAAGTAAACTCTAGTCTTTAGATTCTTGAATTCTAACTTTTCTATAATTGTGGTATTGTTCTTCGTTCATCATTAATCATTTATTTTTGATTTAATTTTATAAATTATTTTCATTAAAAATAATTTTGTTTCTTAAACAAAGTTGTGTTTGAATTAATCGATGTCTAGGCATCAATCCTTGTGAGATTGATATCCGCTCTTTTTAACTACAAGTCACGACTTATTCACTTGAGATTTTTGAGCGTAAAACAAGTAGATAGGTTTTACTGTCAACAAGTTTTTTGTGCCATTGTCGGAGATCGATTATTGAGCATCGAGGTTAATTTAGGTTACTTTGATTTAAGAGTTTTTTATACTTTTCTTTATGTAATTGCAGGTGTATAATCAAAAGGAGAATGCGAGGATTGATATAAATTGGTAACAACGAACTATCCGATATCACAAGACACATCAAGACATCTTATAATGAGGAATTAGACTTATGAAGAGCTAGATGCCGAGAAGAAATAGAAAGAACAATGATGGAAGAGAGTTATTATAGGGAGCAAGGAACTTTGACAAATTACAATGAGGCGCATTATGGTTGGGGAATTACCGATCCTCATTGGAACACGTACAATCCAGGATGGCAGAACCACCCAGATTTTTATTGGTCCAATGATGCAAATACTCACATGGGCCAATTAAGACCACAAGGATCTCTGGGATTCTAGCAAGATCGAATTGGAGCGATGGAGAGTAAGTTAGACAAGTTTATGGAGATGTTTGGTTCCAAACTAACAAATATGGAAGAGAACCAGAAGAGGATGTTTTCCGACCGAGAGGAAAGTTAGAAGAGAATGGAAAATAAATTTGATCAAGCTTTGGAAAATCATGCAGCTTCTATTCACAACCTGGAGATTCAAGTAAGATAGCTTTCCCGTGAATTTTGTAAAAGAAGTGTGGAAGAATCTTTGAGAAATGTGGAACTATATCAACCAGAGCAATATGAGGCTATCATATTTAGAAATGGGGAAGAACAAGAAGAACCAGTGGAAGATCATACTGAACCTTACCTTATAGAAGACCAAGAAGTCAAGATAGAGGATAAAGGAAAAGATGAAAACTTCCCTATTATTCACCAGTTTTTGATATAACACATGTGAACATAAAAAATCTTGGGTAGATGTTTATGAAAAGGACTCTATCTTTTAGATTGATGATGATCAAATGACATTCAATACGAATGATCTATTCAAGAATCTGAAGGATAGTAGCTCATTTAGGATACTTGATGTGTTCAAATCTTCTTAAGAACAAAAGGACGAAGAACAAATGACAACAGACAATGAGTTTGAGGAAGTTATGAAAGTCTCTATTTGTAAAGCAGAAGAAGCACAGGAGGAGAAAGTGATTAAGGAAGAAAGAGAGCAACTCACCTTCTTATAGGACAAACTGTTGGATTTGATGGAAGATTCAAGGAGTTTCGTTATTCCCTATTTTATTGACAGTTCATTAATGGAAAGGACATTGATGAAATTAATTGGTTTTCTCAACTTTATTAGTATTGTCCTTCTGCTCATTTTGCAATTTGTAGCTTACTTATAGGCTACAAAACCAATGTTGAACAAAAAAAGTGGAAGCAAGCTACTTATAATTGATCTTGGCTAAGTTTCCAAGGACAGAGAGTCGAGCTACCAACGTTAAAAAAAGTGTTGTATGGGAGGCAACCCACGGATGTTTATTTTCTTTTGACTGTCTTTATCTATTTTGTTCTTTTGATCTCGTTAATTATGATTATGTTCAATTGGAGTTAGATTAATGTTTATTTTGAATTTCTTTGAATTTCAACTTGATTTCTTTTCAAATTTCTTGTTGATGATATTATCTTGATATGTTTGTAGGTTTTGGGGTCACAGAGAATACATAGTTTGGAAGAAGGTTTGAAATTGTGAGGATCACCAATTCTGACGTTCATGGGAACGTGGGAAATCTCCCTCCCCCCGAATGGAATTCCCACGCTTTCTAGAGATTAATCCCACGATCTGGAGAGAAAAGCAATGTTCGTGGGAATTGTGGTGATTCCTGCGATCGTGGGATTACTCTCTAGAAAGCGTGGGAATTCCATTTTGGGGGGGGGGCACTTTAAATTTCTGCCCTTTTCTTTTTTCACTTAATTTTCAAAGTTTCACTCCCTCCCTCTTTAGAACATGACATTCTCTCTTCGCACTCTCCAAAACTCTTCATTTTTCATCTAAATTCTTGGTATTTTCTTCATTCCTTCCCATTAATCTTACATTTTTGTATGTTTTTCGTGCATTAATCATTATAAAACATAAGGATTTAGGTAAGATTTTGCTCCCTCTCTCTCTCTAAAATATAAATTTCGCTCTCTCTCACACATTTTTACAAATTTTCTTCTCACAATGGCTCTACTAAGGATGATTACGATCAGGAAACCAGTCGATAAGCTCTGCCTTCAAGTTTTCTATGAAGGGAAAACCAATTTAGCAGCAACTTATTGGGCACCATGTCCGATTTACTTGGAAGAAGGTGTGCATTTCTGTGACTTTAGGTATAGAATAGTCACTCCGAGGTATTTTGACCTTGAAGGGTTAGAAAATATAGGAGTGAGATTCCAACTTGAACGACTAGCTACAAATGTGGGGTGGAATAGATTTGTTCGGTGCCATGTACCTATTTATGCCACCATAACTTTAGAGTTTTTCACAACAATTAGGTACAACCCTAAAATGGATTTGTTTTGGTTTAGGTTAGGTGGAAATGTTTTTAAACTTGATCATTCTATCATGCGTGAAATGTTTAATTTGTCGAATACAAAAATTCTAGATGGTCATGCAGATTTTGATGTCAATGCTTATTGGAACACTCTCATTGGTGAAGAACATTTTGATTCATGTAATGCACCAAATTCTCTAATCTGGAGTGCTGAGCATCTCTTTTTACAAAAATTTATGTGTCTGACTATGTTTAATAAAACAAAAATCAATAAATGTTCAGCTAAAGAACTTTTATTTTTATGGTGCATAGATCGAAAGCCTAAAATCAACACATCTTATAGGATCTTTCAATCACTAGTGAGTGTGGTTAATAAAAAGAGTTCATCTTTTAGGATGTCTCACATTACTTCTGCTTTGGGTGTGTTTTATAATGTTAACATGGAGAATTTGGGTACTACCCCCCACGATATGTTTGACATAGCCTATTTGAGGAGCTCTGAGATTGTAGAGGTGCATTCCATGGAACTTTGCAATCCTCAAATGCACACTGCAGTGAGGAACAGGAGGGGCACCAATATAGTCACAAACTGGCCTTCCACATCCATCCTAACCTTAAAGCTAGAGGAGGAAGTGGTAGCGGAGGAACCAAGGGAACCAGCGGCGGTTAACCGATATCAACCTATTTTCGACCAAATGGCCACAAACCATCAACAGATGACGTCCCAACTCAATGAACTCGGTAATCAAATGTGGTAGGTACATAAGGAGCAGCGTAGCTTGAAGAGAAAGTCTCTCAACTTCCGTCGGAGGAACAATTTTCAAACTCATACATTATCACCGTCACCATCATCATTTGAATAAGCTTTTCTTACCCTTTAACTTTTAAATTTTGTTGTTTCTTTTGTGTGATTGCATTTCATTGCATGTCTATTTGGTTTCATATCATTTATGTGTGTTATGTCTTTTGTTTGATTTTAATTTCTTTAATTTTGTTTTGAATTCATTTTCAGTTGTTTGGTTTGATATCAATTTTTTGTTTCAATTTCTTTAGTTTGGGTTGTTTTCATCTTTATTTGGTTTAATGTCATTCTTACTCACTTGAGAGTTGACTTGTCATATTGAGGATTTATTTCGTTTAATGTTATTTTCACTCACTTGGGAGTTGACTTTCCACATTGAGGACAATGTGATCTTTAAGTATGGGGAGGTGACATCAACTTTCTCAATTGCATTTTTTTTACATTATGTTGAATAAGATGCATTTTTACGCATATTATATGTGCTCTGTGTTAGTAATAGTGTTTTTGTGTTACTGCACTTGAGTCACTCTGATAAATATTGCCATGAGATTCTGTCATATTAGTTGAAATTAGATTGAATGCATGCTTGAACTCGGATTTGGTCTACTTGAGTAGAAAGTGAACCATATAGAGTGAAGAAAAGTAGTTGGTTACATAAGCTTACTTAAATTGACATTTGAACAATGAGGTAGTGTAAAGATGCATTATGAGTTTTCATTTAAGCCAAAGTAAGGATTGAGCTATATGACTCCATCTATAGTCATTTCATTTCTTTGTTGAGTGTTATTTCCTTAGGTTATTACCATCAAAACATGCTTTGAATCGGTTTGAGTCTACTAGATGCATGCTTAATAGAATGATTTAGGCCCTTTTTATGTTAACCCTTGGCTTAAATGACTTGCCTATTGATTATTTCTTACTACTGTCGTTGAGCTTAACCTTTTGTTTCTTGAAAACACTTGAAATTTTAAAACTTTAAACTCCATTATCCTACCCTTTCATAAGCTTAGTAAAATATTACATAAAACACTAGTTGGCATTGTGTGAAATTTTATCGAGATAAGTTGAGTATATTTCTGCATATGGACTACATTGAATA
>JAOSBN010000179.1:45521956-45542093 GCA_027563595.1 Erythroxylum suave
TTGAACCACTTGTTCTTGTAATTGGAAATTGGAAGAAGTCCCACAAGACATCAAACTAGTAGAGGAAGTAAACTCACCAGCAAGGTTGCCAGTCCCATATGTTCGCCCTTTATTTTCCGGGAACAACTCCACCCACAATTGATCAGGATCGACGGTAGCTGGATCATCCGCTTGGCTAACCTTCTCTATATATGCTTTATCAAATTTATCCTACATACATGAAAGGGATTTAATGCATTTAAGAAAAGTTTGCTTAAATTAACAATTGGTGGGAACACAGTACAACGAAAGCATCGAATTATGTATAGAAATCTTACTAATGTTGCATGATCCCACTCACTTTGCATGTTTCCTTCCTTGTCACCCTGAGTGCGTATGAAAATTTCACGTTGACTTGGAACCCTTCCCAACTCCTTAATCTAAATGAAAAAAAAAGAAGTAAAAGAAACAAATAGAAGTATAATTAACTTTATGGCTGAAACAAAAAGAAGTATAATATGCATAAATTTAAGTGAATTACCATCCTCTCTCTATGCTCCCAAGTTGAGATTGAGCCACCACGATATACACCAGTTGAATTGACTCCATCAGATTTCCTATTTCTTTTTGCTCGCTCACGTTTTTGTTTGAAATCATCTAATGCCCAGATTTTCAGCATCTCTTCCCAATCGATATCTCGACCCCAAAAAAGCCTAGTATTCGATTCACGAGCAGCAAAAAGTGCTTTCTTTAAATATGAACTAGCAACATTTTCAAACAAGACATGCATTTCCTTCCCATGCAATGGATCCCATTTGTAACTGGCATATATAAATAGAAGAAAAATAAAAAGCATCATGATAAAATAATCTAGACTTAAATGTAAATAATAGTATAGAAACCAAACACTAAACAAAGGTATTTTAAATCAAAACATTTGTAACATTTACCTTAAAAGCTTCAAACATCTTATTTTGAACTTCTTTAGGTACTTTCTTCCAATTGATCTATGGCCCCATATAGTACCCTTGAATCACCTCCGTAACTTTCTCTTTAGCCTTCTTGTCACTACAAATTGAAGAAATGGATAGTGAAAGTTGACAAAAAAATACTCCAATTAACTAACTAAAAAGGAAATTGAGGCTTACTTTTTAAAATCTTCCAGGTTGATCTCAATAGCATCTGAAGTAAGTGTTGGATCAGCATTGCTTGTCAATGGTCGTGAAGATTGTGGTTGTTGATTAGTCTGGACAGCAGGGGTTGCAGGTGGTACAAAGGGAGTAGGCGGGGGTGTAAGGGCAGCAAGTGGTGTGAAGGTTGTACCAAGGGCTGTAGGGGCAGGATGTGGTGTAAATGTAGTAGTTGGGGCTGTAGGATCATGGTGTGGTGTAGATGTAGCAGTTTTCACAACTTGGGCAGTTGATGGCTAAGTCTGAATGGATGGATGAAGGGTTGGAGGCATATTTGGTACTGAGCTGCCACTTATTCTTGAGTTGGATGAGGATTTAAATTGTGTCTTAGAATTCCCAGAACCAGAATTAGATAAGGCAGGCAGATGCTTTAATTTAATCTATTAAGATAAGCCAATATTAAAATACACGTTAGAATTGGGGATTTTGAAGTAATCTCTATATATAATATTAAATGTTAATTTTATTCTTTGAAGAATTAAAGACTGACCTGTGACCTCACTGGACATTTACTTGACTTAAATGCTAAAGTTATGTTCTATTCTATTTTGGTTTTTAACATTTATGTTCTGTTATGTTTCTTGTCTTGTTGAATAGGATCAACCTTGCCAAGACTTAACACGAAAATAAATAGTTCAGAACTTTTCATCATTAACAAACAGCAAAGAGCTCAATAATTTATTGATATAAGAGTGCAGAAATAAAGGAAATCTAGAGAATAAACTTGAACAAACTTATGTCTATATAGATTATGGAGCATATCGTATCGATCAATATATAGTATACATCCAGATTATATTATTCAATCAGAACCGATTTAATTTTCGAATTCTCCTCCTTCAAAGTAAAATGATTTTTCAAGGGCATGACATTGACATTTCGCTACAAGCATAATCTAAACGAAAAGTCTATGTTTTTTTTAATATACATATATTAATGTATATATATTTGCTTTTTAATGTGCAAACCAATAATGATATATGGGATTAATAAATGGACACATTCATTAAATAAAGATCTAGTTTAGGATTTTACCTTGTTCTTCATTGGTGAAGAGCAACTGTGAAAACCGTTTGGACCTTCAACAAATGTATACCTTAGGAGTCAGTCCATTTTAATGAGCTCAAGGACATGGACTCCATCCTAAGGTTGCTGTGGCTATGGTAACATATAGAATTTGAAGACCAAAGAACAATTAAATGTGTTTGAAACCAGAACTACATAGCACCATATTATTACTTACTTAGCATGTGGCAATCATAACCAAATCATGTTGTTATAATTTGATGAAGTTCATTCCCGACTCAATCACATAAAGGCAGAGTTCCATTAAGTGAATTTTTCCTCTGCAGAAAACAGCCTTTAGCAAAATATATGACCAAAATATTTGTCAATTCAAGGATCATTAGTCAAGAAAATTTTACAAGCTTATAAAAAACTTTTAAATAGCTGAAAATTTTGCAGAACAAGAAAAGAATATCTTTTTAGAGTTGTCTGTTCCCATTATCTAAGATAAATTGATAAGTCAAAACAATTTAGGCAGACTAAAATAACATAAACAAACACAATCCACATTGATCATAAACCTGAGAAAAGCTTTACAAATGTTTTGGATGTCAGAAGGCTAATATGAAAACCTAGAAACAAGAACCACTATGAACAGACAAATGTTTCCATGCAAATACAGAGCATAATCAGTTAAAGAGGTCAAACAAAGTAATGTCTAGGTACATTTTCTCGGCAAACATACAGAAAAATAATGGTTGGTTTCGTTTGGCAGTACCTTTGTCCAGAGTTTAAACCGCTCAGTGACAGGGACTTGAAGTTCGCATGATAGGAGTTTAAGGAGCTTCAAATAGGATGGGAGACATTGGCTTTTGACAGAATCCTCTTTGGCAAAATCAGTTCAAACCCATATCCCAAACTTGATGCAACCAAATCGAAAACACAAAAACCAATAAGTAACATTCTCCAATCAAACACATAGCCATATTTTCATAAAGATAAAGAACAAAACCCAGACTAAGTTTAAAATTTAGAGGGAGGGAAAAGAGCAATAACCTTGAAAAATCAGGGTGAATGGGATTATTGGTCTGAGTTCCTACTCAAATGGTTGACTCCCGATGCCGATAAAAGTCTGACCAGCAAATGTTCGATTCCATGTTTCATCTAACTTTAAAGAAAAGAAGGAAGATTTGGAGTTTATCTGTGATGGGTTTACAATTTTGGGGCTTAATTTCTATGAGTTTTGTTTGACTTTGAAGGCCACTCACCACTTGCTGTAATAGCTTGCTTCTCAGGTGGCTCACCCCCTGGGTGGTGCGAAGATGAGACATCGGCTGTGAAGAAAAGAGGGAAGATGAGATGAAGAAAATAGGGTTTAGAGTTTTGTTTGAGCTAAGGGGCAAAATATGGCACAATTGGAATTTAGCGGGTAATGGGTTTACTATTTTAAGTTAACCGCCCAAATTTATATAGGGATGGAATTAGGAACGGCTTTTGCAATTTTTAATTAAGGACTATTTTTCATAATACACAAAACAAAAAATGATAAATATAAATATACTCTTTAATTTTAAAAAAAAAAAAGCAGATAAGTCATTATATCTCTTTCTAACCAAACCCTTTTGGTATTATTATTATTGGGTTGTAAGAAATAAAAAAATAAAGTGAACTACCAACCTTGAACCCATCACAAACTAGAAACAAGTTTAAGTATGACCTCATTATAATGGGAAGGGCAGCTATTTTGAACATTGTTATAAATACCAATATTCTTTGACACACTCTTAAGTCTGAATGATATTGAAACAGCTACTGCCTAACTACAAAAGTGAACATAATTCATATATTAAAGCTTATAAAAATCAAAGAAATTTAGAAAGTCCAAAAACCAAATACTAATAAAATACCAAAAAATGCACTCACGGCTAGTGAAGACAACAGCAAGTATCCTTATTTCCCTTTCACTTCTTAAAAAAAATAAAGTTTAAACAATTGCAACTCACCATTTTGTGAGACCATCCCACGTTATCTTTTAATACTCTTTGCAACATCCATGTTCATCGATTAATTCACACAGATATATAATCATAATTTGATCCTTCACTTTCAAATTGAGTAAATTTAGTGTGCATTCTTTATCCGAACTGAACTTATAAAGAGATATATACCAATATCTCTCACTTTTTACTAAATCAACTAAACATATATATCTAACAACGTCATCAATCACTTTTCCATTCTGACAATCAGACATGAAGATTTATATGTTTTGATCATTTATGGAAGTTTTGAGAATTCAAAAATATCAATTACAACATAAACAGGGATGGAAATTTAAATTACACAATTGATGCTATTGGGACGGATTTAGTGATCGATTCAAACTTAGGGCCGAAAATTGGAACTGAAAATTTGCTTAGCAACCGAAAATGATGTTTTTGTCTTTAAATGTCTTAAGTCCTGAGCTATTAGTTACATGAATCAACTAATATTGAACTTCAATCAGAACTAATTTTCATCATCATCATCATCATCCTTAGACAGTTGATCTTCCTCGGATTGTCCTTCATTTTCTTCATCACTTTATACTTTTGGGATGGGCTCCATCATTTCATCTAAATCCACAACCAGGTGGATACCTTGTGGGTCAAATAAGGATGGAATACATTTTGAAGTTGTAACAGTTGGAGTTTGTCTAATTTCCTCTATTTGGAATGCAGTGTCACTTTTCTCATGCCACCTTACCTCTACCATTCTCCTTGCTTTTATCTTGCACACAACCAACTAATCAGCTTTGTCCTTTTTTGTAGATGGATACTCAGTGTAGTAAACTTACCCCACATGTTGTGCCAATACAAATGGATCAAAATTTTTATAAAATCTTTTGTAATTAACATCAACCAGTTTATATCTTGGGTCGACTTTCATGCCCTTAATGGGGTCAAACCATTGACAATCAAAAAGGACAACGTATGTTTTTTGACCTTCTCCATGATACTCCAATTGCACAACATCTTGGAGTAAACCATAAAAATCAGTACACGTACCCTCATTATTTGAATCTTGCACACAAACACCGTTGTTTATGGTAGCCTTGTTCTCATTATAATGAACGGTCTAAAAATTATAACAATTAATGAAGTATCCTGGCCATGAAGTTGCTCTTTGCGATGGGCCCCAACCAAGGGTACGCAATAGATCATCAGTGACACCATTAGCTTTTGTAGCCACCTAACAAAGGAACGTCAATGAATAAAATGTTATATTCCATTATATATCATATATATATACTACAAATTTGAAATAAACTTCAAAATATATACATATATATTCTTTTAACCATTTAGCAAAATGCACATCAATAGCTTGATCAATGGCCTCAATAGTGTAACATTGTAGATAATTCATAAATATTCTACATTTGCCATGATAAGATAAATAATTAATTCATTAGTTAATAACTCTAACATATATAAAAATCAAGGAGAATTGCAACATACTCCAAAAACAGTTGGGCTTCTGGACTATTCCGTAATACACATGTGTGTGATATACGCCACTCATCTTCAAATAAGAACCTAGTCTTTGAATGGCCTTGAACTCAACCTGGATAAGTAAATATCGAATGGTCATGGAAGGCATCATTGTTAAATCCCTCATCATTCTATCGAGGTCTTCTTTTCTTGCAAGAGACATGAGAATCAAAGTAATGTTCAACAAATATGTTTATTTCCTGTGTAATGTATGCTTGACAAATTGAACCCTCTACTTTTGCTTTATTCTTGACCGTCTTCTTCAATTCTTGAAGAAATCTAAAATATAAGAAAGTGAATAAAATCAACTTAGTTGTTATTAATAAGATTGAAGTATCAGGTGACAAATTTTCAATTACCTCTCAAAAGGATACATCAATCTATATTGGATGGGGCCTCCAACTATAGCCTCATATGATAAGTGGATAATAAGATGCTCCATACTATCAAAGAAAGCAGGTGGAAAAACTTTTCCAAGTTGCACATGATTAATGCGGTTTTTTTCTCCAATTTTCGAAGCTTCTTGATATCTAGCAATGTAGAGCATAACATCTGGAATAAAATGCTCAATTCTGTCAATGGACCCCATACATACGACGATAACATTTCTCTTAATGCAATGGGAAGAAGCCTTTGCATAAATATATGGCAGTCATGACTTTTCATGCTAGTCATCTTCAAGTCATTTATGTTAACACATCTGCCTATATTTGATACGTAGCCATTTGGAAATCTCAAAGTGTAAAGCCAATCACAAATCTTCTTCTTTTGCTCCCTTGTTAAAGTATAAACCACTTTAGGTTTCCCACCATCATTGTTGTCCGAATGAAATGAGATATCTTCATGATCACAAAGAATAAAGAGATCTTTCCTTGCATTACGATTATCCTTGCTTTTCCCTTTCACATCCATAATAGTACCCAAAACATTGTCAAAAACATTCTTCTCTATATGCATCACATCAAGATTGTGTCAGATCAAGTTAGTTTTTCGGTACGGTAGCTCCCAAAAAATACTCCTCTTTGTCCATTTGTGAGAGATTCCATAATCAGTTGGCTTGCTAAGTGGATCATCCATTGCTAAATGAAAACATCTATCACGTCTCCAAGTTTCCTCACCAGACAACTTTGATGGTAGACCATTATATTTTTTCTGGTCTCGAAGGAAAGATCTTGTATCTTCTCTGTATAGATGTTTACGAGATAAGAAACGTCTATAACAATCAAAATAACTTACCTTTTTACCATACTATAACTGAAATGCATTAGAGTTTTCCATACAAATTGGGCATCCTAACACCCCAGCGTGCTCCATCCAGATAACATTCCGTATGCTAGGAAATCATTAACCGTCCACATGAGAGTAGCCTTCATTGTAAAATATTCACCTTTCGACCCATCATAAGTTCTATAACCAACAAACCACAAATTCCTCAACTTTTCAATCAAAGGTTGCAAATAAATATCAATGTTCTTCTTTGGGTTTTGAGGCCCAGGACATATTAATGATAGAACATGTAAGGACTTTTCATGAACATATCCGGAGGAAGGCTGTAAAGAGTAACAATGATAGGCCAGCACGAATATGCCTTGCCAAATTGTTCATGCGGTGCAAAACCATCGGCACACTATCCTAACCGAACATTGCGAAGCTCTTCAGTAAAATTAGGATAGCTTCTATCAAAAAGTTTCCAGGGCTTAACATCAGATGGATGGCAGATTATCCCTTCATCTACTTGGTGAGTAGCGTGCCAAGTCATGTGTGGCGCCGTAACCTTAGATGCATACAACCTCTGCAATCTTAGTGTTAGTGGCAAATAAAGAAGAATGGCTTGTGTTACTTGCTTACATTTTGCATTTTTAGAATCCAAACCTCGCCTTTTAACTTTATGCCTTGGCTCATTACAAAATTTGCAAGATACACACATAGCATCATCTTTCCAATATAACATGCAACCATTTTTGCAAGCATCAATATTCTGTACTATTAGTAATGGTCTTTTTGTAATGATAGTAATCATCTGGTAAGGTGTTATCTTCAGGCAACACATCTTTAACTAAGCTTACTGCGTCCGACAAGTTGTAATATGCCTTGATAGTTAACAACCTAGCAACAAAAGACAATTATGTGTGACATTCACATCCATGAAACAAAGGTTGATCCGCAGCTCTGACCTCATGAAGAAATCTTTCATAAAAATGTGTAGCTTCATCCTCTTGAAAGCTCGAATTTACATTATCAATGCTTGGGCCTGCTTGATCATGAAAAGGAGGAAAAACATTTTGTTGAGATAAATCAAATACCATCCTTTACTCCCATCGCATATGCTCATAATCACCCCAATGTGCCATTTGTTCTTCTAATTTCTGGATTGTACTTTGTTCTTCTAATTTCTGGATTGTACTTTGTTCTTCATTTACTGCCCATTTAGGCTCACCGTGACAAGTCAAATTCTAGTAGCCCTCTTTGAAATCTTTACAAAGCAAATGAACCGCCACTTCATCTGGGTCATGAAATTGTTTATTTTTACATTTAACGCAAAGGCACCTAATTTTCTCACCATCCTTATACAACTGATCTTGATCACTTGCAAATTTAATAAATTCTTCAACACCGGCTATAAATTCTTGAGTACGGCCTCTACGTCTAGGAAGATTTCTATTATACATCCACTTTCTTTGCTCTCTCAACATTCTTCCTACAACGAAACTTAATTTCGTATAATTAATATATCTATATTAATTCATACAATTGCATATTCTTCCTATAACCAAACTTAATTTCATATAATTACTATATCTATATTAATTCATATAATTATACATTCCTACAACCAAACTTAATTTCATATAATTACTATAACTATATTAATTCATACAATTGCACACACACACACACACACACACACACACACACACACATATAATACAAATGTGGATCAACATAGTGCATAAATTAGAATTGATTACTTAATTGAGGAAGCATGCATGCAATGAGAAATTAAAATTTAGATTTTATTTACTAATAAAATCTAAAATGCACTTTCATCACAAATCAACACAGAAAAATATAATTAAAACCCCAAATCCTTAAATTCCTAAATTATCACAACAATTATTACTAATTAAGAGCAACAAATAACCAAATGTTCATTAACCACACAAAACCCAAACCATAAATCACCAAAAATTTTCCATTGTTATACCTAAAATATAAAGATGTCTGTTATTATGAGAGGGGAACATCTAATTTGCAAAAGAAATTACCTTAATGAGCTTGTGATGCCTAGCTTCCAATACCTTCAATTACTTGTGATGGCTAGTTTCATTAATCAAAACAAAGCAACTCTACCTTTAGGAGAAACTCTTAAGAATTTCACAACCTTTATGAAGAAAAAGCAAAATAGAGCACCCAAACAGACAGATTCTCAACCTCTCAGAATAAATAAAGGGGCCAAACAAAAACTCACTATTTTAATAGCAACAACAGTGGGAAAAAGAAAGGAACGGAAATTGGGACGGATTTAGGAACTAAAATAGTGACCGATTTAAGGACGGACTAAACGCTTGAAACTTTCAACGGATTTACGGACGGAAAAGTTGGTCCCAACACTATGTCACGATTTTAGGGGCATAAAATATTCCCCACGGAATTTGGTTACAAATTCTGTCCGATTTTTGAGACCGAAAGATTCCGTCCCTACAAATCCGTCCCTAGATTCGTCCCCACAGAAAAATCCGTCCCAATTTCCATCCAAAAAACAGTTGCAAATTACTAACGGAATTGAGGACCGTTTTGTTTCATTCTTATATTCCGTCCGGAATTAGGGACGGATTATGACAAACTTTACTCAATGCCCGATGGCGCCAAACTTTGCAACGGATTTAGGGACGGAAAGTTTGGTCAGTATATACGGTGCGAAATATTGAGACGGATTTTGGGACGGTTTTGGATTTTCAACCTATTTGGTCGCAAATTCCGTCCCTAATTAAGGACGGATAATTTTTGTCCCTAATTTTCCGTCCCTATTCGACCTTTTTCTTGTTGTGCATGGCTTTTTTTTGTTTTTTGTTTTTCCGTAACTTTGCACGTGTTTTATACTTTTTATTGCCATCTTTTACAGCTTTTGAACCTGCCATTTCTTCCCTTTCATACGTACGATTTCTATTTTTATCGGGTGTAATACCACATGTGATCATTCATTTGAAGTTAACTTCCTTTTTCTTGGACTCGAGGAACTGAATTCTTGTGTTGTGCCAAAACCTAGACAGAAGAAATTATTTCGAAATGATAGGATCGTTTCTGTCAAGAGCCCTGATGTTCATTTTCTTTTTAACGTGACAGAGTTTTATTTTTCTCACAGCATGACCTTCGGTTATGCTTATTCTGCTTAGGAATGTTTCAAAGTTGTGGAGAAGAACGGCCTTGACGTAAAACTAACTGTTGCTTTGGTGCCAATATTGGTATACATTCTCATGCCTTGCTTGGAAATTTTCTCCATATCCTCAATTGTGGTATTCATAAATAGACTACATACATTGTTGTCGGATTTTAGTTGCAATGCTTACAGTTTGTGAGAGAGTGGGGGACAATTTAATCTCCTGCTATGTATTTCTTGAACTAAATGAGGTATTAGCCTTTCTTACACTAAATTTTCTTTTTTTTAATCAAGACTCTTACTAAATGGTTCTGTTGCGTTGGAAGGTTACCTTTGTATAGTGGAGCAAAGTTGGCATTGTTTGTGTATCTTTGGTACCCAAAAACAAAACCAAATACTTTCTTCTTTAACGGTTTACTAACCAGTGAATTCATGTTTAGCTCTCAATTCTTTTAAATTGTTGCAGGAAATAGAATATGTATATCAGAGCCTTTTCAAGCCTATGCTGGCAAAACATGAGATTGACATTGATAAAAATCTAATGGATGTGAAAATCAAGGTCGGAGAAATTGCAATTGTTTATTGGCGAAGGGCTGTAACTTATGAACAGGCAAAGTTTCTTCAAGTGTTGCAGTATGTTTCTTCTCAGTCGGCATCACAACCTGACTCACAAATTAGTTGAGTTCTCGACTTATAAGCCCAATTTCCGCTGAGATAATTGTATGCATTAATCCTAGGTCCACCACTGTTCCTGTTATCCAATCAGTTTGAAAAAATACTATAGCTCATCTAGTCATGAACGAAATTTCACTCATGCTAAATGCTGATATGATTTTAATAGGATATTGGTTAAGGCTTCATGAGACAAGATATTAATTGTCATTCTTTTCCCGCAGCAACGGCTAAATGCTAACCAGGCTACCAAAGAATACTAGTCCAAAAAATGGAGAGTGTCTTTCACCAAATGGCCACATGAATTAGCACATCGTGTAACTTTATAAGCTGTGTCGCAGAAAATCTGACAATTCATCAGTTCCATATACCCTATTAGTTGGTACTGGTATATTTATCAGATTGGTGAGTGCACAAGAATGGACATTTGTGCTGGTAAGTATTTATCATTAGGCATGCTGAGACTTGAAATTCTTATGTTAGGCCTCCAATATAATTTTCCTTCATTCAAACATAAACAACAGGTATCAGGATTTTGGGAAAGGAAATAAGAGATAACAGTATGGGGAGAACAATGATTCCAAGTGGTGACCACAAAATTCATCTTTTTTCTCCTTGGTACGACCAAAAGCCAGGATAAGGAAATAATATGGAAATGAGATGTAGCGTACAAATATTCCTTACCTTCAGAGCCAGTAACCCAGAGATGGGACTCCCAATATGAAGCACCAGCAGAGGACAATTATGCCTTTGTGGCCT
This sequence comes from Erythroxylum suave, assembly GCA_027563595.1. NCBI lineage: Eukaryota > Viridiplantae > Streptophyta > Magnoliopsida > Malpighiales > Erythroxylaceae > Erythroxylum > Erythroxylum suave. The sequence continues at coordinate 45,533,473 of JAOSBN010000179.1, forward strand.
TTGAGTCCTTAAAGATGAGAGCATCTAACATGGACGCATAATCGTGATAAATGATTGCAGAGACATGGTCCAGACAAAAAGTGACCACCAGAATCCCAATAGCATAAGGATAACCTTGTAGTTTCAGTAGGTAGAACAATACAATGCTGTTAATTTTAGATTGACGAGGCTGTCATTTCTTCAAAATGGGATGAGATGTGTCACTAAGATGCAAGCGACACGTTGCTCTAATTCTTTGCCGAGGCAATAAGTGCAGGAGCTGTCATGCTCTGAAAGTGCCAAAATTTGTATGTTATGGGCAATGGCCGGAAAGGACTAAAACTAAAGTATTATTTTGTAATTCTACATTATTATGGTTTCAAATCAATCTAAGAAAGTTCATTATGTAAAACATTTTTAATTTACATAGAAATGAAAAATAAATTATGTTACTTGCGACTGGCAGCATTTCAAAAACAGACAATTCACCATTTTTCTTTATTTCATGACGTATACTACCCGTCTTTATACATCATACTTGAAGGTTTAGAACCAAACCCAAGAAGGCAACAAGGGTAGGAAAAGCAAAGGCAGAGTCGAGTAACTCAAAGCAGGAGATCCCATTCACTTTACCTCGTGTAACTCACGAGACGCACAGAGAAGATCAACAACCAAAGCCAAGTGACTCACAGGAAAAACAAGGGGACCGTTCCAGAAAGGACAAGACGTTATTGATGGAGAGCACAACTAGCAGACAAAAGCTGAAGGAAAGTGGTGGTGATGGACAGGTAGTGGACGGTTCTGATATAATGGAGTTGGTTGGAAACGAGAAGGTGTTTAGCAGCTTCGTTGATCGTAAGTTCCAAGAGCTTGATAGGGACAGAGATTATCAGCTCTCTGTGAAGGAACTTGAGCCAGCTGTTGCTGATATCGGTGCTACTCTTGGCTTGCCTGCTCAGGGCTTTTCTCCTGAATCTGATCACATCTACACTGAGGTTAGTAACCTCATTTAACTTCAAAAAATCATGAAAAATCTCATCTTTCTTTAAAATAACTCTCTGGGTTGTCTTGCTTTTGAGGCCAACGCTTGCTTCTTGGAGTCTTTCTTTCTATCCCGTCGAACATAGACCTGACTACCTCTAGAATTCAGTTCTCCCTATACTACAGCTGTTCATCACTAGCTTTAGCTTTCCATCTAATGTAACTCGAAAAATGCTACAGTGGTAACTGGTAAGTTAGTTGTGGCTGAACTTGGAACAAGTACTTCGCTATTAGTGAACATTTTTAAGTTAGAAATAAGTATATGGCGATAAGCACAGAAAAAAAGTCAAGAGTTCTTTACTATTGCCAGCAATCAGAGCTCAAACCTTTCTTCATCAGATTGAGAGGTGAATGATAATTAAGCGGAACGATTTCATCATGAGTTTGTGGATGCGAGGCAATTAGAGATTGGATATCTACTACTGTAAATGATATAACTCTTGAAAATAATTAAAATTTGTAATGGAGGTTGAGTACAGATTTTACTAAATTAAATGAAAACAGAAAACAAATATCTTTCATGTGATAGCTTCAAGACAAGAACTGAGAGATAAGATGTGTGTGATATTGACTTCAAAGCTTGTGATTGCGTCGGTCTTAGACTCTTGGTGGTGTACCAAATTGCAAAACACCAAGAAACTTGAGCAATAAACAAGTGAAATATTCTAACTTAATTGCACTAGGAAAAAGGCTTTCATAAACCAACAAAATAATGAACATCTACATCGTAGTTTCATAAAGTAAGATTTTAGTTATTAGTTAGCGTTCACTATAATTGTTGCCATTAAGGGAAGGAACTTGTGACATTAGTTTATGTTGCCATCTCGAGAGCCCCCCTAACACTTACTATTGGACAACGGGCGCTGGGCGGCGTTGTGGGACTAAACTTTTTATCTCTTGACCTTTTCCTTTCCCACTCGACTTTTCGCTAATGTTGCTTTCTTGTGAAAGGAGGAATCTTATAAGGAATGGTGTGGAAGCTATGAGCATATTGGGTCTTTATTTTCATGCATGTCAAGCTTGTTTTGTTTCTTTTAATAGCTTTTGTTTTACATGGTTCCTTGTGGGCAAAGTCCATTGATGCCATTGGTTATGGCGATGCATTGACTAGCCCGCCCCATGTCTTAAAAGCCTTCTTTTATTGTTTTCTACTCGATGCTATGGAGCTATGTACTAGAAGATTTTTTTTTTTAATGGTGAAAGGGATTAATTCTTCTTTCATAGCATTGGTGTTTCACTCTTTCTGTTTCATACTATTTTGTCCTTTACAATGCCAAAATAGATGCACACGTGAGCTCCTTTTGCTTTAAGTATCTTATATCATGGGCAGGTTTTAAATGAATTCACGCATGGAAAGCAAGAGAAGGTGAGCAAGACTGAGTTCAAAGAAGTACTGTCAGACATTCTACGTACTAGGCATGGCTGCTGGATTGAAGCGAGATCCTATAGTCATCCTCCGCATTGATGGAGAAGACCTCATAGAGTTTATCAATGGTCCAGCTTATGAACCTGAAATGGTCTCCATATTCTCACAGTTACATTCATATAATGCGTCTCTCCAGGATTCCGTCATTAGAGCCCTTCAAAAGCTTTCTGTGGAACAGGGAATGCCTCCTGCTATAGATTCTTGGGTAACATTTTCTTACTTCTGATGCAAACTGTGTGGTATCTATGATGTTACACTTTTTTTTCTCTCATTCTTTACTAACTTTGCTTCTTTTTCACACTTTTTGTTGGTTTCTTTTGTCTGTCTGTAGGTCATGAGCAACATTGTAGAACCGGCTTTGCAGTGTTGTTGCGATGGCCAAGATCATGACAAACCCGTCTCACAGGAGACATTCTTGGTGGAATTTAAGAAAGTGGCAGAGTATGTAGCTCAACGTCTCAAGGAACAGCCTGTGATTGTTGCCCATAGTGAGAACACCTTTGACGGAAGTGGCATCAAGAGACTTTTATCCAACAACTTTGAATGGGAAAAGGTTTTGGTTTCGTCATACTTTGTTTCTTTATCAAATTCGTTTTTCAAGACCAACTTTACTTGATCTGCAGTGGTTTTAGGGTTTAACTATTTTCATATTAATCTTCCAGAGTTTGATTAGGTTTAGTATTATGCTTCTTTCTGGCAGTCACTGAACATAGCTGTAGAAAATGTGCCAAAAGATCGGAATGGAAAAGTATCTAAGGAATATCTACGCGTCGCTTTGGATGCTGTGGCTCCATGTGCTGGTCTGCCACCAATTGGTGCAATTGGGGAGGTACTTGAAAAATCAAAGTTGATGAATATTCACTTCCAGAATCAGAGTGCTTGAAGTGGATCATATGTAGCTTCAGCTTCTTTACTTACTAATTTGATCATCATTTTCACAGATGGACAAGATTGTAGGTGAAGTTTTTAAGATGATAGAGGCGGATGATGGAAAGCTGGTTCAAGAAGATGAGTTCAAGAAGATTTTAGCCGAAATACTGGGGAGTATCATGATGCAATTAGAAGGAAATCCCATCTCAATTTCTTCAAATTCAGTTGTTCATGAGCCCCTTGCCAACTCATCTTCACTTTTGCAGCCATAGCTATATGTAATATTTGAAAGGACAGATCATAATCATAAAAATAATCGTTTTCACATGTAAGGCAATTGGGTTGTGTTTCAGTAATTGTGCTGATTCTATAGAATCAAGTAGTGATGAACTCCGGCCCTTTTATGCGGTTTAACTTATTCCTCTTGCAGATGTACTGATTAATTACTGGTGGTAATTAGTTAATAGCTATCTAAGGTCAAGACATCCCAGATATTCTGCTATATGATGAGTCTTATGAGAAGATGTTTGATTGAATGCGAGTAGGAACTCAGGTTATCGGGCTACATAAAGGGCCACTATTCAAGGTTCTTGGGGAAAAAACGAAGACCTGGAGGGCCCTTTCCAACACTAAAATGTCTTGCACTTTTCATTGAATGCGAGTAGGAACTCAGGTTATCAGCCTATCATAAAGGATCACTATTCAAGGTTCTCGGGAAAAAGACGAAGAACTGGAAGGCCCTGTCCAACATTGCATTGTCTTGCACCTCACCAACCCTCGTTACTCCTCTTGGCAGGTCATGGTGAAACAATAGCAGACTATGCAAGGTGAAATAGGGTCCAACCCAAAACAGCCAAGGTTCATGCCACAGATGGCCTCCTAACAATATTGTAAGGCTTAAATACCTTGCAGGTTTCAGGCTTGCAAGTTTAGACATTTTTGCTCCTAAGGCAAATTTTGTCATTTAGTTATAAAGTGGACAACTATTAATTATAATTTTAGTTTTTTAATAAATTATCACTTAATTTACGTAATTGATCCAGATAAGAATAATAAAGTAGCCTAATAAATAATTTAAATCAGTAGGTCGAAGTTCGGATGGAAAATAGATCCCGATTAGAATGGACCTAGTTCATATCGGCTTTGTGGTGGAAAACTTCGATATAGAAGCCATATATATAGCTTAAGGTCTCTTGCAGTTGCTCGTACCAATCGTAAACATAAGGATTCTCTAACTCGTTATGAGAGCTTATGTATCGACAAAACTGTAGAAATACCTAAATCTTGTGTCGAGAAATACTTTCCATTAAGGTATCGGGAGATTTGTGATCATTTGGAACTCGGAAATGGCATCGGAATCAGAGATGGAACCGAAATTAGGTATTCTGCATTCCTTTGTTTTTAACCCTTTCACGTATGATCTTGAGTACGTAATAAGGTCTATACTACGTATACACGTGATTTCAGAGTGGTTATGTGATTGGGTTGCCAAAATGAAGTTTTTTTTTTTTTTCTGTTTTTCATCTCATATGATTTTTTCTCAATTTTTAATTCGTTTTTTCAGTTTTTTTTTACATATATAATTACGTTAAAGTGATACATAAAGTTAGTTATGAAAACGGGTCAAAAATAATAGAGCAAAAAATGACATTTTAGGATGCTAGAAATCATCTCCGACATCAAAGGGAGAAGGTACATGTGCCCGACATCGCTATAGTAGTCGCAGGTAGCGGCGTACGGTTGGAGCGTGTGGTGCACGCGTGACCGACAACCTAGGCCCCACAAGCGTGGGACTGTAGGCATGTGGGATACATGTGCCCTATCCGTTCGAATACGTGAACATTCAGATCGCCGATAGGTAGTGGCACGTGTGTTGCACGCGCCGTACAATAGGCCTACGTATGCACGTGGCACGCTCCAGACGCATCTAGATGCATGCTTCGCACCACAAGCAGCTGATGTGTGTCGCCATGGCAGCCGTACGGACTACAATAAATTAAAAAAAACACACAATAATATCAAATTTCCCGTAAGAGTACCCCAGGGTATTTTGGGTTAATTTTCGGGTCCGAAAATTTTATAAAGTAAAATTTTCCATTTTTCTATATTTATTAAATTAGTGATAAATTAAAGTTTAACTCCAGAAAAAGGAATTAAGATGTTCTGAATCATATTTCGAGTGAATTCTGATACTTTGGACATTATATGAGTGAGATACTTCAAGTTTTCGTGTCTCGGGTCTCATATTTACTGCTCAAGAGTTGTATGATAGTTAATCGAAAAAGAAACAAAGACATTCTGAAGCCATTTTTGAGTGAATTTTCATGCAACGAACTTACCTTAAGGGAGATACATGAGGTTCTTGTATCTCGAGCGATCGGTTCGGTGTCCAATAATGCACAATAGTAGCTCTATTGAATTTTTCTTTTACAAAAGTCTCAAATAAAGTTTTCAGAGAATGCCTTCAGCACGAGTGTGTGACTGTTGGCCCTAGTCCCCGTACATAATTTGTGGCGACTTTGTGTCATCAATTGGAAATTTTTGCAATAATAATAAATAAATAATATTTGAATTTAAATTAAAAATTCTAGTCACGAAAGATTTGTGGTGGGATCATAAAATCATTTCGGACATATAATTTAATTATTAAAAACAAGATGATTTAATAACCACAATTAACTATTAATAAAATAATTAATGGATATTATCAATAAAAGAATTAGATGATAATTGCATGAATTAAATAAAATTCATAGGAAATATAAAATAACACTCAACCATTAAATTCGAAATTTTCCATAACAAAAATAAACAAAGAATAAATGATTTGATGATAAAAAGATTAATTATAAATTAATCAGGAAAATGGGAAAGGCGGTGCGGGCTTTCTGGAAACCGGGGGGCTCGCGGTCGCGACCTGGTTGCGATCACGAGATTACAGGTTTGAAGTCGTCGCGGTCGCAAATCGCGATTTTCTTGCCCGTATTGCGATCACGACTTATCACGATCGTGAAAGGCGAAACCTGCACTGTCACGATCGCACCACCTTGCGATCGCGACTATCGCAATCGTGCCGTGTTACGATCGCGACTTGGTGACTTGGGGATGTCACGATCGTACCTGATCACGATCGCGACTTCCCAGTTTTAACCCCCTCACTTCAAATCAACATATTTTTCAATTCAGAAACCTAAAAATTACAACCTATATACCAATAGAAAGCTCAGTTCAAGCCCTAAAACTTTCATGAAGATAACTTTGTCTAATTTTGCATGTATCATTACAATTTAATCGATTAAAAGAAGGTTTCAATTCATTCTAACTTATACACCAAATTATGGATAATGTACTCAAACATAGTCATCTTATAAAAGTTCTAACTCTCACATCAGTCGTCCAAAAATTTCAATCCTTATGGCGATAGAAAGTTAAAAGGAAGATCTACAACTTTCATGTAGAACATCTTACCTAATTCGACCTGTATCCCTCCAATTTAAACAGTTAAAGTTCGGTTACCATTTAAGCCAAATTCTTACTTCAATTATGCATAAATGACTACCAGACACAGCTACTTTATAATGAGCATAACTTCTACATTTGATTTCCAAAAATTCTAATCTTTAGAGCGATAGAAAGCTAAGAGGATAATCTATAACTTTCATTTAAACCACTAAGCCCAATTCTACCTAGATCAGTCCAGATTATGTCCCAAAATTTCAGATTACACTTTTTACCCCATTCCTTATTTTCACTCACCAATTCACAACAATTCTCACCCAAATGTCAAAGGACCCGAACCAACCCGAATTTTTCCTTACATGCCAAACTCCTTTGCTACACAATTAACCACAACCCAACCTTCACATTGTCTCCCAAAAATCAGCATACACAATTCAATCTCGTAGGATAGAATTTAGCATACATAGAAAAGTATCAATTCACAACATAAAGGGTCACATATTCTCATACTTGTTCCACATTGTCATACCAATATCACAATCATAAATTACATACAATATTATCATCACAAAATACAGATTATAATGCTTATGTTAACATGCTTTATGATCACCTAAATGTGAGTGACACTAACTTTGTTACAAAATTAAATTTTCTTAGAGTATGCCAAACACTTTGCGAAGCGACTATGGATCCGTTATTTCTTCACCTGAGGAGTAGGATAAGTGGGGTGAGCTAGACAGCTCAGTGGCTAATATATCTATAGCTGTACTAATGAACTACACATCACACATTAATCAAACATATTACAACACATTATCATAAAACAAGTGGGCTGAAGATTATTACCAACTATAACATTCAAATCACATTATATCAATAGCATTCAAATTACATTATATCATAACATGTTTAAAATGCAATGCACACAACAATGGCTGGAGAGTTCCGTGGAGCGAAACGGCGAAACCGAAGTTTATACCGTGAGATGAAACGAGTCCGATTTCTTAGGATCTCGTGGCCACAAGCGGGCAACTGGGAGAAGGCTATGGTCAACATGCACGTGACAAACGAAACGGATTTCTCTCTCGCCCACATAACAGATCTTTCTATAATCATACATTCTACATTTTATTCATGCTTTCATGTTTCATAAATCTTTTCTTTTTTTTCAATCACGCAAAGTCATTAAATCATCACAACGCAACACAATTACACATTCACAACGTATTTTTCTCACATCCACAATGGTTCCAAAACTTACATATTTAACATATTCACATCCAATTACTTCAACTCCTCATCATCAAACCATAACATATTACTCATGTTCACAATAAATAAAACAACATACATGTACATAAACAATGTAATTCGTCATCACAACTATAGATATATTACCCACCTATTTAGCTTGAAATTTCCGAAAATAAAACTTGTTCTTCTTCCCGCTCTTGGTGTCTATATTCCCGGTTCCCTAAAACAAACATATTTTATTTCATCACACTCATATAAAGCTTTCCTTAACCTAAATATCATGAATAAGCATATACTTATTCTCTTCCTAATTTTTTATCTAACTAGGATAACTAAAATCTAACATCATCTTCTCATTCTTCTTCATTCTTTCCTCACCTTCATCATATAACCAAAACCCTAGTTTCTCTCTCTCTCTTCCTTCAATATTTTCTCTACATAAACCTACTTTTTTCTTCTTTCTACTATCAAAAATAAAGAATAGGAAATGTTTACCTTATTAGAAAAATTTTTTTGGCAAAAACTCTTCCTTCTTCCTTTTTCCTTGCTTTCTTCTTCCTTCTTCTCTTTGTTTTCTTCTTCTTCTTCT
>JAOSBN010000179.1:45542193-45559687 GCA_027563595.1 Erythroxylum suave
TCTATACGACTCTCTCCCTTTTCTTTTCTTAAATTCACGATTCTTCCACTTCTCCTCTTCCTTTCCTTATAGCTCACCTCTCTCACCCTTTGTCTTATTCAATTTAATGAAATTCTTTGTGTTTTTACCATTTTACCCTTTCTTATTCAAGAATTTCCAAAACTACCCCCTTCTTTATTCTCCTTCTCTTCTTTATTTTCACTCCACCTTCTCTATTCACGTCTCCTCCCTCTTTGTCTTATTCCTTTTAATGCAAATATTATGTTTTTTGACCAATTTACCCCTTCTTTTATTAGGAAATTCCTATTAACCCCTTTACTTCATTTTAATCCATACTACCTTATAAAATTTAAAATATACCATATTAGACTCCAAACTTCCTAATTCATAAATTCTAATTTATTTTCATACTAGATAATTTAATAAAATAAAGAAAATAAAAATAAAAAATAAAATCCTAAAATCGGGACCCAACAGTGACAATGAGACTATGCATTCAGGTTTTACATTTATTGAAGTTACATTGTCACATGCCATATGCCTATAAAGAATGTGAGGATAACATAAAGATGTATCCCTTATGTTTGTGAACTTTTTGAGTGTTGATGAAGATGTAGTCACCATGGTGGCCTTTCGAATCAGTATTTTGAATTGTTCTACTTACACATTAGGGAATGTATCTAGTCTCATGTTTGGTTATTCTGCTCACAGGTGTATGCCTTACATGGGATTTTGAGATGTGCATAAAGGCATTAGATAGAAGAAAGTCATTGCTTGAGTGATCTATTCGCCCAAAGGCGGTAGTGTCATGAGAGTTGATGGTTTACACTCTGATCGCTTTTATGTGTAGAGGTCTAGTTATATATATTATGTATTTAGTTCATAGATGTTTCAGAATATGTGTGATCAAATTTTCAGTAAAGATACTATTTAATGGCTTTTGGTATCGTTGTTGTCCTACATTATGTTGATTTAATCAAAGTTACTATGAAGTCACCTTTTCGGTCAATAAAATTAGTGTCACCATTGAAACCCTAACTGGTTTCAATACAAAAAATTGGACAGAGGATGTAATGAATGCTATGGAAATAAATGAGGTTGATATGGCCATACGACATGATAGGCCATCTCCACCTACATCCATGAGCTCGAGAGCTTATAAAGCAGACTATGAACCTAGGATCGATCTAACAGATTATGTCTTAAGACCATTAAGAGATCCATTCCTAACCATCTGCTAATTGGACTTCTAGACACATATATAGCGAATTAATTTCTTAATAATGTCTCCTAGAGGTACACAGTCTTTACATACTAATGTTGGTCAATCCAGTGCTGGTAAATGTCCTAATGACATAAAGTGACCAGCAGTATGAGTTTAGAAGGAAAGACTGTGACCATCAAGTAACTCCTTAGGTTATCAACTTATGAATTTGATTTGCGATATTCGCATTAAGTACTTGGTGACTATATAGTAGAGTATCTGATCAAGGTGCTTCCATAATGCAAGGTTTCATATTCAAGATAAAGCCAAATAAAGGGAAGGGAGAAATTAATGGTTCACCACAATGAAGAAGTGGATGAAATTTCTATAAGGAAATGTATAAGTTGAACCTTGCTGCAAGGCTCATTTTGTTTTTACACGACATATTTTGTATATAATCTTTAGATCAATTTTAAATAAAGAAGTTTAACGTTTTGCATTTAATACTTCTGTTGTACAGTAATGTTTAATGCAAAATATAATGGTATAACTTTCTTATCATATGATTTGTACAGAATGTGTCTCACCCCGAATTAGATATATGATTCTTCGTATCTTGGCAAACAAGTCATGAAATAAAGGACCCTAATGAATGAGAAGTTATACATTATGTGACATAAAATTTTAAGTCATACTTCTAGAGCTAGAGTTGAGAGATTGATTAAGGAAAGCATTATCTCAATTCTAGATTATGATGATCTCGGAACATATGTTGACTATTACAGGGGTAAATTGACTAATAAGGAAGAAGGAGCCATTTATGTTTCTGACTTGTTGAGTCTAATACATACAGACATCAGAAGACCTTATATAGTTACATTGTCCAATTCTAAATGTGTTCTGACCTTTATTGATGATTATTCCCATTATAGTTATGTGTTCATGCTTAAAGATTGAAGGTTGAGAACCAGTTAGGAAAATCCATTTGAAGTGTCAGATTTGACCATAAAAAAGAATATCATGGAAAACATGGTGTTTCAGGACTTGAAAAGGTCGTTTGCTAGGTATAGAGAATCGGTTGGGACAGTGACTTGATTCACTATACCGAATAGTCTTGAGCAAAATGGTGTGCTACCAAAAGGCATAATAGCACCCTAAAGGACTTGAAGAAGTCAATGCAGATCATAACTAATTTACCTGATTATTTAGAAATGTGAAAACCCAGTCTTACAGACATTCATGTGTAAGGCTGCCCTACCAAGGTGGTATAATCGTTATAAAGAAAAATTGCATGTTCATTATGGTCATTGCTATTTAGTAAGATATCCTGACCACTCTAAAGGTTACAAATCTTACTGTAAAGAGGGAGAGACCAGAATAGTAGAATCACAAACAACTAAGTTTCTGGAATACAATGTCTATAATGATGGTGGATCTTTTGACCCTTCAGATGATAATAGGGTGAATACTACATTTATTATATACCCACCACTCATACAGTTAGATCCGGTGGATCCAAGTTTTTGTATTGTGCCTGTACAAGAACATGAACACATACATGTTCACACAGAGGTTCCTCGGGGTACAAGATATAATGTAGTTATGAAGATCCACCAAAGTGAGATAACTTGTTATCTCATCTGATGTCATAGTCTATTAGGTGAACAAGACTATGGTATTAGACATGTTACGAATCTAGTTACTTTTACAGAAACTGTTTCTGAACCCAATGCGAAAGTGTGGTGGGTTACAATGATTGATGAGATGCAAGCCATAAAGCATAGTAAGATTTGGGAGCTAGTTGATTTTGCAGTGACACTGTAAACCTGTCAGTTGTAAGTGAAGTTTGAGACCTAAAGGATTATAGGATAAAGTTCAGCGGTTTATGGACTCGCTCAGTTGCCTGATGGTTCACTCAGAGAGAAATATTAACTTTAATGTTACTTTTTCTCTCATATCCTCAAGGATACATTTTAAGTAATTATGACAATTGTAGCTCATGATGGTATAAATTTATATAAGATGGTTGTCAAAACCATTTTCCTGAATAAAGACCTTTATAAAGTGGTCTATATAGTACAATTTAAAGGATTTCAGAATCCAGATGGAACTGACGTAGTTTGCGCGTTATGCAGATCGATATTTGATTACATCAAACCTCCCAAAAGTAATACCTTACAGTTGATGAGGTTATTACCTCTTTTGGCTTAAATAAAGCTAAAAATATTCTTGTACTATGAGGTTGGGAGGAGCAAAGTTATCTTCCTATTACTGTATGAAGATGATATATTACTCACGTCAAATTACTTAACTATATTGTATAAGGTTAAGCAACATTTGGTCAAGAACTTTGACATAAAGGACTTTGGTATAGCATCTTTTGTCCTAGGTATTCAGATTCACCGGGATAGATCTTAACACTCATTATACCTCTCACAGAGTGCATACATTGAGTATATATTACAAAGGTTTAATACGGTTAATTATAAACCTATCGTAGCACTTATCTCTTATAGTGAGAGATAATCTTTGGCACAGTATCCAAAGAATAAAGTAAAGAGAGAGGTTATGAGAAATGTTTTGTATTCTAGTATGGTTGATAGCCTAATGTATGGCTTGGCTATGTACTAGGTAGGACATTGCATTTACTATTTAACTATTTGGTCAATATATGATTAACTCAAAAGTAGACCATTAAAATGCAATCAAGTGAATATTGAGATAATTAAAAAGAATCAAGGATTATATGTTGACATATAGAAACATCAACATACTAAACCTCATAGGGAATTCATATTAAAATTAAGCTATGCGTCTGGATAATAGAAAGTTCACTTAAGGTTATAGTTTTAAGTTAGCAGATGGTACATGTCGTGGAAGAGTGTCAAGTAGAAACGGGTGATTTCCTCGCCCATGTATGCAAAGTTTATATTATGGGGCTGCTTCACAGATGATTTAACTCAGAAATTTGATTTTTGAGTTGTCTATGATTGATTAAGTTACTAGACCGATTCAATCATATTGTGATAATTAAGCTTCTGTGTTGTTTATAACAACATTGAATACCATAGGGTCTTAGCATCTTGAGATTAAATATTTGACCATGAAGTAGTTGATATGAGAAGGTGACATTAAGATTTGGAGCATTTAAAGACTAAGGATCAATAAGTCAAATCTTTAACTAAAGGATTTTACCTATTTGTGTTTGAAATACAAGTATACAGTAATGGTGCTTTGAAATCCATAGACACTATCAGTTAGGGGATCGTTATGTTTGCTCCATGTACATTTGTACGTTTTAATGTATTATGACGGTATGATGGTTCATCTATATGGATTATGATAGTTTATCCTCAGTAATTCATATTATCATACGTTGTAGTAATACGTATGGAAGTCTTAAGATTTGTGTCAATCTTAAGTAGTTAAGGTCATTGGGCATATATACATATTGACTTTGAGCCTATATCATTTAGACACATATATTTTATACAGATATATCCTTAAAGTTTTATATAACATAAAGGGATATAAGTTTTTAATCCCATAAAGGTTCTCTAATGCAGTTTAGCATTCAGTTGGAGAATATAAAGGTTTTCTCTAATGCTGTTTATCATTTGGTGAGAAGAAACAAGTTTTCTCTAATGCTGTTTAGCATTCGGTGAGAGAAAACAAGATTTCTCTAACGCAATTTAGCAATACGGTTTAACATAAAGTTGGAAAAATCGAGACCTACAAATGAAGATGATACTTATTCAGATCATAACTTCCATTCATATTAGTGAGGTATCAGGTATATGTGATCATGTTGGATCTGTGTCACACATAACACATGCATCTGATACTTTTTGATATCGAAAGCCTTACAGGAAGAAATTTTGGACTTTCATTACCTTTGGATCAAATATTTTGTTTTTAAACTTAGTCGACTAATACAGAGCCTACTTTAACCAGTTTTTTAAACTATTTTTAAACTTGACTAAAACCACAATTAATAATTGTCCAAGGGGGAGAATGTTAGCCATTTTTTCCACTAAGGGAAATTTTGTCATTTTAATATAAAGTGGACAACTATTGATTGTAATTTTGGGTTTTCAATAAATTATCGTTAAGTTACGTAATTTGATCCAGATAACGGTAATAAAGTGGCCCAATAAATGATTTAAATCAATGGATCGAAGTACGAATGGAAAATAGATCCCAATTAGTGTGGACCTGGTCCATATCGACCTTATGATGGGGAAGTTCGATATGTAAGCTATATATATAGGTTAAGGTCTATTGTAGCTGCTCATATCAATCATAAGCATAAGGATTCTCTGACCCGTTAGGAGAACTTATGTATTGAGAAAACTATAGAAAGAACTAAACCTCGTGTTGGGAAATACTTTTCACAAAGGTCCCAGGAGATTCGTGATCATTTAGAGCTCGAAAATGACATCGAAATCAGAGATGGAACCAAAATCAGGCATTCTGCATTCCTTTATTTTTTAACCCTTTCATGTATGATCCTGGGTACCTAATAAGGTCTATATTATGTATTACATGCACCACTACGACCAGCTCTACCAAATTGTGAGTCATAGGAAAAAAAACACTGTAAATGTTCCTATCACTATGTATCAATTGTAAGTCGGCTCTTGGGCCTCGTCTGCTTTCTCCACTAGGTATTCTTGGTTGGTGGATTACATGTCATATGAAACATAATGAGTCTCTTTCCAAAATTCTTTATAGCAGCTTATAAAGAAAGCTCAAAATAGGCAAAGAAGCTCACTTAGAGGTAAAAAGAAGAGGATCGTTTTGATCAAAATCTGTTGAGTGTTGACTAATTAATTTAGAAATGATATATGTTAAAATTCCTTAAGAGCGAATGTATTATAATTGATGCCGAAGGAGGTGAATTGATGAGAGTTTGTATGAAGAGCAAACTTTTTTGTATTGATTGTAATGTTAAAATTATGTTAGTAATTATTTGAATTTTGTCAAAATTAACCTTACTAGTGAGTTTATATTATGGCACAATGTGTATAGACCCATAAGCGAGCTCTCACTAAGTGAAAAAAATTATTTTACATTGTTCATTGATAATTACAAAAGGTATAGTTGGATAGCTTTCCTGAAACCAAAAAGTAAAATATTTGAAATTTTCAAAAATTTGAAAGAAATAATTGAGAAGGAAATAAGCCTCTCACTCAAGCAATTAAGTTATGAAAATGATTTAGATTATGTTTCTAAAAAAATCAAAATTCTCTATTGTCAAAGAGGAAATCAATCACCAATTGATTGCTCTACACTCTCCTCAGTGAAATAGAATAATAAAGAGGAAGAATAAAAGCATTATAGAGATGACAAGGAGTAAGATGGTTGAAAAAGAAATTGATGATAGGGCTGGAAATTTGATGAGCATATTGGGCAAAAAGCTACAGCAGACTAGGCACCAACCCAAACCTTTGAGACAAGTTTAGGCTCTGATACCATAATAAATTTTGGGACTAACTCCACCCTAAAGGCACCTTGTAAGGGGAGGTTTACCATACATTTATAAATTATTTTAACATTCTTTACTTACTCAATGTGAGATTCTTGACACATATCCCTTAGCCAAGAGCAAGGCTAGATATCTGATGAGCATATTGGGCGAAGGTTTACAAGAGGTCAGGCACTGCCCCAAACCATTGAGGTAAGTTTATACTTTGATAACATGGTAAATTTTGGGCCTAACTCCACCCTAACAGATACCTTATAACAATCTTTACTTGCTCAATGTGGGATTCTTGACTCACACCCCTCAACCCAAAGTAGTGTTAGACATCTGATAGGTATATTGGGTAAAGGGCTACATGTTATGCCAAAACAAGTTCTAAAAACACCTAGGCTATCCTACTCGCAAGTATACAACGTAGTTATAGTTGATTACCCAGAATCGTCTCTCAAGAAGGTGACATTGGTTCACTAAAGTTAATCTTGAGCAAAAATGAAAAAAAAATCCTAATTCTATTATGATTTAACAGATATCCTAATTCTATCACGACTTGTTGAGTAAAGGCTTTACAGGAAATCACAAAATTAAACTGAAAAGTAAACTAATTTAACTGGAAGCAAAAATGAATAGATTAATCGAAGTGGGAAACTCTTGAGAATTAATTTTACTAATTTAATTTCCTACGCATGATTAAGAGGAAATGATTGGATAATTGTCTTACTAAAATTAACAGTTGGGTTCTAAAATCAACTTGAATAATAAACTAAATATAACTTTCGTATTCTACAAGTTATCATTCGAATTAATTGTGAAAACTTGATTGATAATTACCACTTAAGTAAACTCGACTGATAATTACCACTTAAGTTAATATATTTCTAATTTTAACCTAAGCATCTATAGTTTCTCGTTTCATATTAAACTTCTTCTCTCGATCCTTCTTTTAATACCAAAATGATGGAAAGTTTGGTCACGCTTTTACATCCATTCAGTTTAAAAGCTATAACAAACATAAGACAATAACACAGTAACTCAATCATGCATATTTGACTAAATTAGCTACATTAACTATCAAGAAAAAGAAATTAGCACATCATGGAATAAGCAAGATTCATCATCTTCATATACTTCAATCTCATCTTTATTAGTATACAAGAAGTATTAAAGTAATAAACCAAGTGAATAACTGAAATGAACTACCAAAAATTAACAGAGTATGAATCTATCAACTAACAGAGGAGTAAATTTAGTAAAACAATAGAGAAATAATGCAACAGATATAATAGAATGAGCAAACAAGTGTTTGGATGAGGGAGTTGCGGTGATCTCCTGCCACTTTCAAGCTCTCTGCATTGGCTCTCACGTTCTATTTCTGCTTGGTTCTCACCTAATGATCGAAGGCTCACACTACTTCCACCTCTCTGTTGTTCTTCTTTTTTTGTTCACCCGACTACTTTCTGTCGTCTCCTCTCTTCTCCTCTTCTTTCTCTTTATATGTTTTATTCCCCAGAATGTCCTAAATGAGTTCCCCTTCACCAGCAACCTCTCTTCTTTCTATTTGTAGTCTCATTTTAGGTTTAGATTTTTGAGCCCTCAATCCTACAATTGCCACATAATAAGTTGGACAATTAAAGAAAATAATGTCAAGGGTGTGCATGGGGTGTTCACACTCCCGAGACTATAGAAGTTACAGGTGTGACAATGGTGGTCACATCACGGGTATGACACCATTTATGCTTGAACTATTATGACCACCATTTTCATGCCTATAACTTCCATAGTCATGGGTGTGACACCATTTATGCTTGAACTAATTAATTATATGCATTGTTCAGGTCCGATTTCATCCTTTTATACATAATCTTCTAATTTTTCATGCAACATTTACAACATAATCAAATTAACATACATGCACTATCACACTATTTTTACTCAATTCATCTCACATTTGGATCAAAACACAAGAATTCATAACCAAAATCAAGATATGAAGGCAAATAAAGTCAACAGAAATTAGACACAACATTACAGCTGGTTGGGTACCACCCCAAACCATTGAGACAAGTTTAGGCTCTGATACCATGATAAATTTTAGGCCTAACTCCACTTGAAAAGGCATCTTATAAGTGAAGGTTTGTTGTACATTTATAAGCCTAACTCCACCCCAAAAAGTTCCTTGAAAGGGGAGGTTTGTCATACATTTATACACCATTTTAACATTCTTTACTTGCTTGTGGGATTCTTGACACATACGCCTCAGCCCAAAGTAGGGTTGAACATTTGATAGGCAAATTGGTATAAGAGCCTAAACTTGTCTTAATGGTTTGGGTTGATGCCCGACTTGTTATAACTTTTTACCCAATTTGCTCATCAGATGCCAACCCTACGTTGAGTTGGGGGGGGGGGGGGTGGGGTAGGAATCCCATACTGAGTAAGTAAAGAATGTTAAAATGGTTTATAATGTATAGAAAACTTGCCCTTACAAGGTGCCTTTTAGGGGGAATTAAGCCGAAATTTGTCATAGTATCAAAGCCTAAACTTGTCTCAATGGTTTGGGTTGGTACCTGGCCTATTGTAGCCCTTTATCAGGAATCTAACATTGATCAAGTAAAGAATGTTCAAATGGTTTATAAATATATGGCAGACCCCCACTTTCAAGGTGCCTTTTGGGGTGGAGTTAGGCATAAAGTTTATCATACCGATAGAGCCTAAACTTATCTTAATGGATTAGATCAATGCCCGACCCTAGTGTAGCTATTTGTCTAATATGTTCATTAGATGTCCAACTCTACACTGGGCTGAAGGGGGTGTCAGAAATCATACATTGAGCAAGTAAAGAATGTTAAAATGATTTATAAATATATGGCAAACCTCCCCTTTCAATATGTCTTTTAGGTGGAGTTAAGCCCAAATTTATCATGGTATCAGAGCCTAAACTTGTCTCAATGGTTTAGAGCGGTGCTTAGCCTATTGTAGCCCTTTTCCCAACATAGCCATCAGATGTCCAGCCCTGCTCTGGGGCATGGGGAAGTCCCATTGAACAAGTAATGAATGTTAAAATAGTTTATAAATATATGGCAAACCACCCCTTACAATGTGCCTTTTGTTGTAGAGTTACCTAAGCTATTTTATCATTCTTTACTTGCTCAATATAGGATTTTTGACACACCTCATCATCCTAGAGCAGGACTGGATACCTGATGGGCATATTACATAAAGGGTTGCAATAAGCCGAACACCGCCCCAAACTATTGACAGAAGTTTAGGCTCTAATGACAATAAACTATTTTAACATTCTTTACTTGCTCAGTGTTGGATTCTTGACACACACACCCCCTTAACCCAGAGTGATTTTTAGACGACTAATAGTAAAAAAATGCCACAAATTTAAATCTGAAATACCAAGATCCATGTCAATATTGAAAACAAATTCAAGATCGATTACACCCTTCTACAATGGAAATGGGAAAAGGAATTGGTAATGCCAAAAAAGAGCACGTCAAACATCGTGAGTTTATCGATATCTACACACGCAAGACTGAATATCACACTGACGGTGTGCTAGCACCAATCATGTCCCTCTTCCTCTCAAGATGAAGATGTCTGTTAGGGTTGCAATTAGAAGACCATCCATTTATATATATAGGAAAACCCTAACTGGTTAAGCGTGAATTAGACTAAGCCCAAATCTAAATTGGCCCATTGAATGTTCAACTTGCTTGGTATACGATCTTGTAGGCTTATTTAATATTAGAAACAGACCCAAACTTCTTTTATGCCCATAAGTTATAAATGGACTCTAGCAAGACATTATAACTATCCAATATTAAATAAGGTCAGAATACGATACTATCTAAATCACAATTGATAATTAGAGTACATTTTATAATTGGTTCGCGGGGCATACACTAACATAGTAGGGATGGACATCTGATGGATATATTGGGTAAAAGGCTACAATAGGTTGGGCATCACCCAAACCATTGAGACAAGTTTAGGCTCTGATATCATGATAAATTTGGGTCTAACTCCACCCTAAAAGGCATCTTGTAAAAAGAGGTTTGTCATACATTTATAAACTATTTTAACTTTTTTTACTTACTCAATGTGAGATTCTTGACACACTCCCTTTAGCCTAAAGCAAGGTTTGACATCTGATGGGCCTTTTGGGGTGGAGTTAGGCCTAAATTTGCCATGGTGTCAGAGCCTAAACTTGTCTTAATGGTTTAAGGTGGTGCTCGACTTGTTGTAATCTTTGCCCAATATGTTCATCAGATGTCCAACCTTTCCCTAAGTTGAGGAGGTTATGTTAAGAATCTCACACTGAGCAAGTAGAAAAATGTTAAAATAGTATATAAATGTTTGGGAAAACTTCCCTTTCAAGGTGCCTTTTGGGGAGGAGTTAGGCCCAAATTGTCACAGTATCAAAGCCTAAACTTGTCTCAATGGTTTGGGCAATGCCTACCCTGTTATAGCCTTTTACCTAATATGTCTATCAAATGTTCCGACCTACTATAGGTTGAGAGGGGTGGGTGAAGAATCCCACATTAAATAAGTAAAGAATGTTAAAATGATTTATAAATGTATAGCAAACTTCTCCTTTCAAAATACCTTTTGGGGTCGAGTTATGCCCAAATTTATCATAATAAGGAAGACTGAAAAGAGTTGAGATCTTGTAATTGAAGTTGACAAGAAATTGGCAAATTTTACCTAATGGTGATGTCTACGAGCCTAAATCTAACTTTTTACCACTTTATGATAAGGAAGAGGTTTTATAAAGGGCTTATGATGAGCATTACACAAAGATTTAAGTTATGGGAATAAAGCCCCTTGCTAAAATTTATGAAAGAGCACATTTAATTGTTATTGAGCCAACTAACTTTAATGAGGTAGCAACTAGGATAGAGTGGGTTGCAGTCATAAAGAAGACATTCTCATCCTAAATAAGACCAAAACATGGTCTTTGATGGAACCAAAGTTAATTCTAATGGATCAATTAACAAGCTTATGGTAAGGCTATTTGTGAAGGATTATCTTTAATAGTATGGAATTAAATATTTTTAGAAGTATTTTTACCAGTTTCCAGGCATGATATTATTATGTAGTTGGTTGCATTAGCAACTAAATTTGGATAAAAAATGTATCGTCTTGATGTTAAGTCAACATTTGCGAATGACTTCATCACTGGGACCATATATGTTAAGCAACATAATGGGTTCAATATAATGGAGAAAAAAATGATGATGCATACTTATTGCAAAAAGTTGATTATGGGTTAAACAAGCCTCTGTAGCTTGGTACAACATTATTGATGATTATCTTTTTAAGTAAGGGCTCAGAAGAAGTGGAAATGAAGTTATTCCTTATGTATTGATTGAAAATAAACCAATGAAGTTATTTGTGTCATTATGTATAAATAATTTATTGATTACTAGTGATGATGAAGAGTATGTGGCTTCATTCAAATAAAAACTTGAAACTGAACTTGAGATGTTTAATCTTAGAAAGGCTCACTACTTTCTTAACATAAAGATTGCACAAGCTAAAGATTATATTTTCATTGGTCAACTAAAATATGTAGAGCCAATCCTTAAGAATATTTATAAAGAAATAGATAAATACATTGGCCACTCTTCTTACTATAAACTTGAAATTAGCAAAAGAAGATAGTGAGGAGAAAGTTTATGCAACCTTATATAAGAGCCTGATTGAAAATATGTTAATTTAATAACCATAAGACCATATTTAATGTATGTAGCTAGTTTGTTTTCAAGATTTATGCAACATTATAGTATAGTACACTTTTGTGAAACTAAGAGAGTTTTAAGATGTGTAAGAGGAATATTAGACTATGGATTAATCTTTAAGAAAGAAAAGAGAAACTAGTTTGATAGGATATGTTAACAATAATTAAGCTAGTTCTATTTATACAATAAACACTTATAGTTATGGCTAAGGAAGTAATTAGTTGAATTTGGGATAAAACAAGAAATTTTTACTTATGTTTCTATTGATAAGAAGTTTGTTATAGTCAATACAAAGAATCTCATTTAACATGAGAGAACCAAACGCAATAAATTTAATTTTCATGCTATTAGAGAAGTAGAGAAGGAGGGAGAACTAAGAGTAAGGCATTGTTGTTTAAAGGATCAAGTGGCAAATATAACGACTAAGTCCTTACCAATAGACAAATTTGTTTATTTAAGGTGCAAACTTGGTGTTTCTAATAAATATAACAAGGGAGGGTGTTGGAGTTATATACATTTTTTATAAAATATGAATGGCATTCTACTCTTCAAGTCTAATTTACGTGTCCTTTGATAAATTCAAAAGAGAACACAACCTAAGACATGCCCGTGTCATAGCCCATATACTTCTTTGTTGATATTTCTTTATATGAAACAATCACTAAGAAAATGTATATTAAGCCATATGCTTAATTTTTGCTTCCATATAAGAGCAGGGCTTGAGACACACCCAATTCCTAAATTGTAAAACCCATTGTAGCTACTTCAAAATACTACATGATTTATATGCTATCTACGTTCAAATTCATATGCTTTATATTCAAGTTTTCAAAGAAGGATATTCCCTAGCAGACGACATGTGCATGCTGAAGAACTTAAACATTTTTTATCCTTTTGGTAATCTTTATGGTTAAGAAATTATCTTGTTAGATTATTTTATTATCAAAAAAATGATTTATGTTGAATGTATCTTAATAGAGTTAATTGTAATGCTTGTACTATTATCGCAAATTAATCTATTTATGATGATTTTTCGGTTATTTCTTTTCTTGTATCCATGTTTTTTTATGTTGGTTCCTAATGGCAATTAAGAGGGGATGAGTTAGGTGTTCGTAAAGCTAAACAACTATTTTGCATAAACAAAGATAAATAGATGATGAAAAAGAGATAATATAAATCAATCACACAATTAAAAGACAATTTAAATAATGTAGGGAAGAAGAAAGGCAAACTAATTTATAGTGATTTAACAAATAATTCTTGCTTACATCCACTCTCTAATATACTTATTGGAATTACACTGAGATTTTTCTTTCAACAAAGTGAAAAGGAATCTTCTTACAATCAATCTTGTTTGTATTTAAGTGAAGAGCAATCCTTCCTATAATCTTTTTTCATGGTGAAGAGAACCTCAAAACTTAAATAAAATTTAAATCTCAAAAGCCCTTTTTATTCACTTTAATAACTTTTAACCACTTTATATAGAATAATGAAAGTTGAAAAAAGTTTTGAAAAACTCTTTAGATGTACTTATAGAGCACTAAAATGATTTTTTATTTCAAAACCTAAAAAAACCATGTATTTGTGGTATCTAGGACCTAACAAAATCGTTGGATTCAAAAACCAGCTGTTATAATAATTTGTTGCAATACATTGAACTATTATAATATATTGGTTGATTAATATTCATTGCGTAAAATTTTGCCTATTAAAATATTAGTCGACCAATGAAGCACATTAGTTGACCAATATTCAATTATTTTAAGAACAAAAATATCCATTGGAATATTGGTTAACCAGAGTAGTTACAGTACATTATTTTATATTTAAACATATGTCATTCAATCACTAACCTATATTAGTCGATCAATGTACCTAAAATCTTGGTTATAATATTTTCAAATTATCAAACTTATTTTTAATGAAAATTTAACTTAAACACTTTCTCGTAATGTATCATAAAGAATGGTTTAAAGATCAAGAGTATTTTCTTTAGAATGAAAACTTTAATTAATCTTGACGATTTACAAGACTCATGAAATAAGCTAAAATGATGATATACTTATGCATAATTAGCCTCTATAATATCAAGTAACTGAGTGGGAAGTATAACAATTATTACATTTTTACTTATAACCTTGTTGTGCCTTGATCTTCTTTGATCTTGGTTTCATTCTTCATTTGTATGAATTTGATTCAACTTTTCTTTGTTGTCTTTATGATATTACTCTTGATTTGTGCATGACTCCATGGCTTACACATTGCTTTCATCTAAAAATGAAGTCATTAATAGTACTTATATTTTGTTATTATCAAACCATTGATTGAAACTTTCCTTAGTTCTAACATTTGAGATTTTTCAATCTTGGTATGTCATACAGCTTGTAATTTACTTCACCTTATGCATTTAGACATCTTGAGGAGTAAAAAGATATATATTATGTTTTTTTGTTCACTTTTATTTCCTACATTTATAATGAATATTAGGGAAAAGTACCATTCAACTTAAAAAAATTTACGCAAGAATAATGTGATCGAAATATATATTGCTAACATTACCACAATGCTTCTTACTCTTACATCATTTAGATTACTAATGAATTAACCTAAGGAATTTTCTATTTATACAATACTATTTTTTACACTCTTAATATTTAACTATAAGAGAAGCCATTATTAAGCATAGACATTATGCCATAAGGTAGAACAAATTATGAATATGAGTTACCAAATCCTGTTAAAACTCCACCAATGAAGACGTTTCTCGTATAGGCTTGAAATAAAGGAATTGTCATAAATACAAATGGATAGATGATAATAAATACTATAACTAGTAGCAAAACTTTTAATTTGCTTAAATATGTCTCTATGCAACCAATGATAGAAATTATAAATATAAATAACAAGGAAACAAAAGTAGCAAATTATTGAGAAATTAGCGCAGGAACTGATCCTATACACTGCATGAGAAAATTTTTATATGATTTTACAAAAGGTAATATCACTGTAAATTATATAGCATGATTGATGAACAAATACAATAAAATATAAACATAAATTATATCTTTATTGTAGAACTTGATGTTTTTTTTAAAGTTTATCTTAAACAGTTTTTGAAATTGATTCATCACAACCACCATAGTCATACACGTGTCCAACCTTTAATGTTATCCACATGATCCAGTTGATAGATCTCCACGATGGTGTAAAGAGGAAACAAGTACTAGTTCTCTTAGGTTCTATGAACATTTATAATAGGGTTTGAACCTTTTAGTAATTTAAAATATATTTTAATTAAATATTGATTATGATCATGATTATAATTATAATTAGTTAAATACTAATTATGCCCAAATATGAACTAACATCTCATATTATTCCTTATTTATTAAATAATTCATATTTAATTTTAAATTTTGTCAAACTTTACAATCAAATCCAATTTGAATAAATTACCTTTTTTCTTAATCGTTCTTTGTATGTGACTCATTAGATTTCTGAATTTTTTAGAAATTAATATAAATTATAATCCTAAGTTATATTTAGAATTAAATAAATTAAATAATTTATATACATAGATTGCAATTGACATCTAGTAATGCATCATAACCACTCAAATATTAGAATTCCAAAGTAATTTTGACTAATCTTTTTATGCATAATTTTTTATATAATTCAATTTTTTCATCATATAATATTCTAATTAGATATAGATCACAAAATGAATGCTTACTCTATTTGAGTGCAATCATATTGTTACTCCACCATTACTAATATATTTTATTGATGCTCCACCATTACTAATTTATTCTATTGATGAAATTTGAAAATTATTTTCAAATGCCATCAATAGAATAAATTAGTAATGGTGGAGCATCAATAAAATATATTAGTAATGGTTTTCAAAATGTCTTTTTAACTTGACCAAGAATTTCCAATACTAATTGAGAATAAAATATTCTCCCTAATTACTTTTGGATGATGAATCAAATATTAATCACTTAACTACCTTCAGTTAGTTCATATTTTATCTAATAACTACTGATTGAGTTATTCTTGACAAGGATTTGTTATAAGTAGTATCAAAATATATCAATTCCTATATGAGATACTTTGCAAGCATCAAGTAAAAAGATCACTTAGATAATCATCACAATAAGAATCTCCATATATTGACAAGCAATGTTCCATGAATTCTCATATCACGTCAATTTAGAGAATTATTTTGTAACTAATACCCTCACCTTTGTTTAAGTATCTCTATGTTTTACTTTATAACATCAAGTACTTCTTTCATAAGAAAGAAACTTGACGTGTGTTAGTGTTAGTCTTTTTATATTCTATTAATATTTAGTCTTAATATAACAATAACTAGAAACAATTTAGAGATAAATGTAATATGAATCTTATAATTATGATCTTATCATATTTTTATTTACAATGTACAATTATCTCTTGAACATTATCTTAAACATTAGTTAATTAAACAAATATGGATATTAAACAATGATATTATTAAAACTACAACCAACCTATTAATTGTAAAAATAAACCAACATAAATACTATTTAAATTATAACTCCCCTCTATATTTGAAATAAGAAGCCAATATATTCACAATAGAATGTTGGTAGCTAAATTGTATATTATCCATGTCAAGATAATTTTCAATGCATTAAAAAACTCACTTTAAGAAGAATAATAAACAATTGTTACGAAGTGGTTTGCCTTCTTTGTGTTGCATGCACATTTCTCCTTGTCTCTGCATTTAATATTTAGTTACGACTTATAACATTATCAATATTACTTTATGTGTTTCAAATCAAATTTGCTTGCAAACTTTACAAATGTTTAATATGTTAATAGAAATCTGGCTTTTGACAATTTATAACACCAATGCAATTACATCATTTGAATTATTAATTGGGTGATGGTTTGTTGTTTATTATGAATTAATAAATAAATCTAATAAATAAAGCTACACTTGTTGGACCCCGAACTTTTCTTAGAAGACTAGAACTAATAAATGAGAAATGTGGAGAGGTTTATATTTTTGCTTTG
>JAOSBN010000179.1:45560520-45577089 GCA_027563595.1 Erythroxylum suave
GATTTTCGAATTAATTATGCTCTAAATAAAATGGATCTTGGTTGATGGATGTGGGATTACTGCATTTATGTTTAGCAATATATATATACATATTGACGGATAAAAAGAAATTCAAGTACCGTCAAAGAGAAGAACTCTTCCAAGCCTAGTACACTTCTCACAGTAGAGGAAACCTTCTGCTTTTCTCCTCCAAAGCTTGTTTCCTCTAACCTGCAATATTAAAGATTATCAATCTAGTTAAATAGCTAGCGTTTGATACAAAAACACCACACACTCCAACAACTGATAAAGATAAGATGCTTGCACTGGGGCAGAGGCAAAAGGCTGGATTCTGTTTCCGCTATAGACATTTTCTTCATCCCCAACAACACCTACATGAGAAGCCATGTTCCCTTGATCAATGTTATGGTTCTTCTCCTTTTCTCTGACTCCCTCATGTCTGCACCTTTCATTCGCAGTATTTATAGAGGGAAGAGAAGTGAAACATGCACAAGCTGGCAACCGGAGTAGATAACTTATAAATTTCCTTCCAACTTCAATAACGGCTACTATAGAGGAACTACATATAATAATAATTATCATTATATATGCGGTGTAATGAGTAATGACACATGTTGACAATGTTGTCAATGGATGATTAAGCATTAGGCACCAAGTCCATATATTATACTGATACTGGAATAAGTGACGAGACCTTAATTACGTACCCCAGATTGAATGTGAAAGGTCAAAAAAATGAGAAATGTGGAATGTACCTGATTTCAGTTCTAAAACTTCAACTGAGCTTTCTGGCATTGAAACAATCCTGAATCCACCATCGTCTTCACGGGAATCTATTATTGAGATGCGAGTTAGGTCTTTTTTATAGTTTTCTCAAAATACGAGCTCTCTTAATTGGTCAGAGATTCCTTATGCTCGTGATTGATATGAGCAACTACAGGAGACCTTAACCTATATATATAGCTTTCATATCGAGCTTTCCCATCACAAGGCCGATATAAACCAAATTCACATTAAAAGATATCCATTTTCCACTCGGACTTCGACCAATTAATTTAAATCATTTATTGGGTCATTTTATTACCCTTATCTGGATCAAATTATGTAACTTAACAGATAATTTAATTGAAAACCAAAATTATAATTAATAATTGTCCACTTAAAGGGAAAATTACAAGATTGCTCCTGAGGGAAAAATTGTCTTACAATCTCTCCCTTGGACAATTATTAATTGCAGTTTTAATCAAATTTAAAAACTTGATTAAGCTACTCTATTGTATTAGTTGACTGAGTTTAAAAACAAACCATTTGATCCAAAGGTAATGAAAGTCCAACATTCTATCCCGCAGGGCTGGCGATACCAAAAAGTATCAGATGCATATGCCATGTATGACACAGATCCAATACAATCATAAATACCTAATACCTTACTAACATGAATGATAAAATAGAGTGTGACAAACTACGATGATATCTTTATGATCTAATACGTATAATCTTCGTCTATAGGTCTCGATTTCTCCAACTTTATGCTTAACCACACTGCTAAACTATATTCGATAAATCTTGTTTTCTCTCACCGAATGCCAAACAGCATTAGAGAAAACTTTTTTCCTCTCACCATATGCTAAACAACATTAGAGAAAACTTTTATGCTCTCCAACTGAATGTTAAACTGCATTAGAGAACCTTTATGGGATTAAAAACTTATATCCCCCCATGTCATATGAAACTGTAAGGATATATTCGTGTAAAATTGTATGTGTCTAATGACATAGGCTCAAAGTCAATCTTTTTAAATGTCATTGACCTTTAAAATGCTTAAGATCAACACAAATCTCAAGACTTCCATACGTATTATGACAATGTATGATGACATGTATTACTAATGATAAACAATGATCATCATCAATTGATGAACCATCATACCGTCATAATACATTAAAACGTATAAATGTATGTAGAGCAAATGCAACTATCCATTAATTAATAGTGTCTAAGGATATCAAAACACCCATACTGTATACTTGTATTCCAAACACAAGTGGGCAAAGTCCTTTAGTCAAAGAATCGACCTTTAGTTCCTTAGTCTTTAAATGCTCCAAACTTTAATGTCACATTTTCATATCAACTACTTCATGATCAAGAATTTGATCTCAAAATGCTAAGACCCTATGACATGCAATGTTGTTATTAAACAATATAGCAGCTTGATTATCACATTACAATTGAATGAGTTTAGCTAATACATCAACCACAGACAACTCTGAAATCAAGTTTTGAGCTAAACCATCTGTGAAGCAGCCCCATAGCATGCACTCTGCATGCATAGTTGAGGAAGTTATCCGTGTCTACTTGACATACTTCTATGACATTGTACTATCTGCAGCCTTAAACTGTAACTTTAAGTGAACTTTTTATCATCCAGACACATAGCTATTATTTGAATCTTGATTCTTTACGAGGTTTAGCTTGTTGACTTTTCTATATGTCAACACATAATCTTTGATTCTCTTTAATATCTCAACACTCGTTTGACCGAATTTCAATAGACTATATCTGGGTTAGCCAGATACTGGCCAAACAGTCAAACAGTAAATGCAATGTCCTTTCTAATACATAGTCGAGCATACAACAGGCTATCAACCATACTAGAATACGGAACATTCCTCATAACTTCTCTCTTTAGTTAATGTATGCTATTTGCGAGAGGTATAATGAGTGTTAAGATATGTCCTGGTGAATCCGAATACTTAGGACAAAAGATGTTAAGCTAAAGTCCTTTATGTCAAAGTTCTCGACCAAAAGTCGCCTAACCTTATACAATATGATCAAGTAATTTGACGTGAGCAATATATCATCCTCATGCAGTAATAGGAAGCTAACTTTGCTCCCCCTAACCTCATAGTACAAGTTTCTTTTTAACTTTATCTTTCATGAAGCCAAAAGAGGTCATAACCTCATCAACTGTAAGGTACCACTTTCAAGAGGTTTGATGTAAACTATATATTGATCTGCATAACTCTTAAACCATATCAGTTCAATCTAGATCCTGGAATCCTTCAGGTTGTACCTTATAGACCACTTTATAAAGGTCTTTATTGAGGGAGGTAAGCAGTTTTTACAACCATATACTGTGACTCTTTATCATCACGAGCTACAATTTCCTTAATTACTCAAAATGTATCCTTCGAGGATACAAGAGAAAAGTAACACTCAAGTCAACATTTCTCCCTAAGTTAACCATTAGGCAACTGAGCGAGTCCATAAACCGCTGAACTTTATTATGGAATCCTTTAGGTCTCAAACTTCATTTATAACTGACGAGTTTATAATTCCGCTGCAAAATCAATTAGCTCCCAGACCTTACTATGTTTCATGGCTTGCATATCAGTCATTGCATCCCACCACACTTCCACATTGGGTTCAGAAATAGCTTTGTAAAAGTAACTGGATTCCTAATATGTCTAATATCATAGTCATATTCACCTAATAGACTATGATATAAGATGACATAACATGTTATCTCACTCTGGTGGATCTTCATAACTGTATTAGATCGTGTACCCCGAAGAACCTCTGTATGTACAGGTATGAGTTCCTGTTACTGTACAGATAGGGTGTTAAGACCTAAATCTATCGAATCTAACTATATGAGCTACGAATACATAATAACTGTAGTATCTACCATATTGGGCCCACCATCTTCATAAACATGATATTCCAGAAACTTAGCTGTTTGTGATTTCACTATTTTGTTCTCTCCTTCTCTACTGTAAGATTTGTAGCCTTTAGAGTGGTCAGGATCTTTCACTAAGTAGCAATGATCGTAATGAGCATGCAATTTTTCTTCATAAGGATTATATTACATCGGTAGGGTAGCCCCACACATGAATGTATATAAGACTGAGTTTCCACACTTCTAGATAATCAGGTAAATTAGTCTTGTTCTGCATTGACTTCTTTAAGTCTTTTAGGGTATGGTTATGCCTTTTGGCAACATACCATTTTGCTCAAGACTACCCGGTATAGTGAATTAAGTCACTATCCTAACCGATTCCATATATCTGGAAAATAAACCTTTTCAAGTCCTAAAACACCATGTTTGACATGATATTCTCCTCCATGGTCAAATCTGACTATCTTGATGAATTTTCCCAATTGGTTCCAACCTTTAAAATTTAAGCGAGAACTCATAACTGTAATGGTAATAATCATCAACAAATGTCAGAACACATTTAGAATTGCACAATGCAATTATATAAGGTCTTCTGATATCCTTATGTATTACACTCAATAAGTCAGAAGTATGAGTTAACCTCAATTTCTTTATTAGTCAACTTACCCCTGCAATAGTCAACACATGTTTTCAGATCATGACAATCTAGAATTGAGAGAATGTTTCCTTTAATCAATCTCTCAACTCTAGCTCTGAAAATGTGGCCTAAACATTTATACCACAATATGTATGACTTTTTATTCATTGGGGTCCTTCATTTTATAACTTGTTCAGCAAGATACGAAGAAACATATATCTTATTCGGGGTAAGATACATTCTATACAAACCATATGATAAGAAAGTTGTATCATTATGTTTTGCATTAAACACAACTGTAAAACAGAAGTATGAAAAATAAAACATCAACTTTCTTTGTTCAAAATTGATCCAGAGATCATATACAAAATGTGTCGTGTAAAATCCAAAATGGTCAACTTTCTTTGTCCAAAATTAATCCAGAGATCATATACAAAATATGTCGTGTAAAATCCAAAATGAGCCTTACTACAAGATTCGGTTCATACATCCCCTACAGATATTTCTTCAACTTCTTTGTTACTGTGAACCATTAGTTTCTCCTTCTCTTTATTTGGCTTTATCCAAGATAAGAACCCCTGCATTATGGAAGTACCTTGATCAAATTCTCCACTATTTATAGTCACCAAGTACTTAATGTGACTATCGCAAATCGGATTCATAAATTAACAAGCTAAGGAGTTATCTGATGATCATCGTCTTTCCTTCTAAGCCTTATACTATTGGTTACTTTATGTCCCAAACCTTTATCAACACTGGATTGACCAATATCAGTATATGGAGAAGATTCAATCTTTTTACCTTTGATCTTAGTGAGTTTCATCTTAGCCTTCCATTTAGTTGAATCAAGGGCTGTCAGAGTAGCAAGACTGAGTTTCACTTTCACAGCAACACAATGGGCAATCAAAGAAAAAAAGTCTTATTACTCATCCTGCAAATAATATGTCATCACCAGATGACTTAACTTTGAAGGAAGTGTATTCAGAGTCTGATGAACTATAAAGACATCAGGAAGAGGAATGTGTAACACCTTCAATCTATTGTGAAGAATGATCATTCTTGATATGTACTCCTTACTCCCCCTTTTCTCCTATATACTTTATAGAGAATGATTCTTTAATTAAGGCACTTGTCTTAATACTAGATGAGACTCTGTACTTCTAGGAGACATTACCAAGAAATTGCTTCGCTATGTCTGTGTCTAGAAGTTTACTAAACAAATGGTCAGATATGGATTTCTTAATGGTCATAAGACCTAATCTGTCAGATCGATCCTAGGCTTCATAGGTTGCTTTATGAGCTTTCGAGATCATGGATGTAGGTGGAGATAGCCTATCCGATTGTATAGTCATATTAACCTCAGCTATTTTCATTGCATTCAATACATCCTCTGTCTACTTCTTTGTATTAAAACCGATCGGAGTTCCAATGATGACACTGATTATATTGATCGAAAAGGTGACTCCATAGTAACTTTGGTTAAATCGGTACAAATATAGGACAACAGCGATGCTGAAAGCTATTAAATAGTATCTTTTTTGAAAATCTGATCACACATATCACAAAACACCTTTGAGCTGAATACATAATATATGCAATTAAACTTTCAGCATAAAAATGATCAGAGTACAAACCATCAACTCTCATGATACTACCACCTTTGGGTGAATAGATCGTTCAAGCAATGACTTTCCTTCATCTAATGCCTTTATAATCATCTCAAAACGTTAGGCATTTGGAATAAGACAATGTAACTTCAATAAATGCAAAACCCCGATGCACAGTCTCATTGTCACACACCCATGTTGAAGGCATTCTCTAAAAACTTCATCATCATGCATTATCAGATACCGAACTGATCACCTGAGATACGAGAGCCTCATATATCTCGTTGATGGCAAGTTTGTTGCACAATAATTCACTTAAAAATGGCTTCAGAATGTCTTTGTTCCTTTTCCGACTAGCCGTTATGTGATCCCCATACTGAGCATGAGATTCGAGACATGAAAATTTGAAGTATCTCTCTTATGTGATGTCTGAATCATGAAAATTCACTTGAAATCAGGTTCAGAATGCCTTAATTCCTTTTTCTTGAGTTAAACTTTAATTTATTACTAATGTAATAAATCCACAAAAATGGAAAATTCACTTTATAAATTTCCCAGATTTGAAAACTGACCCAAAACATCTCGAGGAACCCTTACGAGAAATTTAAAGCTTTTGTGGGTTTTTTTTGCACTGCCGACGTCATCCCCTCGTGTCATGCTAATGGCGCATGTCATACACGCATCTACACTAACGTGCTAGGGACCCATTTGGCATGTGTTGCGCACAAGCGCGTCACGCGTAGACACATCCACCTATGTTGGCACGTGTGGTGCATGCGCTTGACACACGTTTGGTGACTGTTGCGCCATGTGTCGATGCATGAATCGCACGTGCCCCCACCTTCACTGTGCCACACGCGCCCGGCGATGAGACGCCCCTCGGTGAAAAAAGGTAAATTTCAACAAGTTTCTGGTCCTTTTTTCCACTTCCTGGGCTCGTTTTCAACCCGTTTCTCAAGGCTAAATATATGTACACTACTTTCAAGGAATAAAAGCAAAAAAAAACCGAAAAATGGAAGTGAAATCTTCGAAAATCTTATGGAGAGAAAAACTGAAAAATCTCTATTTTTAAACACCCGATCATGTTCCCGCTTTGATACCACGTGTAATACGTAATCGGACCTTAGTTACGTATCTCGGATTGAACGTAAAAGGGCAAAAAACGAAGAAATGCAGAATGTACCTGATTTCAGTTTTGAAAATTCAAACGAGTTTTTTGACGTCGAAACGATCCCGAATTCATCGCCGTCTTCACGGGAATCTATCATCAAGACGGGGGTTAGGTCTTTCTACAGTTTCTCAAAACACAAGCTTTCTTAATAGGTCAAAGATTCTTTATGCCTGTGATTGATATGAGTAACTGCAGAAGACTTTAACCTATATATATAGCCTCCATATCAGGTTTCCTCATCACAAAGCCAATATGGATCAGGTTCACACTAAAAGGAATCCATTTTCTACTCGGTCTTTGACTCATTAATTTAGATCATTTATTGGGACACTTTATTTCCCTTATCTAGATCAAATTACGTAATTTAACCTATAATTTATTTGAAAACCAAAATTATAATTAATTACTATCTACTTAAAGGACAAATTATAAAAGTTCCGCCAAGGACAAAATTGTCATACAGATACCTCCTCATTTCCTGGAAGTAACTCCTGCTTCAATTTGCGCAGTTGGTCACAGTTCACACATGCAAGGATATAAATACGATTTGCATTAATTGCAATCCTTGTAACAACAGACACCGCCATCCCTTTAGTTGGGGGATCACAATCATGTTACGTATCCAAAAATATCTGCATAATGTATTTTTAATCCTGCCATTTCTTTGCATTTCCACTTTGACTTAAATTAAAGAGTATTGCAATATTTTAATCGTATGGAGCATGAGTTTTTTGAACTTGAACTGTATAGAGGTCACCAAGCGCGACTTCAAAGCATCTGTGTAGCATCCTTCAAGAGCTGCGTTTTCCTTAGTTTTTGTTCTCTGGTTCTGATTTAAAACCCTTACTTGTATCATCCAAATTTAAGGAAAAGTGTTTTACTTATAACTGAAACTTAAAGAGTGTTCTCAATTTCAATAGTAGTAATTTGTGGATTCTATTCCAAAATTTTTTTCCTTCCAAGGTTGAGTTGAAACCCACGTAAGGGTCATTTTGAAGTAACAAGTTACTATGAACTTTGAGTTCATCTATTTCACATACTACAACACCACCCTAACATGTTGCTTTCCAAAGCTATCTACTTGATCACTTTGTTAGACTATAAGAATCAAAAAGTTAAATTATAAAAAGGTTTAATGAAATTAAAAGCTCTCTATTATAATTCTTCAAATCAAGAGCTAAATTTCTTTGCGATATGCGTAGAAAACAATTAAAGATACTGAATCCAGCGAACTTAAAAGCTCATTCCATTCTAAGTAAATGTTTGAACGATTGAGTTAAATTTGGTGTATAAACATTTCCCTCAAAATAATCCCGAATGTGGAGACTTGGAGAGATAACTCACAACGCTTACTACTCAAGATACCGTGTGCACAAAGACAAAGCTGAAGGTGTCCACTTATAACTGTGAATTTATGTGGATTATTTATTAGTATCTAACTTTTGTTTGATGAGTTTTAAATGTAATTACCCAGCTCAAAAAGTCACCAAAGGCAAAAAACATAAAACTGAAATTTGACATACAGAGAATTCGCTCACACTTAGAGTGAATGTTAGAATAAATGGTTGCTAATTGCGGCAAAAATCCCTATGTTCCAAATGAATGAGCATGAATAATTATTACTTAAAAGCAATGATAGATTCTGCAAGAAAGAGCGACTGATGACTGATAATGATATTTGTGTATGATTTAGCATTTGTTTAGGCATCTCATGACCGTCCCTGAGTCGAGACTTGACCAAGCTACTCTATGGACAAACCTACAGTTGTTTCTTCTTATTCCACCAGCCGGCGTTAACTTAAATCTTTGTTAGTATTTGCTGATGATCATTTGTCTTGTCTGTTGTGACTTTTTGGGTTATTTTCTTACAATTGGGACTATATATTACGCAAACTTTAAGACAATTTATTTGATGGAGTGCCAATTTTGCTTCTGATTTGTTCACCCGGTATATGTCCAAGAGGAAAAATTATCAACTGTGATAACCGATAAGAGCAGCAAGAGTCTAGTGAAGAGCTCTTATGTCCCTGGTGACAGATCAAGTGCTGTTGCTTGTTCTACCCTTTTACATCACTTGTAGTTTTGTGCACAACAATGTATTATTTTATACTATTAAGAAATGAAATGTTTTTTCTCTTCTAACAGTGACCTATGCCAAGCCAATGTCCTGGTGGATGGGAAATTTTGAATAAAGATGAATTTCTTTCCAGTATTATTACAGCATACAAATAAAGCCTTGTAGTTTTCTTTTTCTTATCAATTTATTGACAGATCGTATAAGCTAATCCTATTAGCCGTCAACATGGTAATGTTTATGTGGAATTGCCTTGATGTAGAGATAGAAAGCCCCACAAGCAATAACAGGCCCAACCCAAAACACCCAGTGGCCATTCCACAGATGACCCCCTCTGACAAGGGCTGGGCCAAGACACCTTGCCGGATTCATCCCGGCCCCAGCATACCCTTTGCTCGCTGTAACCGTTGTTGAGATGAAGACAAGCACGCCAACCACGAGCCCGATGATCGAACAAACGCCGACTCGGCCTAAGGCTTCAGCTTGTCGACGGTCAAAAGCCATCCATATTGACGAGAACAGAAACATAAATGTACAAAAGATCTCGAGCCAGAGAGCCTGGCTTGTGCCTAGTCCAATCTCAATAGGCCCATTTGGACCTGGTGCAATAATGTTGATTGTACAGCCTCCGAGTGAAAATGTCTGCTCAATGGTGCTGCTTACGACAGCTTTCAGGGCCAGTGCACCGAATATGGATCCTACGCATTGAGCCAAGATATAAACGGTGGCTCGTGATAGAGAGATCAAGCCCGTTAACACTGCAGCTATAGTGATAACAGGGTTGATATGGCCACCAGAAATTGGAGATGTGGCCAGGAGGAGAATTGCAACAGTTATGGAGATGAGGGTGGCCATAATAAGGTTAGGTGTCTTGGTCTCAGTCTCATAGGAGGAGATGACTATTGTGTCCATAGCAAAGACAAGGACAGCTGTGCCAAGCAGCTCAGCTACAGATGCTCTCCATGTCTAATAGACCATACATAGAAACTATTCATTAGATACTAGATGGTGTCACGGAAATAATAACTATTCATTAGTTACTTCAGAAATTTATGGTTGCAACTAACTAGTAGTTACGAGGCTTCTGACACTAGTTTACATGTACTTCTTGATTGTTTATTTCTTCTTTTTTTTTTTAAATTCGAGAAAGTAAGCAAACATCACTGTGACACTCGTGGTCAGAGCCTTTCTTTTCAAATCTTTCTGTTAATCTGATGGCATTTTCAGGAATGTTGGTGTCGACTTGAGAATAAAGTTTATGCAGTTTGCAAGTTTCTCATCAGGTGAAGGTCTTAACTTGAGAATATTTTAATTTGCTAACAAATTGTTGTTAGATGTCAAAAAATAGAGTAATGCTCAAAGTTTTGGTGACGACAAGAATGCACTAACACTGAAAGAAACAAGCTCATCCAACCCCAATAGC
Organism: Erythroxylum suave; assembly: GCA_027563595.1. NCBI lineage: Eukaryota > Viridiplantae > Streptophyta > Magnoliopsida > Malpighiales > Erythroxylaceae > Erythroxylum > Erythroxylum suave. Next base: position 45,571,112 of record JAOSBN010000179.1, read on the forward strand.
CTACTCAGAGTAACGGGGTTTTGCTTGCTTCCTCTATTGCTAAGCAGCGGCTCGGGCCTGCAAAGAAGAAATCAACATGTAGCAACTAGCAGTAGGGTAATGAAACAAAAAGAAAAATGAATCAACTCTCTGCTCTTACGTGGAAGCAAAAGGTTGGACTTTGCTCTGTCCTCCATACCCACTCTCTTCGTCCTGAACAACCACTGAGCTAGGTTCCATCTTGTCTATGGCTTTCTTGGCTAATCTATGGATGCATACTTACAAATTTATAGGGTCAAAACTGAAATGAAATTAAATTCCTGGAGTTGGCAGGTTGACATATAGTAGCTAAAGTAAAGCTCATGGTCCATCGCTTTTAAGCTCAACTGCACACCTTATCTAAACCAACATTATCGGCTACTACAGAGCCCTGCATTTATTAACTCCACTTGCCCTTACTAATCTGCAGCTGTATTCACTCAATCTATGACAGCGCAATTTCTCATCCCTTAAATCCTCTATTTTAATTACTTTTATTTAACTATTTTTTGATAAATAACATATATATATATATATATATATATATTCACATAAATATGTAAATAAAATTTAATAGAATATAATAAAATGTTATAATTAAAACGGAAAATTTAATCCAACATGTTATAACTAAGGCTGCATATAAAAAAGGGGCAGTACATTATGATATGTAGATTACAGATTAAAAGTCAAAACGATATTAAATGAATGAAAATATACCCAACATACAGGGTTGGACTTTTCTTTGGTTGCCGGCCACAACCACTAAGCTGCCATTGAATAAATACGAGATACATTGCCAAGGTCAAAAGTAGGCCACGCATGTCAGTCAAATCATTAAAGCTAACATCTTTCATGCCCTTTTTAATGTCCATTCTTTATACACGTGAATAAGTTTCTCTCTTTTTCCAGGTTTTAAGCTCTGGATGTCCATTTTAGCTGTGTCTCGCTATATTTCCACGTCTTTAATTAACATTGGAATCGCCATTAACTAGCAGTTTAGCTGACAACTTTGGCTTCCATGGTTTTGCATAGCCTCACCTGATGTTATCCGAAGTTGAGAATTTGGTGATAACTCTTATGATTGGTGCTATAGTTGATGTCTTTGCTTTATTTGAGAAATCTTGAAATAACAATCAAATGTCTGTCTTTCCCAGAAAGATAAATATAAATAATTGGCAGGGAAGTCGTGCCATAGTTTCACTCCTGTATACTTCCTCATTCCTAGCTTGTATCGGCATCTGACTACGTGTCCCAATACAGATCAGTCCGTTGTGAACGCCAAACAATGTTTATTGGATTTCTGCTGTTGTTTAATCATGTTTTACCTCCACTGAGACGGTTCACTGTTACAAGGGCCATTGCTCGGCTCTTTAAGTTTCAACTGTACGGCTTGTGCTATTATTAATTTGGAGCTTCTAATAACAAAAGCATACATCAACACTGCCTGCATGTGCAATATTGATCTCCCTATCTTATAGAAGTGATCGACCATCTCGATAATAAGTTGCTAACTTTATCTTCTAGAAGCGCAATTACAATTTGCCCCGTTCCACTCTTCCTGAAAAGAAAGTATGAAAAAAACCAGAATTGACCTCTGTTGCCTATTCCGTCACATAATGTTGTTTGAATTAGTAGAACAGTTCAACAAAGTAGTTTGGCCACGGAAAAATTCGCAGCTAAATGTGTAAAAAAACGGCGCCTCTAATTTTTAACTACGTTTATGTTTTATCATTTCAAAAAAATTTGAAAATTATTGGTCACATTTTTTAAAATCGTTGCCAATAATTCTTGACTACGGCTTTTTTTTCAGAACTAAATATTATTAGTTACATTTTCATAATCATAGTCAAAAGTTTATTTTTAGCTACATTTTTCAAAATGTGGCCAAAACTTTTTAAAACATAGCTAAAAATATTTGATTATATTTTAGGAACGTAGATAAAAATTTTTGGCTATGTCAAATGTTTTTAGCTAAGTTTTATAATACATTACCAAATATTTTTCGCTACGTTTTAATTAAATGTTATATAATGCTGTGATAAATTATTTTTTACATTTTTAATCTATATTATTGAGCTATATATTTTGTGTCTAATGCATCGATATATTTTTATTGTAAATTTATTATACAAATAAATTATATAAAAATATCATTAATTCAAAATAGGAAACTTTGTATATAAAATGTAAAATATTATTAAATTATACCAACAAAAATAATATTTTTTGGATACAAGATTTTAATTACAGTTTTAACAATTCTTATTGATAAAATAATAAATAAAGAGACAACTTTACAAGTTATAAATGCTCATATTACAAAAAAAATTAGAGCATAACTCGAACAACTACTTATTATTGTCCATGTCGATGAAACTCTAATAATCCAAAAAGCTTATTTAAAATACACTAAAAATATTATGATTATTGAAACAACATGTTCTAATTAAAGCAAACATCACATAACTTTACCATTCACAATATAATCACTTAGCAATTGCAGCTTCATCAATTCTGTAATATGAGAAAAATATTAAATTTAAATTCTAATACAAATAGGAATTGGATTAAAAAAAAAGAGACATAATCAATACCCTTGGCTTTTCTCTTCATTTCTATCATAATCCGAGCCAAGTAATATAAATGCTTGAGCTAAATTCTGCATTACTAGCTTATTGCTTTAGGTTTCCTAAAGATACTCCTGTCTATGAATCAGGGAATTATGTAGCATATATATTTGAGGTCACGGTAATCCTTATTGATTTAGTGCCACGATAGGATTTATAATTCCATCTATCTAAAGAAAATTTCACTTTTTTAGTATTGTGTTGGGATTTATAATTCCATTTCCATATATCTTTGAGATTCTTATTGATTTACTAGTGTTGTGTAAGGATTTATAATTCCATTTTCTTTGAAAATTCTTATTGATTTGAATTACCTATATGTCTATATACGCAACATCTACTGCTCATCATGAATCTTCTTTTCCATCGATCAAAGATGGTTTCTTTGAGGAGAACAAGAATAAAGATGTTAACTGTGGAAGATTTTGAGGGCAAGAGGGAGGACATAGAGAGGAGAGGCAGAGAATTGCTCGATTTTTGGCGAGGTTTTTTGCACTTAATAGAGGTTGGCACCATTGCCACAAACACTATAAGAATAAAATCCAATCTGTGACATTTTTAAAACATTGCAGAAGCTCCAAAAACGTCACATATCACCTTTCGCGTTGTTTCAAAAAACGTCACAAAAAATGTCATGGATCGTAGTATAGGCAAAACATTTCCACGACATTTTAAGGAAAAAGTCACGAAAAAGAGTGCCTTTCCTCGACGTTAAAATAAAACGTTGCGAAATCATTAATATTCCGCGACGTTTCTTAAATCGTTGCGAAAAGTAAGTGTTCGCGACGTTAAAAAATGTCGCAAAATTCCGTTTATTTGTTTTTTAGAAATAAATTTAATTTAATTTGATAATTTTCCAATTTTAATTTATTTAATAACTATTTGATATTATTTAATATTGAATTTTATTTATTTATATCATTAATTTTAATAATTATTTATGTATCACAAGAATTTCATTTATGTAGACAATTTACTATTTAATTGCAATTTCCAAACTTGTCATCATACATTAATTAATATAAAAAGTTTGTCTTAATTTAATAAGACATCAATATGAATACATATATCTAATCTAAACGAATATTGTGTGTAGAACATAAAAGTTCCAAAAGCATTTTTTGTTGTTCAAACTCAATTCTTTGTTGCTCCACTTCGGTAGTGAATTGATCATGTATTTGTTTAACTTTTTTAGTCAATTCATCGACTTAAGACTGTAACTCCTGATTAACCTTCTTTATGTCCTCTAGTTCGTCTCGAAGTCTCTTTCTGACCGAAGTCTTCCCTTGTAGTCGAGGCCCAACTCCCATGCCAACAACATAATTAGATCTTGTGCCCAACACTTTGTCGCATACTTCATCTACTATCATCGAATGTCCTTTTTCTATTGAATCTTCCAATTCCTTACAAATTAATTCCTGAAAACTAAAGAAAATAAAGAATTAATTAGATACTAAAATTCATAAATTCTAAAAAATATTTGTATTTGAACTATGTACTCACCCATTTTTCTCTGCATTCTGTAGTTATCCATTGACCTTTATTTTCATCATAATGAGTGTGATACCATAGCTTTATCCACTCACACTCTTCTCCATCTTTGTCACTCTGTTATATTAAAAAATATTGTTAGTAATATTTATTATAAAATTTGAAATATCAACCAAAGTGAAATATAATTTAAAAAAAATAACTTACAATCTCATGCCGTATCGCTAGAAAAGCATTGGAGCCGGAGTTTGGTCGACATTTGACTTGACTCCTAGCCAATTTGGCTTTTTGGCTTTTTTCCTAACAATAAACATAACAAAATCTATTATAACATCTATAAATCACAATTCATATGATGAATATATTTAAACATAGATAAGTTGATTTGGTCCCTCACAATTGTAGACCAAGATCTACTGATTAGAGAAGCATAATTTCAAGGCTGACCAAGAAAGATGGAGCTTCTAAGAGTTGGTAAGAGTCTAACAAAAGGAAGGCCAAAGGATTGAAAGGCAACATATATATTCAACTGCATCAGCATTCAATAAGGAATGGGCAAATATAAAGGAAAAAAAAAGTTAAGAAGAATCAGTCAACCCAAAGAAGGGCCAAGAGTGGAAAGGCAAGATAGACTTAAAGGAAAAATTAAAAGGAAAATTAGAAAGCAAAGGTAAAAGAAAAAGAAAACAAATCTTTAAAAGTTTCTCATTGAATAAATAGTGCTCATTTAAAATATAAATCATCTAGTCAAAGTATATACATGTAAAATTTTCTCTTCATATTGTAATGTAATTATTTATTAAATGTTATTTTCAATTGCTCATCCGATAAAAATATCAACTTTTTCTTTTTAGAAGTAATAATAGAAGATGGAATGCTTATTCGGTGGTTAACTTCATGTATAATGAAAACAACTGTCAAAATTATCAATCAACTATCAAAACTATCAAAATTAGCAATCAAATACTCTTGGTTCATGCGTCCTATTCTATAGGGCCTTCATTGTTATATAATCCTATCTGCTTATTAAATAACTATGCACTCTCATCTAATTCATAATTTATAAGGAGCAAAAAAATAAAATGCCAAGATCTGTCTAGTAAATAACTATGACCTAAAATTTAAACTTTACTCAATTACTAGAACTAATATATAGAATGACAAAATGGATTATCTATAATTCTTGTAGTGTTAAGAAAATTTTATAAAATGAAACTGGTTCTTGAACATAAGGAGGCAAATATCTTGAAAACCTTCAAAAAGGTTACTACTTACTAAATCCTTGCAGGAATGATACTCGAATTATCATTACACTTATACAAAGAGATAGGTTCACTTTCTTAGAGTTTGTAATATTATAGTTGAGAAAACTGCAGTCAATGTGTATATATAGCATATAGTAAAAACAATTCTCTTTAGTATTAGAATCAACTAAAAAATGTAATAAAAATTAAGTAAACTACATTTTAAATCTTGAACTTTATTTCTTTTTGCAATAACTAATCAAAACTATCAAAATTATCAATCAAATACTCTTGGTTCATGTGTCCTATTCTATAGAGCCTTCATTGTTATGTAATATATACTAGAACTAATATATATAATGACAACAACCCAATTCTCTTAATTAAAATGAATAATAGAAGATGGTATACTTATTCGGTGGTATCTTTGGGTAAAGTTGGGTATAATTTGAAACACGCCTATAGATATAAACTATAAATTTGTCTATAACTTTTAAAGATAGATATAGTCTAGGTTGTGTCTATATTAGAGATAGTGTTTAATTAAAGATAAGAGTTTTACCTCCAAATTTCCTCTAACTTTAGCTTTTGTGAT
>JAOSBN010000179.1:45577189-45605580 GCA_027563595.1 Erythroxylum suave
CAATAATGCATTCATTTCTAATAATATTGAAGGCAAGAAGTTAGATTATAAACATTTAAATGAAGATTTAAAAACATATGCTAGCCAATCTACTTTTCATTATCTACCATAGGAGAAATGAGATTTTAGGTGTCAAGAACTTTTTCCATACAATATTATACCAAGAAACCTTGAAGCTGAGTGGTTGCAATAGCTTCCTAGTTACTTTATTGGTCATGTTAGCAGTTGGTTTCCCTTTCCAATAGAAACTATCAGATCTAAATGTGTCAAGTGAGTATGCAGGTTTGTACCTTAATAATTCTTATGGAAGAGCCCAATTGTTAGACATAAGTGTAAATAATTCTTATGGATAAATAACGCAATATTTATCCATTCCTAAGCCAACGATTTTACTCAATGACTAGACATAAGTGTAAATAACGCGAGGAATTAAAAGGGGTAAGCGGAAACCTGAGCAGAGCTAATCTGGAGGTCGATGCCAACAAGGCGCTTCAAGTACTATTTGAGAATGCTGATGACTGTGAACAAAGAGAGAGTGAATGAACTTTGGAACATTTTCACAAACACTTTCCATTCATGAGACGTTTTAGGCTAGAGATTAACTAAACATAAAACATAAACAATGACACAACGAAGGACACCGGAGAGAAGAAGAAAATACCTTGATGGCGATGACAATGGCCGGAGAAGACAATGACAATGGCCGGAGATGCAACGAAGGACAGAGAAGACACAGCACAGAAGACATAAATGAATGAGGACATGCAGGGGGTTCTATTACATAACCAAAACAACGTCATTTTAAACCAAAACGACGTCGTTTTGGTTATGTAAAAAATTCCCACGCGCCCCTTTCCCTAACCAGATGACATGATGTTGCTTTTTAAGCTAACAGCAACGTTTTCTTCAATAAAATGTCGAACGACATTGTTTTGGTTATGTAAAAAATTCCCGCGCGCCCCCTTCCCCAACCAGACGACATCGTGTTGCTTCTTAAGCCAACAGCGATGTTTTCTTCAATAAAATGTCGTGGTTTATCTTTTGCAACGTTTTATTGAAAAAACGTCGTCAAAAGTTACACAAATCCACGACATTTTATGGAAAATTAAGACTTTCGGTAACGTTTCTGAAACGTCGCAAAAAGTCTCTATAATCTGCGAAGTTTTATCAAAAAAACGTCGCGGATTGTCTATAATTCTTGTAGTAAAAGAGGTTGACCATGGAAGACAACAATGGCGTTGTGACTACTACTATTATGTAAAAGTTACTACTTCATCTGATGAGTCCAACTTCAAAGTCATACGTAAAAGGTACCTAAAAACTTGTATACAAGAATGAATAGGACTATGTGCTTAATACCAAAAAAGGTCTAAACTGCCTTGGCAACAAGTAGGAAGATGATAAACATGTGGAGCAATAGAGAAGAAATGTTGATGTTCCAAATCCTCCTCATCGATGAAGAGAAAGAATTACTAAACCAGTTGGATGAATGTGAAAAGTTGAAGGCTATAAATGCTAAACTAACCAAGCCCAATGCAACTCAAAAAACCACCATCATAACTTCGAGAAGTGGAACATCAAGAAATCAAATGGGAGAGGTAGCACTTCCTATGTGTGATGACAAAATGGAAAAAATCTTGTGGACAATAAAGCTTCAACGTCGAAATTAGGCAATGGCATTCATGGTCATCCGAAAGGGCCCAAAACAAACACAAAATCCCACTATCCAAGAATAAGATCAAGTAATAAGTCGGACAACTTAGAGAAGAAGAACTCTCTTGCGGATGAAGACGAAGGCAAACAAACATCGGAGAAAAAGATAGATCACTAACGTAGCTATTGGAATGCGTGGAGGAAGGATTAAATAAAATTGTTGGTTGCTTCGTAATAGATTTTTAATATGAAGAAAGTAACATTATTTTTAACTACAAAAAAGGTCATATCCATATTTTTAACTACAAAAACGATGACATTTTCGTAGCTAAAATATGGATTTGACCTTTAGCTAAAAAATTATTTCGTAGCTAAAAGCTTTTAGCTACGAAAATATTTTCTTAACTAAAAGAAGAAAACAAAAGAATGGAGTTTTTAATACAATAGATTATGATTTGGCAAAAACGTAGCCAAAGGTTTACCTTTTAACTATGATTTTGAAAAAAATGTAGCCAAAAGTTTACCTTTTAGCTACGATTTTAAGACTGTATCCAAAAGAAAAGTAGCTAGAAGGCTTCTTTATTGAAGTGTTTAGCTACAATTTGCAAGAATCATTGTCAAATCCTTTGGCAATGATTTTGAAAATCCTCATCTAAGGGTGATCCTACCAAAGGTTGATCCTTTGGCGACAATTTTGAATGTTGATCCTTTGACGATGATTGTGGGCTGACCTAAAAAAACCTAACTTTGTCAAATCTAGATGCATAAAAAATTCAATTGTCATTATGCTTTGAATATAATGAGAATTACAAACTTCATGTTAAACCTATTTGAAAATTTTGTGATATCTTATAAAATTATCAAATCATATATTTTAAAAGAGAAAAATAAAAAGTATAAATCTATTTAATAAATTAAATTTGAGTTTATAATTTTATAATTTTTTAAATGATATTTTTTAGATAATAATATTGAAATTGCTTTTTATGAATATGATATTCAGTCACAAGATGATCAAATGAAAGTTAGTGAATTGATAATACTTGAATATGATGAAGATAAGAAGTGATACCAACAATAAGGGTTGTGAATAAAGAATTATTTTTGACAAATTTCTAACTGAAAAGGAACAACAATTAATATCATAAGAAATAAAAAGTGTAAAATTTTGCTTAATTTTGGGTTTCTAAATTAGCTATGATAATAATTTTGTAGTTAAAAGCATTTGGCTATGAAAATAGATTTGTAGCTAAAAGGAGAACCACCAAATGTTTTAATTGGAATTATAGGATCTATGACTTTTAGCTATGAAACTTAGTTTATAGCCAAAGTCTTTTTCTTACGAAAATATATTTGTAGCCAAAAGAAGAACAAAAGAGATTTGCACATCGACGTTAAGTGCGACTTTTAGCTATAATTTTGAAAAGGGTTAATTACTAAAAAAAAGTCCAAACATTCTTCAATTTGTCAATTATAGCCTAAACTTTAAAAATTAACAATAAAATGTCCAAATCTTCAATTTTTTTTAATTCTAGCCTGGCATTAGTCTCACTGTTATCTGTGCTGATGTGGCACAACCACATGTCAACGCCTCTCACTAATCAAACACCTCAGCTAGTCTAGGAGAAGATTATCTGATTAGCGAAAAGACGATAGTAAAACGATATTGTTTCAAATAAAATCAAATGTCCCTCACTTCTCTGTCGATCAATACTTAAAACTCTTACTCTGAAATCCTTAATATGTAACCTAAAATCCCCCAAATCCCCCAACTTTCGAAAGAGAGTGAATTCGTGAGTTGATGCTTCTTCTATCCCAAAGTTATGCTCCATCAGACCAACAAGTGTTCTCTGTGATTCTGTGTGTGGGTGCTTTATAAGAAAGGGCTTTTGTCATCAGGGAAAAACTGACGATTTTGTTGTCGAACTTTTTATAGTGCCGACTTGGGTACAATTGGTCTTGTCTCTGTATATTGTTCTTTCCACTTCGATTTTTGCATGAAATGGTATGTTATTATACTAGGGTTTCAAATTGGATTGTGCTAGGGCTCCAAATGCACAAATCCAATTTGTTGTACTAGGGTTTCAAATTGGATTTGTGCTTCCAGAAAATTGACTTGTGTTGTGCTAGGGTTTTGAAAACACAAAGCCAATTTTTGTAATACGGTTTCAAATTAGATTTATGCTTCCAAAAAATTGACTTGTATTGTGCTAGGGTACTAGAGTTTCAAATTAGATTGTGCTAGGGCACGATTTGCTTGTTATTGAAAAGGATAATTAACTTATATGTGTACATACCAAATTGAATAGTAAAAACTTTGAATACTCATAAACTTGGTTTTTAGTATGAAATGCAAGTCAAATGAAAAAAACAGAGTAATTGAATGCATGATGGTCGATTCATACTTTGTTTTGTGTTGTATGAGAATATATATGTCTTGGTAATTACTAAAACATATGACATTAAATAATCCATAGCCTAACTATTTGATTATATGATACTTCATCCTAATTTGTAGGGAAGAAGCTTCCTCTCTTTCATTTTGTAAATGCAATGGTAATTTAGTTAAAATCTTAATATTGGGGATATTATGCTAACATTTTGGAAATTTAATTCTTTGTTGGGTAAATTTATGAAAAGAAATCATAGTAGTGTTGCATTTAAGGTAGTAATTAAATATTTGTATGATGATATTGTAAAAGGATAACCATTTATGGGCAAAAATAAAGTATATTTAGGTTTTGTTAGGTATACACCTGGTATATATTTCAAATGGAAGAGTGTCAAGGTGTTGTTAATGGATTCAAGGGGGCTATTTATTGTTTTCTTGATAGTGTAGGAAAAGCTGAAAGGATATATTCTCAATTTTATGAAGAGATAACATTATGTTCAGCGGTAAAATAACTGTAATATATATTATTTATTATATGTGATAATTTAATTGGATTGAAATATAATTTATATTATATTTCTATATATAATACAGATATTGGATATTAATTGCCCCAATTGTAATGCCTTGATGAAGTTATAGATTTCAAACGCTAAGCCTAACATTGGTCAACATTTTTATGAATGGGTTAATACAAAAGTAAGTAATTTAATTATTGTTGTTGACAATGTGCAATGTATTAATTAATGTTAATCAATATTCAAATTGAAGGTCTCTTGTAAGTAATTGGTATTTGTGAATGAGATGAAAGTTTATTTTTGTCATAAAATATGTCAAACAAATTCTATGCATTGGGGTAAAAGTTTTGTTCGGAAAATATATTGTTGTTCGCAAAAAGTATGTGTAAAAATTTATGTATATAATGCAAAATTTGTCATAAGCCCTAATATTTGTGTTTATATCTTTATGTTGTAGGTCCTATGCGATTTCATGGCTTGGTAGTTAGATGTAAGTATAAAAAAAATAGAGACATTGTACTAGTTAGAAGAGAAATTGTAACTATTATGTTATTGTCTCTTTTTATCTTTTATTCAATCACCTACCACTTTAATATTCAATTATAAGCCTTTCATGTTGTTAAGGAAACTGCAATTGTCACGAGGTTTTACATTGTAGAAATAGCTATAATTATTACAAAATTCCATCTATTAATTATAATTACATTTTTATCATTGGTAATTACTTATCCTCTAGTAATTACAATGAAGAGTTATGGTCTATCTTTGTCAATTGACCACTGTTACTTTTTAAAAGATGCATATATTATAGTAAGAATGAAAAGTAGGAGGCCGAAAGAACTAACATTCTTGAATATGAAATGTATTTGGAAAAGGCGAAATGTATTGAATTCCATATAGAATAAATTTATCTAAATGGAAATTATAAACTCTAATATATGCTTTTATAAAAAATATATAATTAGCGTTGAAAAGAAAAATAATAGTGAAAAAAAGCAGCTGGCAAGGACAATAGTGTTAAAGATAACTAATTGAAAAAAGACAACAATCATGTATAAGAACAAAAAAGTCAATATCATTTTTAAAGAGTAAATTATAGAATAAGATCAAACAAGCAAATAAATAGGTTATAGACATTGACATTATTCTACAAATTGAAACAATATCCAAAAATACTAATTTCTCTAAATGGTTCTAACTTCTAAAGATCCATATTTAAAACTATGCCTTTTTCTTCCAACTTTCTCAGATAAATTGGTGTGCAATCAGCTCTAACTCCAAAGGCTTAATTTAGGGACTTCTGCAGTGCTTGATCACTCGCACTATCCTTACATAAGCAGTAACTAGCAAAAATTTAGAAGTATGATTTAGCTTAAAAAAGATATCGTCAAGATCACACACACAAACATAAAGGAACTATCACATGTTTCAATAAAATCATACAGATAAAAAAAGCAAGAAAAACTTTTCATCCAAATGTCATACAAAAACTAAACCATAATCATTTAACAACTTACTTCAATAGCCACTGAGGGCCAAAAAAAATCCGGTAAATACATTAAACTAGCCATGCCTGAAGCAAGACTCTATGAGAAATCAAGAGCACTGCATCATTAACAACAAAAACAATGAATAATTAAATCTTCCTGCATTTTTGTTTATAAGTATATATACATAGTTTGGATTTATCACAGAAGCCATCAAACCTTTTTTCGTCCCTACCATTTGTCTAATGATTCAGGACCAATACATATATATGTTTGAACTTTAGCAAGCAATCTTCCTTCTGCTCTTTTTCATTGTTACACATTTTCCTATTTCTCATACTAAAATTGGTAGTGAAAGTTTCTAAAATGTAGTCGACATTTCAACTTTAAGTTGAAATTGGAAAGAGTTGGATTATTTCTCATTCATTTCTAATACTAATTAGTTCTTTTTAGAACCTTCTAATGTAAGAGGTTGAAAGCGAAATAACTGTATACCTAAAAAACAAAAACATAGTAAAAGAACTAACATTGAATTAGGTAATGAAGCAATACTTAGCAACTATAAAGATTACCTAGTAGCAGGTCTTTTAACCATTAGTTTGATTCTTCTCATAGGTTGAGTTGTATTAATAGGTATACTTTGGGATGCTTGTGTTGCTGTTGTGTTATTATTGGGAGGTAGTAACACTTGACATTGACCCTCACCCATCGAGGAAGTATAAACAACCAGTTATGTAAATATTATGATCTCCTTTATAATTACATATAAGTAGTATAAACATGAATTTAAATGACTTACTGTAAAGTAAGTATTCCCATAAACTTCCCCAAATGTTACTTCATATCCTCTACGTGGCTACAAAAACAAAAAGAAATATAATGTTATATAAGTTAGAAAACAACTTAAATTTTATACTTAAAGTTAACTAACCATTCTCATCTCTCTTTGTAATATAGAAGATGCAGTATTTGATCCTATAGATACTAATTGTGTTGGTCTACCTACTTGATCGCTATGAATACTGGATGAAGGGGGTTCAGTAGATACTGATAATTTTAGTGACCTTCCTCTTTTTCACTGCCTTATACACATTGAAGATAAATATAAAGTTATTCAACACATTTATTACATAACTAAAATATCTACCTTAACAATTTCAAGTTGGCTTAAAGGTTGATTCTTATTTTTGCATCCTTTTATACTGTGGTCAATTTAATAACAATGATGGCATCTCATAATTACTCCAACTTCGGCCAATTTGTTAGGATTGTGAGGTTCTTCAATGTGATCCCTTTTTCTTGTCTTTTTTGGTCTTCCAGACATCTTCTTAATTACTAAAGGTAATATTGGCTGAAGATTTTCAATCCTTGGATAAAACTTAGGACTACTAATGGGTTCCATAGAAAACTGGTAAGTCTTCAAAAAAGAATCACGCTTATAACATTAATTCATATAAGCATTGATATCCTCCCTCTAATAAGATATATAAGACACAACATGCTTACATGGAATCCTGATTAAATCCCATAGTCTACATTGACAAGTTTGTGCTTGCAAATCAATGATGTATTTGTTCGCAAAGATACTAACTTCAAATATCAAATTTCTATTTGTCCTAACCACATAATGTTTTGCATCCCATTTTTCTACCTCTATTTTCTTCCTTACTTTAGGAAAAATCGCATCTGGGCACTTCATCATCATATCCCTTTGTTCATGTATCCGAGTCATTAAAGAAACTTAAATGCCTTCTAACATACTAATCAAGTTTTTGTATGAGCTTCACCAATTAATCCATTAAACATCTCTGAAATATTGTTATGTACTATTTCACATTTCATTCTTGTGCTCATAAAGGCATTCACAAATGTCTCCAAATTCCTACTTTTGAAATCCACATAAGCCTTCACTGACAAACTCTTCACCTCCTCCATTACCTCATCAAAATCAACTTGCGTTATGCAATTCACTGCTTTCTAAAATAAAGTCCTATATGTGTGCCCTTTATGAACACTAGACCAGTTTGTCTACACATAACAAGCACATTTTCTAGTTCAGCTTCTGGAAACAGGTTCTTTAATGCTTCCACTAAACCTTGTAAAATAAATAGTTACATAAACTAATTAAGTGTTGATCAATAGACAAATGAATATAAGATATATAGGTATTTAAAATTTAACTTTTGCCGATCGCTTATGAAAGTCCATAATTTCCACTTATATAGAGATCTTCTACAAGAATGCTCAAAAACCAATTCCATAATTGGTAGTTTTCTCCCTCAACTACAGCCCAAAATATAGGAAACATCTGTCTTTTCGTCATGACCAATAACAGATAATAATGCACCACCAAGGAAAGTCTTCAGAAAACATCCATCTAACTTAATAATATTCCTGTATCCACCAAAAAAACCATACTTCAAAGCACTAAAACCTACGTAAAATCTTTTGAACATTGGTCTCCTAACTTGTTCCTCAAAATGACATTCAATAATAAACTTTCCATCTTTGTCAACTTGCATTAACTCATGTCCATGAGACCATAACTTCGCATAATAACCTTCCATTAATTTCTGAAGCATAGTAATTACTTCCCAGGTAGCCCTATAACATTGAATTTTGGTGACCTTTAGTGTATATTTTGATTAAAGATCATCCATCATTTCATTAATAGGCCACTTGGGGTTCCTCTTGAATTTGTGTATGAATTCATTCGCAATTCATTTCCGAATAACTTGCTTATTCCTCTACACTATACTACAGGTATGAGTGTTTTCGACTCTCTTCATAACAAATGTTTTCTCATTTCCAATCCAACTAGTATACACCCGAAAAGGATAAAGTGCATCACAAACTACTTCCATTCATATACCAGATCTCACCATTGATACATTATACCTATTTGTAATTGCATATTTCCTTACAGCTTTCCTCAACTGCTTTTCGTCCTGTAACTTCATTCTAATTTCAAACTTAAAATTTGTCATTTCAAAATTTGGATTAAAACTAATGTATTTCTTCTTTGGTATCGATGCTTTATCATCACTATGAGCTGGTGATTGAATTTCATCATCACTGTCATCATAATCATTATTTGTACAATGTGAACTTGCTTCTAAATTTCTAGTATCATTCGAATGATCACCAACTTCACTGAAATTGTTTTCACTTCCATTGGCACTATTAACATCATTGTCAAATTTAAACCCACTTTGCAAAGTCTTCGCACATCTCTTTTCATTTGTTCTAGCATTAACATATTCTTCATCATCATATCCAAAGAACTCCTCATCATCTAAATCATCACCAGAATCATTATCCTACATAACAGTAGAGTCATCATCTTACTCTAATTCAACTTGGAGATCTTGCTCTAATTTATCATCAGAATTTGACTCCTTACCATCTATTGCAGGATTCTCATAACCATGATCATAGTATATTTGAACATTCTAACAATTCAATTCTTCCATATTTTCTGCATATCCAATATGTACCTGTCTTGCTTTAAGCCTAGCTTATCAAGCTTCTAATGGACTCATGTTGAAATTTGTAAAACATGGAAATTACTTTATGTCCTTTATCTTTGGAAATCCCTTTTAGAACTAGCATGCTTAGTTCATCAATACCCATATTCTTTTTTCTTTTAATCTGACCCTTAATATATTTATTTTCCTGGCTTTCTAACACTCCACCATAATGAAATTCAAAATTGACCACATTTGCAAAGGCAAATTGCGTCTAAATACAAAATGATACATAGTATAAAAAGAAAAAAGGAAGCAACAACTAAGATGAACAACAACTAAAAAGAAAAAAAGAAGCAACAACTAAGATGATTCACTTCTATCCCATTAACTAACAGTGTACAGAAATAGGTTAGGATGATTGCATCAAAATAATACAACCATATTTCCAAATGCAAGGAGCTTCATAAAAGGCTAGTACTACTTCAGAATAATACAAACTGAAATGTTGGAAAGGCACCAGATTACAAATTTCTAGAAGTTTTTCGGTGTACTTCACAACTTAGTAGCCCCACTTACTAAAACGATCATAAGTAAGTCATTTTGAGGATGTACCACTTAAAAAAGAATGTATTCACAACATACAAATATGAAACTACACTAAAAATTTGAGACAAGCAAAATGGAATGCATTCAATAATTTCCAAATAGAAATCATATTTTCAGTAATTACCAAATGGAATGCAAGTTGAACCAAATGTTAAATATCAGAGCATAACAAGCCAATAGAAAACATATTTTTCAATAATTACCAAGATGTATATTATGCATACAACACAAAACAAAGTATGAATCAACCATCGTGCATTCAGTTACTCTGATTTTTTTTTTACTTGCATTTCATACTAAAATCCAAATTTGTTGTTTAATTTGCTATGTACATATACAAGTCAATCCTCCATTTCAATAACAAAAAAAAATTGTATCCTAGTATAATTTAATTTGAAACCCTAATACTTTAGCACAATAAAAGTCAATTTTTTAGAAGCACAAATCTAATTTGAAACCCTAGTACATCATATCAGAATTGTGCTTTCGGATCTCTAGCATAATCCAATTTGAAACTCTAGTAGAACAACACACTATTTCTTACAAAATTGAATCAGAGTGGAAAGAACAATAGAGAGAGATGATCAATTGTACCCTATTCAACACCATAGGAAGTCTGACAATGAAGTCTTCAATTTTTACTAACGACTAACTCACTCTCTTACGAAGCACCCACGCATGAAATCACAAAGAATGCTTGTTAATCTGATGGAGCAAATAACTTCGCGATAGAAGAAGCACCAACACATGAATTCAGTCTCTTATAAACAAGGGGATTTAGGGGATTTTAGGTTACAGATTAGGGATATCAAAGTAAGAATTTTAAAAGTTGATCGACAAAGAAGAGACGAAGAAGAGAGGGAGAAGGGAGGGACATTTGATTTAAGCTAAAACAACATCATTTTACTATCAAAACAAAATGACACCCTTCGTCTAAACCAACCGAGGTGTCTGATTAGTGAGAGGCATCGACAAGTAACTGTGCCACATCAGCACAGATAATGGTGTGACTAACGTTGGGCTAGAATTGAACAAAATTGAAAGTTTTTGTATTTTATTGCCACTTTTTAAAGTTCGGACTATGATTGAAAAATTGAAGAACGTTTGGGCTTTTTTTAATAATCAACCTTTTTGAAAACATAGCCAAAAGTGTAATTTTTAGCTACAATTTTGAAAAACGTAGCCAAAAGTGTGACTTAAGCCATGTTTAATTTATTATTTAATTTTCTAATTTTATACTTGAATTCCTAGTTTTTCTTTCTCTCTTAATCATGACTTAAGCTATGTTTAATTTATTATTTAATTTTTTGATATTATATTTTTGAGGGCTATAATGTAGTTAGATTATGAATACTTGAACTTGCCTAACTTTAATTAAATTGATGTTTTATTCCAATTCTATGTTTACTATTTCATTTTATGACTAATGTTGTGCTTGCTTAATTACGAATTACATGATATGATTAAACTTGAGACTAAAAAGTAATACTTGAAATATCATATTATTGTCATAAGATAGAGATATTTATGAAACTATATGTACTACTATGAATCTTAATGAATTTCATAAGTTCATAGTTATCACAGGGAATAGTCATTAACTGATTATCGCACTTGGCTACCCATCGTTTACTATGGGCATGATAACTGGTACACAAGAAGTTTGGGGTAGTATAAGTGATCAAGGGGTGGTAATCAACTTCCTTTTTTCAATTTGAATAGAAATGAAATGCTAAATGAGTCAAGTGGGATTGATCTTAGTGAAATTAGAAATCCTAGATTCGTTTAATATGACATTTTTATTTTTTATTATTTTTAAAATATTTTTATTCAATTACTTTTTTATTATTCAAAATTTTCAATTAGATTAATTTTTGTAATTAATAAATACAATCCTAGTGAGAAAACATTCTTTTCATTGTATTTTTTTTTGAGATAATGTATACTTACAGTAAAAAATTTACTATAAACAACTTTTAGCTATGATTTTGAAAAACATAGCCAAAAGTGAGACTTTTAGCTATGATTTTGAAAAAACGTCACCAAAAGTTTGAGTTTTAGCTATGATTTTCAAAATCGTAGACTAAAGTTTGACCTTTAATAATGATTTTCAAATTGTCACCAAAAGAAATGTAGCCAATAGGCTACTTTGTTGTACCTTTTGATGACAATTTTATTGATCTATCATAGAAAAAAAGTATCCAAAAGCCTACTCTATTGTAGTGTTTCCTATGTAAAGAAATCAACTTCATATGCCTCTTAGACAGTAACAAAAAGTTTTACCAATGCATCACTTTTGCCTATTATTATTAGTATTTAAGGATTATATGGAGAAATAAGGCATATTCAATAATAATAGATTTATATGAAAGAATAAATAAATAAATATTAATAAAATATTTTAAAAGAAATTTGACTAATTTAGTGTCCATAAGTCTTCGAGACTCAAGAGCAATTGATTTCATTATATTGGTCAATCAAATACTTGAAGATTGCAAATTTTTTGTTTGTAAAATAGGTTTACACAATTGTAAACTTTAATTAGTACACTTTTACTCGGGTAGTTCCCTACTAAACTCAACTTAATTTAATCATAATTTTAACAAGTCATGAAATCTTTTTAAAGTTTGTCATCTATCAAAAACACTTTTTTATGTAAGGTTATCAATCGCTAATATAGTATAGGTCACAATTGTGTTCAAGTCATGAATCTCACAATTTTTTTTCAAAACATGACGTGGGTTTTGGTATACCTATATCACACTCCATAAGTCCTTCTTCTTTGTATTCTACGATACAATCGTATTGTACTAAGTCTTCCGCAAAAATACCTTTGACATAAACACGTATTACTATATACCTTCACCTTTAATTTTCATAATTGAACATTTCATGGGCTACACCTATGTCTCAAGCCTTTTTTGCTAAAAACTTCTAAGAAAGCACCCATGTTCTTTTTTAAACACGCCAAGATTCACCCATGTATAGAAGCATATATAATAATATCTACGTTAAAGGATATACTTCAGACATATTAGATTATAAACATGTCTATCACCCTAAAATATTAATCAAGTCCAAGCAATGCTTTAACATCTCCTTAATAATTGATTTTGTCAACATGTCAAAGGCTTTTGTTAAAATATTAATCTTTTCTAACAAGATCTAACTACATGCGATCAATTTCGTGATCTTTTGAAATCTTACATTCTTCACCATATTAGTCATTTATTTATCCTTTTTTGACTAACCTTAGTACCCTAAAAAATACTTGGATTCTTATAATTGAAAATAAGGGCATACACATCTAAATCTTTCCAATTTTATCTACTTGGAGGCATAAAGATCTACCTCACTTTGTTTGTAACTATACCATGTTAATGCTCTGTTAGAGGAGTGCTCTAAAGGCAATTGCCTTTAGCACTTATTGTAAAAATATTTATGAATAATAAAATGCATTTTCATTAATTTAATGTTCATGTTTTTTATGAATTGATAATGATCTTAAATCGAATTAATGAAGTCCTTGATACATTAAATAGCATGAAGGAAATCATGATGGGATCATGATAATATGATTCCTATCATGTGTAATTATGTTAGCATCTAATTATCAATAGTCATAGGATTAATAAGATGGGACATTATTAATCTAGACATATTAGCACATGTTATACTCCTTGACTAGATCAAGCAATGGATCTCACAAGCTATAAGCATGAGTTGTTTAGAGTTAATATGTGGATGCTTACTAAGAGTAATAAGTACATTGGTGACCTTCCATGAGACAATCATATGAATAATTTATTCTAGTGCCAATGACAGTCTCATAATAGCAATGGCGCAAATATCCTTAGACTTGAGGTGCACAAGGATATCTTGGATACTGATCTTGTACTTTGACTCCATTCCTCATTGTCTACTAGAATTTGCTCCTAGGGTGGTGATTGGGTACAACTTGAGATATTCGAAGGTAATTGAGTAGCTAATAAAGGATTCACCACTCCTGATAAGAGGAGGTGATACATAAGGCCTCTTGTCAGGTTATTACTTAGGAATCTCTAGCTAAAGTAGAAATTTCATGAAGATAGTCTTTAGTGACATATCCAATTGAGTAATGAGCCTCATGGATAAAAACCAACATCAATTGGTCTAGACGTGACGTAGTCAGTATAGTGGAAGTTGACACTTTAACTATACTTCGAACCAAATGGGGTATAAAGTGGTAAAATGAAGAATTGCACAGGAACATTATCTATAGAAGGGTTCATAGTCAAACCACTGACTTTTCGTTCAATTAGAGGTCATGATGTATTGCTAGATATTGCTTATGACTTGCTTGAATTAAGTGTTAATTTAAGTGACCAATATAACCAAGAACCTAGTGGGTTATATGCATTAGAGATGCGACGAATAAGTAAAATGGTTTTGGATAAGGATCCAAGATATAAGAGATGCACAACTAAGCTACAAAAGTGTGGTAATTTAGTTTCATTTGATTGTGAATCATATGACACATGTGAATCTTGCTTATTAGGTAAGATGACAAAATTACCGTTTAATAAGCAAGATGACAAAATTACCTTTTAATAAGCAAGATGACAAAATTACCCTTTAACAGATGGGTGAATGTTTTCATGCTAAATTAAGTGGGATTAAAAGCCACTTAATTCCCACTAACTCTCCATTGATGTTAGGAGTTACAGGGAGACCAAAGGGTTTCAAAGACACTTCATTTTTATACAAAATTTGTAAGGAAACAAAGTGTCTTTTTGTGAATTGTTCACCATCTTCTAAAGTACTATCTCAAAGAACACATCATAAAGCTAGTAATTTATGTGTGTTCTAGTCATTCTTCCTAAGAGGTTTCAGGCTTTGCTCTTCATGTGGATATCATTAGAGATGTCCTCCTTTGGTTGTTATGGTTTACAGCAACCCAAATAGGTAAAGACAATGAAGAACGAAGGAGATTGTAAGGTACACATCTTCATGTTTTGTTTTATTAAATCTAATGGCATATATTTGATTCTGTATTTTCCGGGTTTCGTTTTATTTTCTGCTGCATATTTTGATAGTTAATGCATGTGATGCATGATTAAAACCCAAAGTGCTCTCTTCCTAACATTGTTTTATTTCATGAACTATAATTTTTAGCCTCTTTAATTTATTTTCCAGCTTGTTCTAGTTTTATGTACCACCTTTAAAACAATTCTTACCTCAATATACGTCACTTCCCAAGCACTACATCCTTGAATATTATCATAAGCTTTTGGGCCAAAAATGCAAAAATAAAATTAATTTTTACATTTGAATACAAATAGGACTTTAACGTTTCACAATGTTTAAATTAAATCCCATCGTTTAAAATAATATTCAAGTTGATCACTGTGTAGACAAAAAATCTAACAGGTATATAATGTCACTAGTTTTCTACCATATCATCACCTATGCAGCTTAACTTTGTTATACATCTTTTATGGTAACTTCCACTCTTTGTTTCCATTCTATATTTGTATAATTTCACTTTCATTTTGTCCTAGCTCTTAGTCCATGCCTATGTTTTATTTGTGTTTGGGTTTATACTAAAATGAACAACCAAGGAACTTTGAAATTTTCTAACTTAATTTTCTAAACAACCTTGCTTGCATTCTTTGTCCTACAAACAATCTTTCAGTAGAAAAGATGGCTATCATTTTTCATATACATGGGAATATTTAGAGCTTAAATTTTGACTTTGTAGAAAAAATTGTATGCAATTCTTGGTACAGTAATTAGTTGAAATTGGGATTTAATTATATTATATCTTTTTTGTTATTACTAAAATCATGATTATTTATTTTAATTCAAGGATTTCGAAGTGTAGTTATTTTGGAATAAAGAACTTTTAAATTATGAGGTAAGCACTTTTAGTTAGGAATTACTATTTTTCTTTAGATTATTATAAAATATGTTGTAATTTCAAGTAATTCTAGTTTTATGAGTATTTCATTCGAAAATGTAACTCTTCCGATAAACAAAATTGGCCTTTAGGTTTAGAATTTGGGTTAGAAATAATACTCAATGAATTGATGTTTCTAAGGAAGTTTTCTCTGGTACTTATACTGTTAATTTGCCATCTAATCAAGTTGATGCATATTTCATTAGTGGAATTTATGCAATATTAAGTGTTATATATATTATTAGTGTGATTATTATAGTGACACCTCTTAAACTTATGGAATCATCATCATTTACTAATACACTAATAAGTTCAAATGTTAAAAATATTACTTTTTATTTATGGGTTAAATGTTCTGCTAAGGACTTTATGGAGTGATACATAACCTCGATCAAGCACTATACTGAAATAAAAACTTTCAGGTTGAGAGATGTAACTTTTTCAAATGATATGATGAAAAATTTATCAAGAAAGATGTTGAATTGATTCAAAAATTAAGGAAAGAAATATCAATATTAAAGAAAGCAGTTAAAGAAAATACTATAAGTATTACTAAAACAAGTACAACCGAAGAGTTTGAGGTGCAAAAGAAATTCATAAAGCAAGACATAAATTTATTAGTAAAAGAGAAAAGAAAATTAATAAAGTTTATGATAATGAATATTATAATAGGATTTATTATTACGGTACTTTTTATTTTTAACTATATTATGGGAATATGACATTGAGTTACAATGTTAAATATCTAACTTGACTTATACGGAATGTAATAATTATGCACTTGATCGTTATATTGTAATGATTTGTCATATTCTCACTTATAAATATTGGGCAACTAATATATGGATATGAATCTATAAGTGACAAACTTAAAAATATCAATATTTAAATGGATTGGAATTGATAAATACACGTTATGTCAATATGAAAAAGCCAATAACATAAACATCAAAAGCCATCAACATATATGTCAATAGTGTTATGCTAGTATCTCATACATTAAAAAAGCATGAACATATTTGCCAATAATGTTATATTAATAGCACACAAATATATAGAAAAGTCATTCCATATTCTTCATCTGTATTTGATTAGAAAACTTATTTTTATGATGATTTTGTAAATGATGCTTTCTTTTTGTTTGCTTTAGCTTAAAACTATTATAAAGTGATGTTAGAATGTCCTCGAAACTAGAAATCCATTTGTTTAAATAATAACTTAAACGTGTGTGGATTAGCATCTTTACATTTTCTTTTATTGGCATATCCAAATCTACCAACTTAGCAACAAGCATTTAAAAAAGGTTAGAAACACATTTATCAATTATTATAACTAAGAAAAATTAACTAAAAAGCATTCCCCATAATATTGTTTTATTAACTCGGTATAATAATACCATCAGATCTGTTTGCACCACTTACGTATTTTTAATAGAAGCATATTTGTCAGTTATTACAACTAAGAAAAATTGATTAAAAGACTACATTCTAACTCAATTTAACATATTGTTAACTCTATTTGCACCGCTGACCTATTTTTTCAATATAAACACATTTGCTAGTTATTTTAACAAATTTTCCATTGATAAGAAAAGTAAGGCAATATACCTGCTAAGATGTCTTTGTGATAACCTAATAAACATAATGATGCATATTAGTTACGGCAAGGTTTGAAAGTGATTTATGTGATTAAAATAAGGTTTTTATACCTGTGCAGCAGCCTCATCATATAATGTTGAGCCTTCCTTATTGCATTTTCTAGAGTTATAGTAGAAATTGTCACATTTCCTACATTTCTATAATTTTCTTTTCTGAGACAATTTATTTGAAAATTTTAATTTCTTAGGCCTATTTGGTAGCCTCCTTCTTACAATTTTGGGTTTAACTGGCATTAGTTTTCTAATTGGAGGATGTATCACCTTTGCTTCACTTAAAGGCTAGAAAATTTCACCAATAATAAGCTATAACATACAGTCATACAAACTCAGGAACTAACCCTTCTTCTAGCATGAATCTTCAAATGCTTTGACCATTTGTTTTGAATGATAGATTATACTAATTGCATATTTGCAAGGGTATCCATATTAGGTCTCATACCCAACAACTATAACTTTGATATCTGCCAATCTTTATAATATGTTTTTCATTAGCATTTGAAACTTTATAAGCACCATCTCTATTCTAGACTATTCTTTATTTCACTACATCATTTTTGTTCTTTTCTTATTTCTTCACTATAGTTGGTGCAATATTTAACTTCCATCTGTCTATAAAGCTTCTCCTATCTGCATTCCTTTTCAACCCTATAATTCTAATTATTTCAAGTGTACTAAATATTGGCTTATCTCTAGCCAATAAGATTTACCTATTAATAGTTTCACTTACATTGTTATCAGTTGACAAACATTTGAATTTAAATATGGGTTATTCAAACAAGACTAAAACACATTCAGGCTTTATTTTGGCAAACCCCTTCAATTCCTCGTTAAAATCTTTTATATAATTGGACTATGCATAATTCTAAAGCTGATTTTATTGTTCTTTTTGTTCTAGTTCCCATGCCAATCATGATATATATGTTTCGAACATAATCAATGAATTATATTTGGTAAATTCTCCTCTATTACTCTGACTAATCCTTAATTCAAGTGAAGGGACATTGGTTAATTCAAGTGATGGGAGATTTGTAAACCAACTCCGTGAACTTTTTTTTCTATCTTCATAATAGCCTAATCCAATTGATACATTCCTCCATCACCATTCTTACTCATGGCACTCAATAATTTGTGTTGAAACTCAATCATAAGAAATCAGTCATTTGTCCCAAAAAAATAGGTCTCAATTTCCCTCATCTTTTTATGGCATTAAAACAAATGTATAACCTTTTGAACTATAGCCAAAAAAAAAAGTATGAATAAGATGGATAACAAAATATAATGAAGTATTAATAAGATAATTAAATTTCATTTATCATTACTTATAGTAAGGAAGTGTCCTAGTTCCCTAATAGTTATAACTATACTATTGATCCTGGATTGCTTATCTTGAACTCATATACATATCCCTATATCTTAGCATATTCACTAACCTAATCTATTGCTCTCTCTTTTCTTAATTTGCTCTTTTCTCTTCTACATTTGCTTAAGCTAACAAAAATCTTTAGTTTCTCTTTTCACTCTTCAACTTGCTTTTTGTTGAGATATTATGCTTCTCAAGAATTCTATACCTAAAATGTCTCATTAAGAACTTGTAGAAACCAATTATGGTTTGTTGCTTATGAAACAACTATGATTAGCTTTGTAAGTATTTACTTTGAAACATTTTTCTTGTCATATCTATCATTCAACTCCTAAGGGCATTCATCAATACACTCATTGTTGATCATATTATTCTCATTCGTTTTCAACCTTAAATTATATCATGTTTGCACTATATAATCGACCTTCTGTAGTTCGAAACTCCATACTCAATTTCCATTATTATGTCATACTCTTTGGAATACACCTAATGCTTAAACTCGTCATTACTAATAAAATTACCACATTCAATTGAATCAATTTTAGCTAGTTGATGATCATCTAGAATGTCTACATAGAAACTAGTTCTACACATTTAACTTGTTTATCCATATGTTCACCATTCTATTCATCATCATCTTCATTATGTTCATCATCATCATGGTTACTA
Organism: Erythroxylum suave; assembly: GCA_027563595.1. Taxonomy (NCBI): domain Eukaryota; kingdom Viridiplantae; phylum Streptophyta; class Magnoliopsida; order Malpighiales; family Erythroxylaceae; genus Erythroxylum; species Erythroxylum suave. The sequence goes on from JAOSBN010000179.1 coordinate 45,596,940, forward strand.
ATATGCTACTCTCCTCTAGTTATAGGTAACATGTTAGGAGTAGGAAAAGTGTGTCTAAATTATAGGCTACATACATATCAACACTTCCATAAATTTTCATAAGAATTGCTAGTCTAATTTAGTTTTGGATTTATTTAATAAGTCTCAATGACCCCCTAAAGTTGAAACTGGGTATCCTATAATATGTTTTATCAACTTAATGGCACCCTAAATCCTTTCTCATCTCATATATTTTCCTATAACTAACATAATCAAGGTAAAAAAATTTAAATTTAGCAATATCTTTTTTGACATATTTAAATTTAGGTTTTAACATAAAACTTTATATTGAACCATTTTAACCTATGTAACAACTATTAAAGAACATTAAAGCTACATAAAACTTATAAAAACATTAAAACATTGAATGAAAACTTACATAAAATATATAAACACAATGACATCTCTTTTAACATAATATAACTTAAATATCTCCTAAGAAAGAGGTAAGGAATAAAGTAGAATCACTGCTTTTTTCTCATCTATAATATTCACCTTAAACCTCAATAGGTCATTGACTAGTTGATTAAACACATTTATTTGTTGTTCCATATCTGTTCTCCCTACATCTTCAGCATATATAGTCTTTGCTTCATATGCAACTTATTTGTGAGAGATTTTAACATATATCAACTCTCTATATTCTTTCATATCTCTATAAAGATGTAATATCAATGAAGTAGTAGATGATCTCATCTACTAGATATAATAAAATGGTTCCAACCGTTTGCACTTGTAACTTCTTCTAGTTAAGCTAATCTATATGTTCTAGCTTATTCTCTCATAAGTCTTTTAGCATGCCTTATGACACTAACAAATACTTCACTCTCCCTTGGCACAATTTAAAACTGTCAATTGTAACTTTCCCACTTTAGCATGCCTTACTACACCAAAGAATGAAACCAAATCATTCATTCTTTGTCACCACAATTCTAATTTTTCAATTCCATTGGACTTCTACATTTTAACCTTAAAATTGAAATATTATGATCTCAAATAAGCTTTGATAACAGTTATCGGGAAACAAGGTATATCCAACAAGAATAGATTTGTATGAAAGAATTAAATAAACAAGAACCAACAAGAAGATATTTAATGAGATTCAGCCAATTGGATATGCCTACATCCTTAGGAGTTAAAAAAGATTGATTTCACTATATTGATTGATCACTAAGATTGACTTCACTATACTGATTGATCACTCACTTAGAGATTATGGATTGCTTATTTATAAACTAAGTTTATACAAGTATAGTTAATTGTAAACTCTAATTATTATAATTATACTCAAATAGGCCCTTACAAAACACAACCTAATTTAACTGTGATTTTATTAAGTCTTAGCATTCTCTTTATGTAATCCAACAAAAATGTGTTTAAGATAAGATTTTTTGTTAGGAATTAGGAACATAGTCTAGGTTATAATTGCGGAACTCTTTTTCCAAAATATGCAATGAGCTATGACACGTCTATATCCCAGATCATAAATCATTCTACTTCTGTGCATATTAAGCATAATCTATGATATGATTGTGTTTATAAAAGCAAAAAAAATAAACACACCTATGTCTTAGGCTATGTTTACTTAAAAACTTTTAAGAAAGAACCCATGTTCTTCTTAGAGGACTCTAAAATTATACCTACGATTCTAAAATTACACCTATGTATATAAACCATGCATACCAAATTCAAAATACAAATTTGACTGTAAAGGAAAATATATATGTCGATCAAGGAAAATCATGACAAGGCAGTGTTGGGCACCCAGGCTTGGTAAAGACGTCAATTTTAACCTAAGCTCAGCCCATTAACATTCCTAAGGCTTTGGCATTCTTAGGTTTGGTCACACAAACAACGTCTAGTTTGAAATCTATGAAGATTGATCACGTCAAGTTTTTAAGACACATTACTAAACAACATTAAATATGCCAATGTCTATGCATATTGTCTACTTTCCTAGTAACACATTCATACATGGGATGATTGTGAATGAACTATCTTGTCAGTGTAAAGCATAAGTATAAGAATAAGCATTTAGCTCTAGGCAAACCAACACTACAACAGATAAGGTTATTGGCGACAAAATAAAAATGTCTCCAAATATTAAAACATTGTCGCAAATTAATATTTGCAACAAAAAATAATTGTCGCCCTAATGGTCGCTGAATCCCGGTAGCAAAACAATATTCGCGACGTTTTCTTGAAATCATCGCAAAAATATTTTGGATACATAATAATTTTGTTGGAAAAACATATAACCAACGAAAATGAGGAATGTCGTTCATAGTATTTTGCGATGTATATGTTTCGTAGATAAAATTTTTTACCTACTAAACCATACTCGTAGGTAATTATTTTTAGTGACGATTTGTTTCTGAAGTAGAATAGTTTTAGTTACTAAGTAAATGTTTTTAGGGATGTTCTTGTAAACGTAGGTGACAACATTTTGTGATGTTTTTTCTGTAGCTAATACTTTTTAGTAATGATTTTGTTTTTGTAGCTGAATAGTTTTAGCTACAAATTTTGTTTGTAGGTAAATGTTTTTTTAGACTTGTAAACATAGATGATAACATTTTGTGACGATTTTGTTCTAGAAGCTAATATTTTTTAGTGATTTCAATTTTATTTCAAATTTAATTTTTATTATAATTGTTAAAAACAAATTTATTTTAATTTATTACAATTTTTTCCATAGTTTGAAATATAAATTAGTTACATTTTATAATTAATGTTGATGACATATTTTTTAAATAATAATAAATTGAAATAAAATAAACATTAAACATGGAATGCATTTTATATAAAAAAATATTTACAGATTATATACAAATTAAGAGTCTTCATCACCGTCACTACCACTGATATAGTTTGAGCCCAGTAATTGTTTAACCATCTTTTTATCCTTGTTCACTTCTTTTAAATTGCGATCTAACTTCTCTTCCGTACATTGTAACTTAGTTTTCAATGTCTGGTTCTCCTCTTGAAGCACCATCATATATGCTGGTCGTGACGAAGATGCACCAACAAGCTTAGGGCCATACCCAAGAACTTTGATATAGCTTGATCTTATACCAAGGACATTGTTGCAAATGTCATCAACATTTGTCTGATTCCCCTCAGACAATGATGTCTACAATAACTCCTGCTTCTTGTCTTACAATTTAAAGTACAAAATCGAGTTAACTGAAAAATTATTACCTAGTATCACATAGAAAAATAAATTGTAATATTAATTTGATTGTACTTATGTAATTACTTTGTGCCTCTTTAGACGTCCAGTCTTGACCTTCCTTACAGTATGTTAGCTTGTAGAGTGTGATCCTATCACACTCTTGTCCTTGGAGTTGTGTTTGGCTCTATTATATGAATTTAAGAAATTAGAAGATAATATAATTTATTGTATTATGAAATAGAATAATAAGTTGAAAACGTTAAAATTACAAATTCTTGTCGAATGACAACAAATGATTTAGAGCCAGTGTTATATGGAGTCTTCATCTATTCTCTGTTCGCCTTGGCTTTCTCACACTTTTCCTAAATTAAGAGAAGTTGTCATGAAATGTATAAACAAAATTAATGGAAGGAAATATGAAGAGAAAAAAACAAACCTGAACCTTCGCTGAGGCCCAATAATCACACATTTCACTCCAATTTTCTGGAGTGACCTAGCCCAGAACATGTTTCTTTGCCTCTTTATCGGAAGAGAAATATTGGTAATATTTATGAAGTACATATCGATGATCCTTCACCTTTTGTTTCAATAGTGAACTAACACAACTTGAAACCTCAGGTGTGTCAATACCAATGATATTGAGCTTCATCTGTGAAGAACACGTATAAGTTAAGTTATTATTTTTGTTAAGTAAAATCGCAAAAAATATAACCAAATGAATTGAATCATTATTGAAATTTTGTCCAAAGCATTTTGGAGCAAGTTGTCTTCCTTCAACTGCCTGACATGCTAAAGGAAAGGCAATTCATTCCTCACAATGACACCCAACTCACCGGACAATTTTGCAAATTGGATCTTATCTAGAAGGTTACATTGTGTGGGGTTAATGGTCATGGACAACTTGTTGTTCATTGCAACATTCATCCATTGCAACTTAGCTCCTTTTTTCTTACCTCTACCTCGTTTTCTAATGTCAATATTGGAACCTGAAAACAAAAAAATCATAATAAGAAAACGCACTAAACATGTAATGAGTAATTTTAGCATTAATGTAAATATGTTTGGTTAACAATAACAGACCTGAAGATCCCTTATGAATAATAGATGATTTTGGTAAAGGTTGTTGCTAACTGTCTTCATTCGAGGATGCAATTGTTGGTTGTTGAGTGGGAGGAACTTCTTCGGTCATTACCACCCTGTTTCCCTTGTTTCTACCAAGTGTCATTATATTAAACCTATGTAAAACAAAATATAAACATATCGTATAATGTTAACTCAAACATCAATTTTCCACATGAATATAAGGAGATCAGTAGTCAAATACTAAAAATTCAGCATAACGTTTCGAAAAAACACAAGTGAAACATTAAAAAGATGCATGTAGTCATTGTAAATTAACATAAGTAAAACATCAACATCATAAGGCAATTATGAACATAACATTTCAAACAATACAAACAATTTATTTACATTCAATCATCACGATCAAGATTTTGAAAATCATCATCATTAAGAACATTATCATTAGATTCTTCATCACTAATATATTCGAGCAAAGTATCATCATTTAATTCATCTTTTGTATAGTCTTCTTCTATTTGTAAGATAAGATGAGCTTAGACTTCATCTAGTTGAATTATATTAGGCTCGACATCTCTCCTATGGAATGATGATATATCTGAATCTTCTTCTGGAATGCTTTCGTTGTTAAACTCCAATCCAATATCTTGATCGACTTTATCTGCATCCTTATCCAATTAACCAATATCCTTTTCACAAAAATCAGACATTTCTTTGTTGAAAATTTTAAACAATCTTCTAATTGCTACCCAATACAATATTGTTGACGTAGAAAACTTGTTTGACTTGACTTGCAAGGAAAAAATGATCATTTTCATAACATGTCTTACTAACATTTATGCTAGTAATATGCCCATTCACTCTCATTCCAGTTACATCAAACCATTTACATTTAAGTAGAACAACCTTCTTATCTTTAATGTATTGCAACTCTATTATTTCATAGATGACACCGTAGAAGTCAATGATTTCATCATCATGACATCCTTCAATGACAACCCCACCATTTTTGACTTCTAACTCAACTATCTCATTCTTGTATGTGAAATCTCACCCTATTAATAGTGCAACCTTTGTATTTCTTCCCACAAATATGAGGCCTACATGTCAAACTATGTAATGTTATTGTCGTTTCTTGCACGTTATTGTTATGTAACCGTATCATCTATATGATAAATTGAAAATAAATATGAGAATGAGTCATATTCTCATATTTTCATAATATGTAATTAATATAAAACTTACTTGATTTCTAAACCATGATACAAACTTCTGCCTATGTCTTTTTTCAACATTAATAATCCCTTTGCTGCTAATTGTGAATTTATGCTCTCTATTTAAAAAAGACAACAACAGCAAGATCTCATAATGAATAAAGAAAATTGTAAAATAATTGTTTGAATGAAAAGGAATATACGTACTCTATGTATGTACTCTATGTAAATTTTATTATACCAATCTTATTTTGATTTGTTATTTGCTTATTAAAAGATGTATTCTTGATTAATATATATGAGGTATTCCTAATACATCATACAAAATATTAAATTAATCTTCTTACTTATATATGCAATTGTTCTTCATTTTCTTAATTTTTGGGAACGACTAATCTTTAATTTTAATTTGTTGGAAATAGTTATCTAATTATATTAACATGTCCTGTTAAATTATTATAATTTAGTTTTTCAAAATTACAATAGTTAAAATGTATACTTTTTTAAATATATTTTTTGAAATTATAATAATCAAAATGTATAATTTTATGAAAATTGTAAATCAATTATAATTTATTTGAACCGTCAACAAATTAATTTACAAAGAGTTTTCAATTGAATAATTTAGTTTTTAATTCAAATTATGTTTTATTTGGAATAGGAAAATAAATTTATTAAAAATTATTTATGAACCAACGGGCTTTGGAGACGAACCAATTATTAGTCGCCACATCTCACGTTTGTCAACCAAGTATAACAGATCGTAGCAAATTAATTAATACTACTTCCAAACGACTACAGTAAAGAATAAATGACACCGTTTACCTAAACAAGAAAACGACATCGTTTTATGTTAGGTTTTCAATGACAACCACAATAAAAGGCTACTCCGTTCTCGTTGAAACTGTCAACATTTCTCAAAATTCTCTCTTTTGTTTAGGTTCTATATTGTGGTCATCACCGTTGAAGAACTCATATTAACTGAATCGGTATTATTCTTTTGTTCTATTTTCATAAATGAAGTTGTGCTAAGTTTAACTTATACCTTTAGGTGTTTACTTTGAGTTCTTAATTATGCATTTGATGTATAAGTTGTGTTTATGGTTGTATTTCAAACATGATTTACTGCATTTCTTGTTATTTGTATATGGGTTGGCTTCTTCCCAACGACCTTTAATGCTTCCCTCATCAAAGCTTCGTAACTATTTGATGAAAGGTCTTCAATAATTTTTACTTTAATTCATTTCCATTAATAGTAATATAGCCCAATATAGATAATACTATATTTTTGTACATAAAAAATATAGTCATGTCTATTCTACTCTAAATTCTAAATTTAGCATATGATACAAACTACACAATAGATTTCTGAAATTTTAGTAAGGGTAACTTTCATATCATTAAACACATTGAAGAGGTATAAGTGCTAAACTGGACTACTTTCACTTATCATCGAAATTGGAGTTGAACATATTTATTCTAAATCAACATTTGCAAAGTATACCTCTTAACATTATTAATCAAGGAATGTCAACATGGCGACTAGTTCTGAATGACCTAATTCATTTTATTGGGAGGAATGTGACAAAATTGTCCCCACTGAAAAAAATAATCAATGCAGAAAAATCTCCACTTCATACAATAATCATCTTGCCTTCCATGGTTGATCTTCTGCTTCAAGGTGTGTAGTATCATCTAAACAACATCACTTTCCTTATTATATATAACTCATTTCCTTTTATAAAGCTATTCTATATATTCACATTTGATAGTATATACTACATGTTGTTTTAAGCTTCCTTGAATCTCAAAGATGCCATGTATGCCCATAGAGGTGGGAACAATGTCACAAATGTTCGTTAAGGATTAGAGAATTTGGTTGTTTTGAAGAATTCGTCAATTCCACAGACATCGTCTGCTCATTCACGTATGCATCTCACTCTAATTTTGATTAATTTAATGGTTTACTAATTTGACAATATATAAGTTCTATACTGATTGTATTTTAAATAAACCGTTTCGTACAGGTAGTTTATTTGGAGAACTTGTCATCCATACTAAATCTAGCATCTCATTTACTGTATCCTCTACAGTTTAGCTATAGTGGAAACGCTGGTGCAAGAGGGTGTGAAAAACCCTACACTTAAGAGAAGAACTATTACTGTTTCAATTGGTGCCTTCGAACGTGCAAGAACTTTTCGGGAATCCAGATATTGGGGACTTATTTACCTTTATCGACTCTCATATCACTTGGAATCCAAAAAAAAATTATATCATTATTATTTATCGATGCAATCAACTGACCTCAGCTTTAAAGTTAAATTATTGTTGTATCTATAAGAATTTGTCAAATAACCTCTCTACTAGTAAGGGGCCAAGCTGTGAACTATTGAGTGTGGACTATTATTATTCTTGTTCTATGACTGTATGAATTGTTAAACTTCTAATTCCAAGTTCGTATTACTCCACATATCATATTATTATATTGATACAATTATTTAAATGTTTTATAACTATTTTTTGCAATGTTAGTAAATATTAATGATTAATTAATATAACTATTTAACACTTAAAATTATGTTGTGTGTGTTTTTTCAAAAATACGTTGTAAACATTCAAAACAAATCTCCAATAAAACATATCTTAGCTATGATAGATTATAAAAATATTAGTTTAACGATTTTGGTAAATGTCAACCTTTGTTGACGAGACTAAATGGTCTACATTCAATGACGACTTCTAGACATCGTCACCAAAGGTACTACAGTAATGTACAACACTTTGGTGACGATTTAGGCAAAAATTACTGTTGCATCTTTGGTGACGATTTCTAGAAATCGTCATCGAATGTGAACCATTTAGTGACGATTTACAGAAATCGTCGCTGAATGTGAACCATTTAGTGACAATTTTTGGTTATTTTTTTCAAAAATCTTTACGATGATTTGTGAAACATTTGGTGACCAATGCTTGAAATCGTCACTAAAGTGTTCATAATTAGTGACGATTATATAAAATAGTCAGTAAAAAGACATTTAGTTTTTTGCTACATTTTTTGTTATTGTCTCTAAAAGTGATCATTTGGTCACAATTTCAAATATCATCACCAAATGATCACTTTTAGAGACAATAACAA
>JAOSBN010000179.1:45605680-45630860 GCA_027563595.1 Erythroxylum suave
TTTAGTGACGATTTCAAGCATTGGTCACCAAATGTTTCACAAATCATCGTAAAGATTTTTGAAAAAAATAACCAAAAGTTCATATAGCAAAGAATTTATAACATCGTCACCCATTGTGGATCATTTTGTGACAATATTCGTTAATCGTCACTAAATATTCAACAATTGGCGATGATATTCCTCATTCGTCACGAAATATTGTATCTTTGGTGACGCATTTTTGGTTAGTCGCTAAAGGTTTAATTTTAATGACGATTGATAAAATCGTTGCAATATGGTAACTTTTGCCGACTATTTTTCTAACATCGTGAAAAAATCATAGCTAAATGTCTACTTTGTTGCCGTAGTGTGATTATGCGAGGAATTTAGTTACATACATAGGAATAACTGGATGTCACATTTTCCATGTGCCTATCAATTACGTCTACTTCAGTCACTCTGAATGATGTCATTTCTTAGTAATAACCAGTCGACAAAATTGCTCTTTTGACAGATGGAAGTCGAAAAGCAACCAGATTGTAAAGAGACATAGAATGTGGCCTGCTTATCGAGTTCAGGATATGTCATCTACACTGTTCAAAACATATTCTTAACACAATTAAAACATATATGTTGTTGGTTGAAGACGGCCGTCGGAATTTTGACCATGGGAATATTATGGGGTTGGAGATAACATGCTAATTGTCTTTTGCAGGTTTACTACGAAGCATAGTTGATAACTGAATAAGACATTTGTATGATGTAACATTGAAAGCATTCTGAATAATCTCGAGATTTGACTCTCAGGGATTTGTTTCGTTTGCGGTTGTGTGGACAAGCCAACTTGATATAAACGATGAAAATTCTTGTTTGTTGACAGCTTTGTTGGATTCATCTTCGAATTCTGTTGGTAACTGAACATTGTAGTTCAAGAACACGTCAAGATGGCACCAAACATTTTCTCCTTGTTACTAGAGTTCAAACTTGAATGGTTTCTTTTGTCTCATTTAATTATAAAATCCTCAGTCAATATCATTCCAGCGATCTCCAAGAAAAATGAAGCTATCCTTGTCATGTGTTGTGCTCTCTGCACCAACCTTAACCTTGTTAATTTCTCTCTGCACTTTTACAGGCAAAGACATAATCCTTCTTTACTTCGTTTTTTTTTTGTTTTTTCGGGCAGGAAAACTTTGTTATATATTTTTGGCTGATTATGCAATTTTTGTTTGGTTTGCAGATTGCTATGACCCTTTGGATCCTAATGGGAACATCACAGTTACTTTTGACATCCATGATTGGACAACTGATGGATATGTGGTGGGTCAAAACATGTTTATAGGAGTGTTTAGCATATTCTTACAAGCTGGAAACGGCAACAATGGACTAGATTAATTTGATTCAAATAGTGATTTCCTTGGTGCAGAAGTAGTCAAGTATTTCAATCATGTTTTCCACTTCTTTCTCTCTCACAATACGATTATTGCGTGCCTTTGTTCTTCACGACTTTGTTATTGGTAGCATTGCTTGTAATCAGTAATTCTAGCGTTGAAAGGAAGCTGTCATAGTAGCTGCACTAGGTCATATAAAATGACAAGAATAGGAACTAAGAGTACAGGATTGCAAGTCCTTGTTTAAGATTAATATACTAGTTCTCTTTGATTTGTCATGTTGGCCTAATGGCAGGAACTCAGTGAAGTAGTTACTTAGCTGTTACTGCCAATCTTGACATCGGAAAAGATTTCTCCCCCTATCAAGTTCATTTCATCTTAACACCTTCACACCACATGAATTACCAGAAGTTTTAGTACCTGGCTCTTGGATAGAAGAAGTAAGAATCAGCCTATAAGCTAAATTATATGATACGTCCATATGCCATAATATTATTCAAATTTGCCTAGGTTTAAGATGATTCCTGAGTGGAAGCTAACATCCTGGGATGGATCTTCTTTGCTGGCAAGGGTTACTATCCAAAACTACTATCAGTATCGGCACATTGAGAGCCCGGGTTGGAACTTGGGGTGGGCATGGACCAAGGGTGAGGTTATACGGTCAATGTCTGGTGCATTTGCCACTGTTCAAGGGGATTGTTCAAACTTCAAATACCAAACCCCACATTCTTGTATGCCAAACCCTGTCATTGCTGACCTCATGCTATATGCCTCCCCTTAAAACATGTCAGAACACTGCTGTCGCGGTGGCCTGATCTCTGGCAATGCTATTGATCCTTCAAAATCATACTCCATGTTCGAAATGACTGTTGGAAATTTGGGGGCCAATTCTACAATTCATCCACCTGTAAATCTTACCTTACTGGCACCAGGTCCTAGTTACACTTGTAGCCAGGTTGAGGATGCTGATCCCACCAAGTCTTCAGATAATGGGGGTAGAAGAGAAATCCAGGTTTTCAGTAAGTATCTTTACTCCAGATTTATAAACCTTCACTTGAGCATTTCGTGTCTCCTTTACTTGATACACAAATTCGACTGTTACAGATTGAGAATAAGAACTTATCAGTAAGTTATTTCTCTTCTTCACAATCTGATTGCCTGCATTATATTGCTTTCAGAAACTTGGAAATCGACATGCACTTACTCTAGCTTTTTGGCAAATGAGACTCCTACTTGTTGTGTTTCACTCTCAACATTCTATAATTCTAAGGTCAAGCCATGTCCTAATTGCAGCTGTGGATGCAAAGGACCAGACCAAGACTCAAAACAATGCATAAGGTTTGTTTCTATAATTGTCTGTGTGTCTACCATTAAAGCTTGAGGCTCGAACGCCTGGTGGTTGGGAGATATTTGGCCCATAGTTCAATCACTGTACTCGACTTTGGAAGTTCAAAGTAGATGCTTATTCTCATTCGTCGCGTTTCTGGTATATCAGTCGATGCTTATTCTCATTCGTCGCATTTCTGGTATATCAGGGACGGGAAGCAGTCAGAAATTGTGCAATGCAGTGATCATATGTGCCCAGTTAGAGTTCACTGGCATGTTAAGACCAATTATGAGGATCATTGGAGGGTGAAAGTGACAATCTCCAACTACAACTACGCCAAAAACTACTCAGACTGGAATTTACTGATACAGCATCCAGGTTTCAGGCAGAACACAACAGCATATAGCTTTAATAGTACATCGCTTCCCTCTGCTGGCTATTCAGGTATTCTGCTGATGATTTTGATCAAGGCGCAGAATGCTGAAATTAACAAAACATTTGATCGTATCGTCATATAGGCCTTTCTATATTAGACTTGCCTACTGCTATGATAATTCGAAGTAACTATGCAATGTAGATCCATTTGACAAACATATTAGCGTTGAACTTTCTGCAGACGAGGTTGCTCTCTTCTGGGGATTACCATACGTTAATAACGAATTGTTACAAGTTATTGATGACGAAGCTGGATCAGTCACGACCGATATACTAATAGAAAAGGATTTAAGCATATTCACCTTAACTAGTGGATGGGCTATGCCTAGAAAAATATATTCTAGTGGAGAAGAGTGTGCAATGCCTCTCCCAGACACATTTTCTGCACTCCCAAATGGCAGCTCCAGCATAAGACCTCCTTATTACCTTTTCCTCCTCCTGCTATTCTACTTGATCTTTCAGACACCGCTCACCAGGCTTGGCGTATAGTTTGAATATATTCCTCACATCCAGCAAAAAAAAATTGCAGCCAAACAATTGTAGCTTTTCATTAGGTACCATTTCCTATCGAAAAATTGTGATGGTATTTGGTGAAGAAATGCTGGAAAAGCTCACAGTTATTTCAAGGTATTTTTTCATAATCAGGTGACTTTCATGAATATTCATTTAAATATATAACTTTGGCATCTTCTTTCATTTCTGGAATTTGGTCCCCAAGCAGCATACTTTTCATTTTCTGCTCGTGTAACTTCCCGTTTTGGTTGAACTACTAGTTTCATTTCCAGGCTACTAAGTTCCAAGTCACCTGCATTTTCCTTGTCCTGAAACAAAATTTCAGGCCAGTTTTGTTCCAAGCAGAGAGTCGTCATAACATAACTGATGTTGTAAACCAAAACTTCAATTTTCTTGTCCTTTACATTAAACAGATCAACGAGAATAATTATAAATATAAAAGAGAGGTGGAGTTTGGAATTTGAGAAGCATACATGCATGGAATTAAATCATGCAAGCTGTTGTGGTGTTTGGAATTTGAGAAGCATACATGCATGTAATTAAATCATGGAAGCTGTTGTGGTGTACTCCATTAGACATTAGTTCTGTGAGCAGTCTTGTCACACAAAATAGCAGTGCCAAGCTTCTAAGTAACCACGTTATGCTTGACAAACACTTGTGTCATTTCTTAATAAAAATTCCCCCTAGATATCTGTAGAGGAATTTGTCTTAATCCATGGTGAAACAGGATTCTGTGCCACTTAGCCCCTCATAGCCAAGGAGACTTTATAATAGGAAAAGGAGAAAGGATAATAAATTATAAACATTTAAATTTTTAATCTTTATTTTTTAAAAATTTTCAGTTAAATACTTGATTCTTTAAAAAAAATTAGATAACTAAGTTTTAAAAATTGTCTTTACTAGTATTTTATTGATGTGACTAATACAAAAATATAAAAATTAAAATTTGGGAAGGTTGTATGAAATATACAACAACACTCAATAGAAATCCTACTAAAAAAAGATTGCATGAAATATATTTCTTCATATGATTTTTTGGCATTAAGAAAATAATCGGATTTTAAATACGTAACTATTAGTCTATATATAACAGGGCGTTAAAAAACAAAGAGCAATATGACGCCTCCAAATATTAGTTTTTATGATGTTTCATAATTTATTGATAAATATTCTTTTGAAATGAGTTATTTGATTTTTTTAATTTAAATACTTATTTAATTAAAATTTATATATTTAAGAAAAATAACACTTTTTAATTTATTATCACTAAAAGAATCCAAAATATTATTATGGTTAATATTAACGAAATTGCTGGTCATTGCTAAAATTCAAGGTGAATAGCGGGCCACCATGACAGGCCCACCATCAACTCTGTGAGCAATTTTAGAGAAGTTGTAAGCCGACATTTACGATGGCGACGGGTGACCATGTTGAGAGAAGTTGTACGCTAGCATTTATGGTGATGATATTCCGTACCTTGTAGAAATCGTGGTCTATAACACCGTTCCTCTCAACGTGAACATGTTTTTACTTATCTACGTCATAATGTTTTCATGTTTGCCAAATGGAGAATAAAGAGGAAAATCACCCTACAGGTATTAGGTTTTAAAATTCTTTCAATCCTAAAATTTGAAATTTAATGTTATTAAATTTTTTATTCATGTAAGACCAGTCTTGAACATTTTAAAAATGTGAAATTTTAATTTGAATCGTTTTTGAACAATAAAATCCATTACATATTCTATTATAAACGTTAAGATTTAAAGTATAATTTTAACTAGACCTAAAATTTGGAGGTTTATATTGCTTTCAACATTCTTTTTTGTAAACTTGAAGTCAATCTTTATTTTCTAAAGATATTTCTTATCAAATAATTAAATATCATGTCAATAAACTTACAAAATTAAATAAATTATATGAGTTGAGTCAAATTTTACAAAAAATTATTAACAAAAATTAAAGTATTAATTGTTTCCAACCATTCTACCGTGCTATTTTAGTAGAGATGACAGTATGCTAGAATTTGATCCTTCCTTGTTCAAAAACTAAATTTTAAATTAGACTCAAAACTCTCAACTCTTTATCTAACATAATACTATTTTTGAATATTTTAAGATACAATTAAATATCATTGAAGTTTAAGATCAAATTAAAATTCAACTCGTTCTATTTTTATATTTTAAGGTGTTAAGATTTTATATAATTGTTATTGTGTTCCAACTGTAATTTTATGTCACTTTATATATAAATAGGTATAAAATGACGTGAAGTTGTTTTCGAGAAAAATAAGATTGGAAATTTATAATAGGACAGACTACATAAACCATATATTTTAGTGGTGTAATTGTAACCTGCGTCTCTATTCCATTCCATTGGACCATTGTACTTGAGAATCATGTCTCGTCCTCTAATGGACCACCTCAAATGTGAATGATAGCTTCACGTGCCCTCTTTCTTTCATGTTTCTTTTCTTGTTGCTATAAAGAATTATCACAATAATTAATTTGTACAATTTGTCTCCTCTAATTTAATTACTCGGCCTCATCTAATCTTATAGTTCTTCCTAAATTAAAAGTGAATTTGATGCGAGAGAATCATACTTCACTGGATAATATTGATAAACAATATCTACATAATATTTTATTTATTGATTATTTAGAAATAATTTCTCTGCTATTTAATCCTTATCGCTTAGGCGCATAGGGAGCTTAAATTCCGATAATATTGAGGAACAAGTCAACTTCTAATAAGTAATAAATAAAACAGTGGGAACCATAAAACAATGGTTGGCGTCTCCACTCTCCAAACGTCTCCATTAAGGTTGTGCTGTGATCCCAAATAGTCTTCTTTGGTCTTCGATTGGTCGAACGGCGAACAGCAATCTTTTTCGCTTTTTGAGGGAAATTAACATTTCAACTGCTATCTAGAAACTAACAAACTAAACTAAACTAAACATTCAAATAGAGAGAGAACGAGTCAAGTGATCGGCTATGGCTCCTCACGGCGAGAAGGTGGACGCTGCGGAGGAGGCCATGGTTGTTGAAGAGCGTCGTCCAATTTCTTCTGTTCTCATCATTATCGGTATTTTTCTATTCAGTTTTTGTCTTTCTCTGACCTTTTGTATATTTCTCTTGCAACTTTTTTATCGAGTGCTTTATGTGATGGTGAGTAACAGCAATGCAAACGGAAGCTGTCCCTGTGGTGAGCAAGTTGGAGCTCAAAGAGGAAAATGATTCTGTGTAACCTTCATTTCTTGAAACCTTTGGTGTGTTGTTTGTTTTTCGATTTTGATGAACAACTTTTTATTGTGTGTGTGTGGCTTTCATGTTTTGATCGGTATTTTGGTTTAGGTTTTATGAGATATCTATTGTTTTTTGTAGTTTATTTCAATAATAGAAGAAAATAACTCTTTACTGCTTTAATTGGTTGGTTAGAGATTTGTGTGGTATTATCCGTCTTCTTTTTTCTTCTTTATTTTCGGCTTATTAATGGGGTGTGCGTATTTGTCCTGGTCTTTTGCTTTATAGTGTTTATTGGAAAAAGTTAGGTTCTTGAGATATAGGGATTGATGCTGAGAGGTACAGTTTGTGAATGTTGGTGGTATTATGTTTTCAACATGAGTTGCATATTTGGAGTTTGTGGTCATAAGATATGCCTAAGCATTGTGGTGCAGGTTTCCGAGTGGGGTTCCTTGGGTCCGATATCATGGTACCTTTAAAGAGCTTCAGATTAATCTAGTCTGGCCCGGGAAAGATCCCACTTTGGGTAATTTTTTGGATTTTGCCAGCTTCCTGTTTAAGAATGATTTTTCAAGCACTCTTCTGACGCATTCTGCTGATATACTTCCTGGTTTCTAGTACAGTTCATAGGTTCTAATTACTTGCTTTATCAGAAGCGGTTACTCTTTTATTCTTGGTTCCCAGTGGTTCTATCTTGCAATCTTTCTTCAGATTATCTTCTTTTCAGGGGTTGACAGTGTTGGCACCGTTTCTGCATCTCTTGTGACTTATGCTGCTATCCAAGCGCTAAGGCCAGATTTAATTATCAATGCTGGCACCGCTGGTGGCTTTAAGGTGCATTCTTCTTCATTATTATTTTATTTCTTTGTGCTTATATACAGTTGATTGTGTGTTTTCATCAAACTTTCCAAATTTATAGTGTGCCAACTGGCAAGTGGATCATATTTTCTTAGTTGTTCCTAGGTCTATTCCTGTGATGTACCTTGTTAACTCTCTCTTCTGCTTTTATTTTTTGAACAGTTACTTGTAGTGAAATGAGTTCATCCTCCTTTTAATAAAGGAATTAAGGTGTAGGGCTTGTGATATCTTCAGCGTAATACTGCATTTCATTTTGCTCCCATACTAATATTGAGACACTTACAGGCCAAAGGTTCATCCATTGGTGATGTTTATCTTGTGTCTCATGTTGCTTTTCATGACAGAAGAATCCCTATCCCGGTAAGTATTGCTTACTTTCAATAGTTGCTTCCTATTATGTTAATGAGGCAAGGGAAGTTTGGCCATTGTTTTCTTGTTGTGATCCACAGAGATTGGTTGCCTTGAAGTATGCCCAAAACTTGGCAACCAAGTCATCTGCTTTTTTTTTTTCCCTCTTCTTTTACAAAAGAAAAAAAGATTTTAGAACAATGCCTCTGAAGACCCGCATAACTTGTTTTTATATCTAGTTACTTGGAGCATAAATCTCAAGAAAAACTAGAAATAGACATAAATACTCTGATTCATGAATGATGTTGGATTTATCAATTTCTTTTATCAGATTTTATTGGCATTCAGTGCATAGTTAATCTGCTCCTTGACTTGTTTTAGGTTTTTGATCTTTATGGAGTTGGTTTGAGGCAAGCCTTGTCAACACCTAATTTATTGAAAGAGCTTAATCTAAAGGTTGCTGCTATCAAGTTCCTCTGGCTCAATACTTTTCAAAACTCACGGATGCCTTCAAGGGTTTAATACCATTTTATATATATACATATATATATTTCAGCTTGGGAAGTTGTCCACTGGAGACTCGCTTGATATGTCCCCTCAGGATGAATCATCAATAATTGCAAATGATGCTACTGTTAAGGATATGGAGGTTAAGATTAATGCTCTTATATTGGCATCATTACTCTTACTATGTTTCTTAGACTTTGCCTTTGCACGATATACCAAGTCAGTGCTAGAAATTTTGGTTTCAGGGAGCAGCTGTTGCTTATGTAGCTGATCTGTTGAAAGTCCCTGTTGTATTTGTAAAGGCTGTGACTGATGTAATAGATGGTGACAAACCAACTGCAGAGGAATTTTTGCAGAATTTGGCTGCAGTGACCACAGCACTCGACCAGGCAGTTGCCCAAGTAGTTGATTTTATTAGTGGAAAGTCTCTGGCTGAACTTTGAAATGATTGATCTACACTGGATGATTATTTGGAGACATATATGAGATGTGTCATGAGAACCAGCATAGCATATTTGATTGGTACAAGAATTGTGATATTTAGTGTAAAGTTTCTGAAGTAATAATTTGCAGTTGTTTGGGTTAAGCAGCGATGGAAACCTTGCGATTGAACTGTCTGTTTTATCCCAAATTATGAATGCATAGTATGCATCTCTAGCTGATAATATCACACGTTTTGCTTAATCGTTTTTAACTGGCTGTTTTAATGACGAGATGAGTTGGGAACTTTTCATGCCACCATAATAGGATCTGCTATGGCTGGCCCTTGTTATTTATAATATTGAGTTACATGAGCTGGCCCTTAGCCACATAAATCCGTGCTAACAATGCTCTCGAACTGTCTAGCCTTAGCCTTATGCCTCGTTTGGCAAAGAGCTTTTCAGCTCTTTTTTAGCTTATTGACCTATTTTGGCTGATTGACCATATCAATAAGTTATTACATTTGTTTGGTAAATAGCTGGTTGGGTTGACCGATTCAACCCAACCAGTTGATTTTTTATCAGAGCGTTTTCAATCAGCTGATAACTTTTTTAAAGTTTTATATCGATTTTGCCCTTCATCTTTGACGTGTTTGTTTATGTATTTCTTGGAAGGGAAAAGAGAGGAGATGATTTTGTCCTCTTTTCAAATGATTTGTGTTAGCGTTTTCTGAAGTGGGTTAAAAAAGAGACTTTGAAGGATAGTTGACGTTTTCTAACCATTTGTAGTATCTCTTGATCTTTTGACGAAAGATTCTTATCATTTTTTTATTTTCAACGTAAAATTATTTAAATATATGTTATAAGAATATAGATGATATTTAGAGAAATAAAATAAAGAAATGAGGAATACATTACCTGTATCTAAATTGAAAATTAATTACCATTGATACAAGACGAATAATTTTATTATAATTTTAATTTTATAAATAAAAATGAATTGCCATACATAGTCGTAAAAAATGATGCTTTAATATATTTAGGATGAATCAAAATATATTTCATCAATTATGTATAGTTTTGGAAAACAATTATGATTTAAGACCTTCCAATAAGGTGTCTATTTTGAAAAAAGTCGGTTTATTTGTATATGTCGTCGTCGCCGTCATTGTCGTCGTCGTTGTTGTTGTTATTATTATTATTATTATTATTATTATTATATGTTTATTAGAGTTATAAACTTAATTTTTGTATAATTAAATATCTAAAATCTAAATTCTTATAAGAATATTAATCGAAATACTAAAATATATAATATTTATATCGTTATAATTTTTTAAAGTCATGTCCTCATAAGTCATTTTATACATAAACAACTAATTTTACTAATATCTCTAGCAAATAGCTAATACAATTCACTGGTCAAATCAGCTTATAAAACCAATTATCAACTAACAGGTGATAGAATCAGCTAATAGCTAAATGTAAGCAGCCTAGCCTAAACAATGGGAACGTTTAATCAATAATATCCTGGAAAAGAATTAAAGAAGATCTAGGACGAAGATTCTGATTCTGTGTTAGAATAGAGATGCTGAGGCCTGACTTAAGTTACAACAAAGGTGTTCATAATATCTCGTCATCCTTACGTTCTAAATCAGGTTATAGTAGTACTCTGTTCTTTTAATGTTGGAGACTGCCTTTATAATGTGCAGAATCAACAAGCCACCAATCGCCTACCAACATCTTTAAACATTTCCTCCATGGGAACCTTGCTTCTCAACTACACAGCCTTTACCATAATATAAGAATCGCCACGCTTATGGTTCTTCAAATGAGAAATAAATTTACTGTTACCCTACTTTTATCTTATTATTTCTTCTAATAAAACATGGCTCGAATTTGTATATATGTGATCTTAGCTCTTCTGCATTTGCTTTACTACTAAGTGAAAGTATCCCAAGAATTATTATCACCTTATCTGTATTGTTAGACAAGCATCAAGCATGGGCAGCGAAGAAACTGTACAGGGAGGTTTTGTAAAAATGGCCAATCCTGGCAAAGCTACAATTCTGGCCCTTGGCAAGGCTTTTCCTCACCAGCTCGTCATGCAAGAGTTTCTGGTTGATGGGTACTTCAAGAACACCAATTGCGATGATCCTGATCTTAAAAGGAAACTAACTCGACTCTGTAATATTCCCAACTTACTCTCTCATTTGCTTTCATCCGTATAAATACATATGAATGTCAGATACTAGTTGTATACTGAGATTTTTTCTCTGAATCATTAAACAGGCCAGACAACAACTGTCAAAACAAGGTATGTGGTTATGTCAGAAGAGATACTGAAACAGTATCCTGAACTTGCCACTGAAGGCCAACCGACTTTGAAGCAACGACTGGATATCTGTAATGATGCGGTAACACAGATGGCAATTGAAGCTTCACAAGTATGCATCAAGAACTGGGGCAGGCCTTTAACAGATATAACCCACTTAGTCTATGTCTCCTCAAGTGAAGCTAGACTACCAGGTGGTGACCTTTATCTAGCAAGGGGTCTAGGACTAAGCCCCCAAACTCGTCGTGTTATGCTTTACTTCATGGGCTGCTCTGGAGGTGTGGCTGGTCTTCGTGTTGCAAAGGATATTGCCGAGAACAATCCTGGAAGCAGAGTCTTGCTGGCTACTTCAGAAACTACCATTATTGGGTTCAAGCCACCAAGTGCAGATAGACCATATGATCTAGTTGGTGTGGCACTCTTTGGGGATGGTGCTGGAGCTATGATTATAGGCACAGAACCTGTTTCAGGCAGGGAAAAGCCTCTCTTCGAGCTTCACACAGCAATACAGAATTTCCTGCCAGAAACTCAGGGAACTATTGATGGCAGGCTCACAGAAGAGGGTATCAGCTTTAAGCTAGCAAGAGAGCTTCCTCAGATAATTGAAGATAATATTGAAGATTTTTGTCAGAAGTTGATGGGAGTTGCTGGCCTATATGAAAAAGATTATAACAAGATGTTCTGGGCAGTCCATCCAGGAGGACCAGCAATCTTGAACCGGATAGAAAAGCGACTAGATTTGATGCCAGAGAAACTGACTGCTAGTAGACGAGCTCTTATGGACTATGGCAATGCTAGTAGCAACACCATTGTGTATGTGTTAGATTACATTATTGAAGAGAGCTTCAAGACCAAGGAGAATAACGAAGATACAGAGTGGGGGTTGATACTGGCCTTTGGACCTGGGGTCACTTTGGAGGGAATTCTTGCAAGGAACCTCACTCTCTGAAAACCAAGTCTTTGTTTTGTTCTGATAAATTAAAACCAAGTCTTTGTTTCCTTCCAATAACTCGGGACTTTTTTAAGGTCATCGTAGCAAGACATGATAGTAGATTCTATGGCTGAAAATTTTGTTTACCACGTGTCTCTTGGTAATCACCTCCATACTAAATCAAGTAATGGTGATCACCACCAACCTTCAATTTGTTGAATAACCCGCTTGGTGCAAATGAGATTATCTGCTTAAAGCATAATATTGAACTTATTATTACTTTTTTTTTTTTTTTGAAAAGTGAACTTATTATTACTTGCAGGCTAAAAAGAAGACTTTATGGCATTCACCAACAGGGCTTTTGTCAGTTCGACCTTTACCAAAGTCGAGTCATCCATGTAAACTTCAATGCAGGAAGCCGATACCCAGCAGCAATTGCACACCTAACAGCACAATATTATTACCAAAAGAGTTCGTAGGAAAATTCTCTTAGACCAGAAATTAAAGCGAGTTGTATATAATAATGACTAATAAGTTATCTAGATAGATCCACCTTTGGTAAGGAGCCATCCATAATCACCAGTAACAGAGACCACAAGTTTTGAGAAACTTATCTACACTGTAAAGACAACATTTGCATTTGGATGAGATAAGTTATGTCAGGCCTCAAACTATATTCCAAGTACATCCACTAAAGTTTTCAATATCCCCAGCTCTACAAGCAAACCCTCTTGTCATGACTGCAACAGAAAACAGAATCCGGCACAGAAAGAGAACTTAAGAACATTGTGTAAGATAATTTCATGGTAAAAATTGCTCAGGAACCACACTGGAAGAGACTTCTGTGTTACACCACTCCAGAAGGTAGACGAAGAACAAGCTGTCCTCCAAACACACTGCAAAACCGACAATCACAGTAAGCGTTGACTAGTGATAAAAAAAGGTGTAAACTAGCTTTCTTTGTGCCATTTGGGTGCGACATGATGTGCGCCAATAAACAAACCTTTTGACATAATAGTAACAAAAATCGGCTAGGATGAAAGTCTGAACAATTTCCGAGATGAGAACCATAGAAGGCCACAATCCATAGCCCAAAGCAACCAGCAAATGTCCACGGGTATCTAAGACCTGTTCAACAACATGTAAACAGTGCATTCATAGAATGTTGTGACCATAATCATTTTGTACGACCATAAAACCAGGGAAATGCTTCGTGATAGAAACAGGAGCAAAATGCCGCATGTAGATAATCTTATAATGGCATAACATCATGTTAAAAACACACAGAACCTAAAATCTACGTGGCAAAATCTTTGCAAATGTTCGCAACAATGACATAACTAGTTCTAAAACTTTTCAAATTTTTTAAATAAAATCCTAAAACTTTAAATATTATATCTTTTTGAGTCCTAAACCAGGTATATTCATCTCAAAACAGTACTAAATATTCTGTAGAGACGGAAACCCCTTGAAACTTTTCAATCCAAAACTATATTATTATGATTTTTATACATAACTTCTACAGATCTTCAACTCCTGCTTTGGTGTAGGCTTAAGCTAAAGTTCTTTATTATATTAATCAGTTATGCTAGTAAGGAACTTATTCTATACATGCAATCTAGATATTCAAGAAAAATGTTTTGTATGTGTAAAAGCTTTCCTTAAGAACTCAATTGTAACCTTTTAAAATGTTTTATGACAACTGAAAAATAAAAAGAATAAATGACGATTAAAAAGTTGTAGGAAGTTTTAGGAGTTGCACTATGGCTATAACTAACTGTTTAATACACTGACGTGTGTGAAATATTGATTAATAAATTAAGCATGTCTGTGCAGAAAGTGGATTCACAACATGAATGCTTGTATACATAGTGCGTCATCAGTACACAACTCGTACAAGCAATTTGTTACGCACAAACATAGAAACTCACACGCATAATCAGACATGATAGTGTAGCCAGCATGACAAGATAACAAAACAGAAGCATTAATAGAAGTACTAAACAGAAAAAGGCTGTAGCAATCTCATTGATAACTACTACTACTTTTTGTATCACAAATCCCTATTGTGGCAGGAATTTAAGTGCAAAATCTACAAAGATGCTTAAATCAAAACAACAAAGATCCTATCTCAACATTTTTCAGCGGCCAGATTTGCATGATAAAATCCAACTATGCCAGAAAATCAATGTAAACTCAAGTTAAACCAAAGATACGGAGAAACAAGAACAAACCTGGAGAACCCAGTGAGCACAGCTCAAGAACCTTGCAACACCCAATGCAAATACATAATGAGCAGTGAATGGCTCAACAATCTGAAAGCACCCAAGGGAAAATTAGTTCCAACATTCAACAAATTCCTGAACTGGTGTATCTTCCATTATGTGAGATCATACCTTTGTATTCTGCATAACCCGCAACTGAGGTAGTACAGAAACGGCTTCCAGGTAGACACAGAATGCCCATGAGATCCTGTTCAATAGGTTATGAGAAGTTGATGGGTGAATCAACAAAGCCAAAACAGCACAAGGTACCACCTACAAATAAAACAGTAAGTATATGGTCAGAGACATGAAGATTAAAGTAATGGCCCTCCATAACAGATAATCCATAGATCCTATGATTGGCATTAATAAGACCACAGTACTGATAATAGACTGGGAAAAACTTGAACAACCTAAACAAACAGAGTAATAGGATGAAGTAAAAGAGCCATGAATAGTAGAAACAAAGGACAAAAGGGCTTGCTACAATGGAAGAAATCTACTTTGAAAATCATGGTCAGACACAACACCCATAATCTAACGATAAAATGAGCAGCCTGATTTCCATCCTTTAACCAGAGCACTCGTCAGGACCAAAATGCAAACCGAAACTGGCAAAATAAATTTTGTGAGAAATTTCCAACACCTCAATGAATGTGTTTGAGTTCATAACTAGATACATACCACATAATATATTGCAAAATTATCTTTGTCCTCCATGTAACTAGATCTTAGCTTGAAACGGATCATATAAATAACCCACAATGTTGTTGCCAATGTAGCTAAGTCTAGTATTGTGTGTATGTCATATTCCATTACGAAGCTGCAGTATAACCTGACAGCTAAAAAAATTGCTGTCAGCTCCTGAGATTTTAGTGATAGTCCTGCAAGTCAATCAAATGAATGTTAAAAGTGTTCCAAACAAAAACCACTAAGATGAGCCAAAACAAAATGGATATAAATAAATTATTACACATTACATATGGATTCCTTGCACAATTGAAACATAAAACCTGCTACAATTCACTTGGCGGTAACCAAGAAGTACCACCACTAATGTTAACAGAATTATAAAACAAAACCAATACATGACCAATAAAACAATAGTTTGCCTGTGAAAATCCTCTCCTCGCACAGTTGCAGTTGTTGCCACTTTTGGATTCAGTATACTATGCAAATAAGACAAGCGGATATAACAAAGGGCACATCATACAAACATTCAGCTCAAAATCGTTCGAGATCTTCAAAATTCCTGTAGCTTTGTTTTTTTTTTTTTCTCAAGTTCCAGTCGAGGGAATCCTTTTCTCTTAATTTTACAATAGCAAGCAGAAAGAATTCGAAGTGTTATTTGGGGAAAGGTCAAATATTTTTGCGTATGAGGTCCTAAATCTTCAGCTTCAACTTAAACATTTCAGATTGGACACCTTTTCATAAAAAAACAAAGATTATAACAAAAAGTGAGGGGAAACTCATGAGACTCCTATTTGCAAGAGTTAAGATTGAGATACGAAAACGGAAATTTTCACCTTCCCTAACAAACCCAAAAAAGCATCAAACAATTAAACTGATCCTACAAAACATCCCTAAATCCTTAGAGACCAGAGCTTCCAAAAAGAAACCAAAAAGCGCCCTAAAAAACCAACAAATTTCCCTCTTCTCCTGACAAATCACCAAATAAAAAGCTAATCATTCGTGCCACAGAAACGGCCAAGGAAAAAAAGCGGTCCGCTAAAAAAGCTTGCTTTCCAACAATTATGATTACCAGCACAAGTTTTCTCCTTCATGAGCTTGTAGATAAGGACGGAGATTCCAATAGAGTGAACAGCCTCAGCAGCTACGAAAAGGTTGTCGTGGTCATGAACTATGAACCTGAGGAGGACAAGGGTCGCCATACCCGCCACCACTGCCAAAAAGGCCTTGACCTTCGGTGGCTGTCGTCGGACCCATGTCGTGACTGCGTGGATCGGTTTCTTTGGTGCCCTCATCGGTAAGTCAAACGGGCACTTCAGTGAACGGCTTCCGGATGGTGTTTTGTTGGTAAATAAAGGGAGTTTGTGAATACGAAAAAGAGGGAAGGGAAAAGAAACGAAGAAGAAGAAGACCAAGAAGAAAAGGAGAGACCAGGAATTATTTGGTTAATTTGGTGAAAAAATCTTATTTAAGATATTATCGGAAAAGACTTGCTCCAATTTTTGGTGGGTTTCAGAAACCAGATTTGGGGTATTACTTAGTTTTGAATATATTTTCCAATTAAAACATATAATTAAATAGTGGATTAGATATTGTGTAAAAGATTAATAAAAATATGGAGATAATATAACTCTATAATTAGATTTTGTTCCAAACAATTCCAACTGGATCCAAATTTTACCATGTTTATCCTTCATGGCATATATAACTATGTAATCTACCAATACGCTGCATTACAGTTTCATGGTTTAATAGCAAGTGAATTACAAAAACTCAATTTTAACAAAATCTTTATGGATTCGTGTACGTTTCAAGTGCTTATAATAAATCGACTTCACTTATTTGTTTCCATAAAAAAATCAAATTCCCCCAAAAAAGGGTCGAGGTCCTGTGAAGAATAGATTCGCGTTTTTGTTGTTTGCTCACCATACTTGGCGCAAGCAAGCACAGCAATAAACCCAGAATAGTTTCCTTTCAGGCACTATAGGCTTCTTATAAACAGTGAGATGAATGATCTTGGATCAATCTTGAAAGAAAGACGATTATAATAAGTTGTAACACACAACTTCCAATAATTCCACTGCAAAGTGCAAAACTGAATAAGAAATTCTAAAGCAAAATACCGTTTACACCTTATTCTGACATTTAATGATATTAGTTGTCGAATACTATCAAACGTCTTGCCCTGCACATACAGCAATTCAACCTCTGTTATCACTCCAATTCATTGTAATCTTTAGCCCCAAAGTTCTTGCACCACAATTGTGAGGGAATTGGGCGAATTGGGGGATGTGGCCTTTGCTGCAAGAAATAAAATCCTCTTTCCCATCAATTCTGATTGTAAGAAGATCCAGGATAACAAATGCAATAATCTTATGAGCGAAGCAGTTCACCCTGGCTAGAATAATATTTCATGAGCTCAGCCTAAACAGCATATGCGTAGTACATCTGAAAACAATTGGTACTTCATTTCAAGCAACTTCAGAGCCCAAAAAAATTCACTGACAAATGAAAGGAATAAAATACTGAAGCATGTAATAGGGTAAATTGTTTTTAAAATCCAAAACTTTCCACATATTCTTCAATAATAGCCCATCATATCTTTTGTCAATTAAATACCAAAACTAAGCATTTGAGTAAAAGATGGCCTGAATTCAAATTCTTTTTATTCCCCTTTTTTATTCTTGTTATTTGGTATGCCAAGTCACTTAATTCATAGCAGCCTTTAATCCAGAGTTATCGATTAAAAGTTGTCGATAGAAACAAAAGAAGAGGCTCAAGAATTGTTGAAAAGGAAATTGGATGGGTTGCAACAAGTGCTATATGAGAGACCTAAGGCTCTAGACAAGATAGCTTGGAGCTGTTATCGTTTGATATTCTACACATTCAGGAGTTTGAAATTTAAAATGATTAAGGAATTTGAAAGAAAGGGCTAAGGATTTCTGAATGAGATGGATTTGACCACTTGTTTTACAATAAGGTCAGGATGGTCATTCACAAAATTAGCTCATACATGTGTACCAACTAATGTGATGGAGCATGTGATATCCCTTTGGTTAACAGGAAGAACATGAGTTTCAATTTCACCTCTTTTTATGCAAAATTCAGTTTCTGGTATAGGTTGAGGCCTTTTATAAAATTAACCCTGCGAAATGAATTAAAGAGGTTGTGAATCTATGACCAGTAACTTAATTCTCCAGCATCAGAACACCTAAACAGCACAAGAACATTCTGTGGATCCAGAATAGACCAAATGTTAAACCGCAGACAAAACCAAATCAAATTCTAAAGTCAACATAAACAGGCAGTAAACTCATACTTGAAGTGAAAAAGATTAAAATGTATGAATCAAAATTATGCACCTTTCCAAGTGTACTTCGAGGATAAGATTTTAAAAGTAATTGTCTACTAGAGCCCCATAATTAGAAAAAGAACATAGCACCCCAACAAGGCTAACATTGCTGAAACCTAGAAGCGAAACCTTAACAATGAGTAAGAGGTTAAATTCTCAATACCCAATTACTAATATTCCACAATAAACTCCCCCAATTAGGAAAAAGCACAAAACTTCACTAAGATCCAATCTTTCCCCAAAAATAATAAATTATCATCGTCAACAACAGCAACGACAACATCAACAACAATCTATAAACTTTAAATTCAACTTTAGTCATTAAACCTACTCCAAATAATTTAAATATGGGGATCGAGGAGAGGGGAGAGAGGAGAGGGACCTCGAGCTCGGCGGATTTCATGGCGATGGGAATGCAGATGAGGAAAATGCCGGCGAAGGCGAGGGCAGTGTTCCGGCGCCAGTGCTTGGGGCGGCAGTTGGGGCCGCCGGTCATGCTCCACACCTTCATCCTAAAATCGCCCCCGTGGGCTCCTCCTTCGGCGCCGTGTCCATGCTCTGCTCCTCCTCCCATCTTCGATTCGATACTCTCTTTCACAGTCTTTCCTCACTTCTCTGCTTTCTATTGCTCTCCAATTTTGTCATTTGCCCATTTCTATTTAACTAAAAGAATTGGATTGGATCAACAACTGCACCAAAACGCAGCGTTTTAATGGCTGAGGGTACTTTCGTCCTTTCATGAACTCTTGACGGTTCTATCGTGACCCTTGTTTTTCATTGGATCTGTTGTTTTTCTTCCTCGAATCAATCATCTATTTCTAAATATATTTAGTCCTTAAAACCAATAGCTTTTGTGGGAGTGTTGTGTTGATTCTGTTTTACATTTAATTTAACTGCACATTGATTAGCAAAATCCATTCCCAGGTCTGCTTGGAGTTGGATGAGAACTTGGTATAAACTTATTAAGGAAATAGTAATGGTAAGTGCTACAGAAAAACTGGAAAAAGATGAGAAGCTGAGCTGCAATTCTGGTTAAATCACAAATGCCTAAAAACCTGAGGTACCAAAATGTTAGAAAGTCCAAGAATTAGATCTTTTCATGAGGGGCTTCATTTGTTTGTCTTCCCCCAATGCCACCATTCCCAGATGTGAAGGGTCTTCCAGCATCATTTTTGCCACCAAGTAACCTGCGACAGACCATGTCTGGTTCTTCCGCGCTTGCTTCCCAATGTATCGGCCAAGCTTCCCGTCATAGTATTCAGGCCAACTGTCCTTCATCAATCTCATTTCAGCTACTTCAATGGCTCGCCTTGCAATCTGTGGTCGTCCAGTTTTTATGCATGCAGCCGTGAGAAGCCATAACAGCACTGCAAGGGATGTGGCAATTGCATAAAAATTTTGTATTTAGATTACACAAGTATAAATTAGATTGATTATGGCTTCAAAGAGTGATGGCTTATAATATCAAACAAAATAAGCAACTGTCCTCAGATCCTCCCTCACTTCCACAACTAAGAAACACTTATATTTGATAGAATGAAAACCCTCGTACTTTGTGGCAATATAATAGTAAAAATTTGGCAAAATGCATTAGAATAAAGTCTGAACGTTCAATTAGTGGCAAAAAAAGAATAATGCAGAATCACTTGATCTCTTCCTTCTAGTGAAGAATGAAGCTTTTCAAAGTACAACAGCACATTGAATGGGATCCTGAACGACAAGGACAAATGTGTTGAGTCATACCTGGCCAGGACCCTGCATTGTGATAGCTCCATCTAGTATTTTTGGGGTCACATCCTGTGACAATTCTCCACTCATGGCTCTCAATGGCTGGAAAACATACCTTGAGTGGCATTTCTCCAACTAACTCTTCCCACCTTGATTCTATAAGATCCATTATTGCAGTGGATTGTTCAGGGGTCGCCAAGGATGACAAAATAGCAATGCAGTTACCCAAGGCAAACCACCGGAAGTCCATTCTTGCAGGACTAACATTCCCGATAAAGTAACCACCATGAGTTGGCATAAAATCAAAAATCCACTCCGGAAGAGAGTCAGGTATTACATTGAATTTGTTCACAGCAGTATGCGAGTATTCCTCTGTTTTATAGCGATATATATCATTTAGTTGCCTCAAATCAATCCAATAATAACCCCGCACGTGATAGCTCAATGCATGAAGGCGTTTCACAATTCTTTCTACGAACTCCTTCCCCTCATCATCTTGTTTCAACAAAAGTAATGCACACCTTAAAGCCATGAAGAAAAGTGCTTGAATTTCAATTGGATACCCGTAGACACCCTGATAAGATAAACGACTGAAATTAGACACAGTTCAAAAATATTTAAAGAAGAAAAAAATACAATCTAAATGAAGCTTGAAATAGAAGGAAAACATGTCTTTTGCGTGTGAAAACTGGTTGCTTCAAAAGATGAGGGAAAAGTGTGTCAAGATATGATGAGTATAAAGTTGCCCGTTAAGTTATGAGGAGTTCAAAAGAAAGACGGGATTGAACACGGATCGGCCAAGGAATGAATCCAATCAACCGAAACCCCATTAGTTGTAATCCTAGCTATATATCTGTTTCTACCTGTTCAAAAAGAAGAAAAAAAAAACTTTATATAACATTCTATTAGATACCACCGTCCTGATGAAACAGTCTGCATTTAATAGTTTAAACAGTTTAACTTAAACCCAAAAACCTTCCTCTGATCAAAATTTGAAAAAGAAGACATGATTCTGCAAAGAAACACTGGATGCCCAACATCTAGAGGTAAAAATTTAGCATGAAATTCTCCTCGTGAACTAGTTTGTGCTACAAGAATAGATTATGTTCATTAACGAATAACCAACATAAACAATGAAAACTTACCATTCTCCTATCAATCATGCAGCATCCATCAGCACAAAGAAGAGTAGGAAATGTGTCAAAACCCTCTGACAAGCATAGACTCAATATCAGTCGCATACCCTTCTGACATTCGGGGCGCTCAGCCAATGATATGTCACCTGTAGACTTGGTGTATGCCCGAAGCAATATAATCCACCAGAATCCAGAGTCAACAGGTGCCACTCTTCCTATTGCACTTTCCCCAAAATCTGCTATCAAGGTGTCACTGTTCCTGACTGGATCATGAAGTACTTTAAAACTGGCAGGCATTACTCCTTCTCCTAGATGGAACCTGTCAATCTTTTTCTCCCAAGATTGAAGTCGAAGAGTTTTCAATATGAAATTTTTTACAATCTCAGGTTCTCCATTCATCAGAAATGCCAGTGCGCTAGGCACAAAGTCCCTCACAAACACCTGCAAACGAAGATATTACGTCCACTTTGCAGCTTCAAAGCAGTTGAAACTGAGGCCACTCACATGTATGAGAGTTACAAAGTTACGCTGTGTTAACTATAACAGGAACACTACAGATGCTCGATTAAGGACCAATGAAGTTACCAAAATTGAAACCAAACTTCTTTGTACCAGCTTATCATAACTTGTTGGATAAATACCTGATCATAATTTAGTTTTTCATCAGAATTGTCTAACGCTGCAATGGTTCCGACAGGTTGACCACGAAAATGGACTAATGACCGCCTCAAAGCGTCCCAAGCTTCGGCCACCATCGGGTAAGTCTCAAAACCAGTCTGTGACATGGGGGAAGTAAATCCTGATCTTCTACTTGGTGAGTAAACAAAATCAGCATGGTCAATCACTCGAGAAAAGTTGTCAGCTCTGGACGAGAAGCGAGGAGACATCACGACGCCCAACTCAAACAGCGACCTTTCGTCGCATGATCTCTGTCTATCCATATTCAAAGCCCTTGGCCTCTCTAATAACTTGGAGAAAGCAAGTTCTTCAATTTCAGCCGCATTATAATGGTTATCACCGTCTTGTACGTCTCCATTTGTAGACAGGTCTACTGTCTGGACAGACAAAGACATTTTCTATGCTCTTTCACGCTGTTGGTAAAGAATCAGCCCGACCTTTGGATACTGCGTTCAGTAAATTGCAATTTATCATAGGAAAGTTCGTGACTTCAATGCACCAAACACAAATTTATAACGAGCGAAAACCCAAGATTTTAATTTTACAGCCATTTCTATGATTTTCCCTTCAACCAAACAGAAAGTGATCACGTTTAATCAACTAAGACCGTATTATTTAGAATTCCTAATAGCATCCTAAAGGTCACGTTCTGTCGCACATGCAAATAGCCAAAAGAAAAGCAAGAAGGATATCCAGTACGAAACAAATAATTAGGAAACAGAGCAAAATGCAAGAGCACTGTATTAAATGAAGCATCACTGCGTGATCTATTCATGTTTCAATGCAGATTCGAGGTCTCAAATGAACAAATTCATGTTTCAATGTAGATTCGAGGTCTCAAATGAACAACTACAACAAGAATTTACCAATTGAAGATCTGAGAAACTCCCACAAATCTCTCTCCAGTGACAGCTTCCAAGATCAAAGGAAAACAAAAAAGAAAGAACAAGCTCACGGAGAGAGTGTCAGCATATAAGCAAATGGGGTCATGAAAAAGAAACGCTCTTGATGCAAGCAAGTGGTCCCTAACGCTTAACCGGAATAACAAGTAATGATGAAGAGGTTGCAGAAGGTGACCGGTAGATAGGGATGTAACTCGTGGGGTGCCTGTCTGTACGGACGATTCAGAATCCTTTGTGTAGGGCCTAATGGGTACTTGTGGGTTACTGTGACCTTGAGATTTTGGCATGGAACGTCACGCTTTTGCGTGGCATGATGATAGCAGTGTGGTTTTAGGTGTGCTTAGGAACTTGAGCCGTCAGTCATTTACCAACCTGTGACAATAATGTTGAAGGCATCTCTGTAGGCAGAGTAATGTCTGATAGTGCACGTGTACCGCGTCAGATCCAAAGACACTTTGTGTACCGTGTCATATCACCATGGAATCACTATCTCAGCATTTCTCGCCGAGCAAAGCGTTAACACACCCATGGATTGTGCAATTTGAGCGAGGCTCAGATAATCATTACAAACCATACTACATGTCTTCATCAGATCTCAAGTACTTATTCTAACGGTGCGAACTTAGATAATGAAAAATGGATTCAATAAGAAGATCAGATGTGACTGAAAAATGCCGCTCGGTCACTTTTAAATATAAATTAGTTCGTCATGTCTAAGAAAAAAACAAAAGAAAAATTGGGAAACCAATCTGGCACGCACCAATCAGTCAGCAGCAGCCTCTGTGTGTCTGTCAGTGTCTCTGTCCTTGCATGGCTCTTTACTTTTCATTTTCAAAGTGCCAAATGATTAAGGAAACAAATGCTGGTTCTCCTCTATGCCAAGTCAACGAAATTCAGCCAATAAAGAAGAAAGAGTGATGAAGATGAGTAAAAGAAACTTGGGTCGCTTGCGAATTTCAAGTTTTCTACGTCATGTACATGAAACTCTAGATTTTTTTGTTCCCAACATTAGAAAGTGCAGGAAGTCGTCTTCAAGATTAATAATCTTGTGCATCAAGTTCATGGTTGACATATCTGGAAAAAAAACGACTTGTGGATGGCAGTCTCTTTAGACAAAATGGCATACGATGGCATAGTTTACGTGTTTTACAACTACTGGGGCCGAAACTGACTGTATGAGCCTCTACAATTGAGCTTTAAGGTTCTTCAAAACTTAAAATTTGAAGCCATTGGGCTTGGCCACGGGACCATTCTCTTATGATGTTAGACAGATACACACAGGCTTCTGCCATGTCCAATTTTGTTTAACCATCTTATTAGCTTGAAAGAGGATGGTTACATGCCCTTCTTTTATAAATATCGGTACTTGCTAGTTTGTGTTTCAATTTTGGACTGGCCTAATTGTGCTTCAAACTCCTAATATGTTATTCTCCCTGCTGTCACAGTTAAGGCATCTGATTATACATGGGTTCATTCAAGATGCGGTGCCCTCAAAGCAATCGCGTTTCTAGTTCTGGTATATGCTCCATATAGGTAATTAATTGATTGTAGATTTTATGAAATAATAGTCCCTAGCTATATTAACTGGAACTGAAGCTTGTAATAACAAGCAAAAGGTTGGACTACAAAGACAGCCTGGTTACTACAGTAGTAGAAATTGTCGAGATTAAGTCATAAGCAATTGTAAAAAGTCTTAGTTTGAATAGAAATTTGGTGCAAAGAGTTCCCAAATCAGTGTTGAAGTGACTAAATAACATGTTATTCCTTTCTCCCCCGAAAAAGGTATATAATCATTCCAAATGCCAATCCAAAGAGCGTCCTGTCAGCCTTGTTTTTGAAGTTGATAGAAGAGGTTCATTGAATGGTAGATGAATAGTCCACACGAGGATGGAATAGACCGAAAACTTCAAGTATTCCAAATAGCTGATGAATATTGACATCTGAAATCGAGGTGATCATAGGATCCTCAGCATCATCACATAGGACACAATTAAGAGAGCCAATAGAGAGTTTTATCCTGTCTTTGGTACCAAGTCTTCTACATGAGGCATGAAAGAAATAATATAGAAGCAAGAGTTCTGGTTTTCAATACTAGACTCATTGCTATCAGTATGTATTTATACAGCTGAGAAGATAATGATATGTTACATT
>JAOSBN010000179.1:45630960-45661040 GCA_027563595.1 Erythroxylum suave
AAGAAGCATTGTACCGGTGTTATGGATAGGCAAGCCTTGTCCATTACCTACAGCGACCTGATCCTGACCAATGTAAGACTATTGTAGAGTTAGATGCTCAATATTGGGAGTAATATGCTGATTGGCACAACTGTCAGCATACCAAGGTTCATCAGTATGGTGAGTGGCATTAGTGTGAGCAACCATAGCTGCCAAATGAGCTGGTGGGTGGCGACCTTGATAAGCATAGTCCATACGGTGATAGCAATCCAATGCTTTATGATTGGTTTTGCCACAAATTTGGCAAGGTGATCTGGGAGTACTGAAGTGCTGTTGAGATGATTGAGGGTGAGAAGATGGTTGTTTGCTTTGGTGGAAGGATTGACAAGAGTGGTGGTGAGGCTTGGGAGGATATTTGTTTTTCTTGTTGGGAGGATAGGACTGTTGACGGTTTGATTTTGATGTAAACAAAGCAAAATTGTTGGTTTTTGGTGGGATGGAATTATGATGAGTTTCTAGGAGCAGTTCACAGGATAATAATTCAGCCTGAAAATCTTCAAAAGATAAAGCCTTCTCTCGGGTAGCAAGAGAAAGTGAGGTAATAAAAGGATGATAGCAATGGTTTAAACCATTGATTATATAAGAAATTAAATCATCATCATCAATAGGCTTACCAACAACTCCAAGTTGTGCTGCTAATTGCTTGGCTGAGTCAAGATAGGGAGCACATTTCATAGACCCTTGATTCAAAGTTTGAAGAAGTCATTTTAAATGGCTAATGCGTGAACGAGAAGGAGAGGCAAATTTGTTTGCCAATGCAAGCCATGCAGCTCTAGCTGATTGCAAGCCATAGACAGTGGGAGACACTTTATCAGAGAGAGTGGCGTTAAGCCAACCAAGAACAAATTAATCTTTACGATGCCACTGCATATATTCAGGAGTAAGAGTCATAGTTTGTTTCCCAATATCATCGACGAGAAACTGTAAGGGGCACAGTTGAGAACCATCCACGAAACCCAGCAAGTCATGACTCTTAAGAATAGGAACTATTTGAGACAACCACATGAGATAGTTGATCTCATCCAACCTTGCAGAAACAAGTTGACTAAGGTTGGGAACAACAAAGTTATCAGGTAAGGAAGCCATTAAAAAGAACATGCAGAAACAGTAGGATCAAAAGATATTGCGTGAGCAGAGGAGCTCTGATACCATGAAAGAAATAATATAGAAGAAACAGTTCTGGTTTTCAATACTAGACTCATTGCTATCAGTATGTATTTATACAGCTGAGAAGATAATGATATGTTACATTTGAATTTGAAAATTTAAAAATACAACAAAAGCAAGATATGAGGAGATGATGCAGAATCAAATCTGATCAGTTTGTTGGTGAGTTTGAATCCAAATCTTTGGAACTGATATGTTGGTTATCAAGGCAGTGAGAGAATTCCAAACTAAGTCATAAGCCTACATCTTTGGTTGAGAGCTGAAAAGTAAAGGAAGACAAGAGTCCTTTTCTAAATATGAGTTGATTATTATTTTAGCTATCAATCAGATTCCTTTTATAAGGATACACTGAGTCATTTATTCCTTAATTCTAAGCTACATATCTGTAATTTACACGTAATGGAAATTATCTAAGTATGGTCAAGAATCCTATCTATACATGGTAAACATATTATACATAATTACAATACATTCTCGTAATACTCCCCCCTCAAGTTGGAGAGTGAATATCATAAACTCCCAACTTGTTTCACAAAGCCATGAACTGATCTCTTCCCAAAGCCTTAGTAAATATATCTGCTAATTGTAGCCGTGTAGGAACAAACGCAGGCTTTATCATTCCTACCTGTAATTTTTCTCGCACTATATGACCGTCAATCTCGATATGCTTCATGCGCTCATGAAACACAGGATTCGTTGCTATGTGTAATGCTTCCTGATTATCGCAATACAATGGTGAAGCGCCTGATATGGGAACCTTTAAATCCTGAAAAATAAATCTCATCCAGGTTAATTCCAAACACGCATTCGCCATTGCTTGATATTCAGCTTCTGCTGATGATCTCGAGACATTGGTCTGCTTTTTTGATTTCCATGATATGAGAGAATTTCCAAGAAATATGCAATATCCTGAAATTGATCGTCGTGTTGTATGACAGCCTGCCCAATCTAAGTCACAAAAGGCTTTTAGCACCAGATCATTATTTGAGGGCAATAGTAAGCCTTGTCCCGGAGTGCCTTTAATATACCGAAGAACCTGTACTGACTTAGCGTGCGAACGGAATATACTATGTTCGGCCTTGTGACAGTCAAGTAAATTAATCTTCCAACCAATCTCCTATATTTAGTCGGATCAAGCAACAATTCTCCGTCTTCTAACGTTAATTTTAAACTTTGCCCCATTGGAAAATTTTCTAGCCGTGCTCGTGTCAAGCCCGAGTCTTGTAGAATATCCATTGCATATTTCCTTATGACGTGAAGATACCATTTTTGGAACGAGAGAATTCTATCTCCAAAAAATATTTTAAGTCTCCCAAATCTTTGATAAGAAACTTCTTGAGCAAGAAATCTTTGAGGCGTTTAATCTCTCAAAGATTGTTTCCAGTCAAAAGGATGTCATCAACATAAATTAGGGCAGTTGTAAATGAGGTACCTTCGGACTTGGTGAACAATGAATAGTTAGCCTTGGATTAACGGTAGCCAACATGTTGAATGGCAATTGAAAATGTAAATAACCAGTTCCGGGAGGACTGTTTCAAGCCATAGAGAGATTTGTTGAGCCGACACACAATGTTCTCCCCCTGTCGACGAAGACCTGAAGGCGATGTCATATACACAATTTCATGCAAGTCGCCATGAAGAAAAGCATTCTGGACGTCTAGTTGATGAGTGTACCAATTGCGAGCAGCAGCAATGGTGAGGAGATAGCGAAGTGTGGTGAGTTTCGCTGTAGGAGAGAATGTTTCTCGGTAATCAACCCCTTCAACTTGAGTGTAGCCGCTGGAGACTAAGCGAGCTTTGTAACGCTCGATGCTACCATCTAAATTGTATTTAATCTTGTAAACCCATCAACAACCAATAGGCTTACAACCAGGAGGAAGTGGAACGAGAGTCCACGTATTGTTGCGTTCCAGTGCATTTAATTCCGTGGTCATGGCTGTTTGCCAATGTGAATGCGTGACTATTTGAGCATATGAGGTGGGCTCCCTATCTGCTGTAATAGAGGCTAGATTAGCATGGTGAGCAGTGGAAAAATGAGAGAAAGAAAGGTATGTAGAGAGGGGGTACCTGGTGCTTGAGCGAGGACTCAAGCTAGAGGACAAATGGTTAGCCAGAGCAGTCATATCGTATAGGTCATGCCATGCAGGTGGACTTCTATCACGGCTGGAACGTCGTGGTGGAGATGCAGGGAATACGATAGGAGTAGAAGAGGAGGACGGAGAAGTTGGTGATGTGTTAGGAGAAATAGTGGGAGAAGGTGAGGATTAGGATGATGAATCTGCTGGGAGAGAGGATGAGGCAGGACTGGAAGGTGGTGCAGTATGCGAGGAAGGTGGAGACTGCCCATGGAAGGAAAGAGATGTATCAGATGCAAGATTAGGTAAAAGAGAAGTGTCTGGAGTTGTGGTAGGAGAAGTGGAGAATGGAAAAATGTCTTTAAAAAATTTAACATCCTGATTTACAAAGAAAACTTGGTGTTTAAGGCAAAAGGCTTATATTCTTTTTGACCTTGAGGATAGCCCACGAAAACGCAGCTAGTGGCACGAGGGTCAAATTTCTGTTTAGGATGATTGTTGGTGGCATAACACTGACAACTGAAGACACGCAAGTGATTGAGAGAGGGCGAATGATGATATAAAGCTTCGAATAGAGTTTTATTGGATAGCAAGGGTAAAGGCAACCGGATTATGAGATATACGGCAATGAGAACACATTCACCCCAGAAAATGCGGGGTAGACTAGATTGGAAAAGAAGTGAACGTGCCACAGAGAGGATATGTCGATGTTTACGCTCGACGACTCCGTTTTGTTACGAAGTATAAATGCATGTACGTTACAACTCTATACCATGTTATGTAAAAAAACTTTGCAATGGCAAGAATTCGATGCCATTAGCTACTCAAAGTGCTTTGATAGAGGTATGAAATTGGGAGTGGACAAAGCTAAAAAATTATTCCAGTAGACGTGAGGTGGCAAATTTATGGGACATAAGGAAAACCCAGGTGCAACGCGTGAAATCATCCACAATAGTAAGGAAAATTGAGCCCCAGAACGTTGGATCCAGATTTACTTGGCTAGGGGAAATGTACAAGCAAGACTCGATCGAGTCCTGGGCTCGACAGCTTGGTTGGAAGTCTTCCCGCATATGGTTAATCAACATTTACCCTTTTTAGGGTCCAATCATCGGCCTATGTTGGTTAGATTCCTACACGCTCCCCGATAAGATTTAGGCCCCACCCCGTTTAGGTTTCAATCAGCGTGGCTCAACCACATAGATTTTCCAAACCTAGTAGCGGAGCATTGGAGCCCCCACGAAGGGTCGATTGTTCAATCCTTATCCCAGTTCTCTAGGCATCTCCAATAGTGGAATAAAATAGTCTTTGGAAATATTTTCTAGCGGAAAGAAAGACTGCTGGCTCGTTTGGAAGGTATTCAGAGATTTATGCCTCAAGATGACTCGTCTCCAATATTTGATCTCAAAGCCAAACTGAGCAACGAGCTAGTTCAAGTACTATGTGAGGAAGAACTATACTAGCAACAGCAAGCTAGATGTGATTGGATCTCACACGGTGATCGCAATACGAGATATTATCACACAGTGACGAAAACCAAATGGAAGACCTTATCAATTGAATGTTTATTCGACCTTAATAATAATGAAATCACTGATCCCGGTTAGTTGAGAAGTCTGACTCGAAATTTTTTTGCAACTCTGCACATTGCTGAAGACATCCCGGCCCAGAGCTTGACAAGTTCAGGAGCATTCCCAAGGCTTGCAGAGGAGCAGCAGCAAGGATTAGCCACTCCAGTCCAAGCAAACAAATTCAAATCAGCACTTATAAGGATGAATCCTAACAAAGCGCTGGGTTTTGAAGGCTTTACGGCGTTATTTTTCCAGTCTCAATAGGACAAAGTGGGATCCAATATGCTCTTCTTCATCCAGAAACTATTCACGGCGGAAGGCTAGGAACAGGAATTGAATCACACCATTCTAGTCCTAATCCCCAAAGTCTCGTCCCTGAAGACTATTACCCAATTTAGACCCATTAGTCTCTGTTCAATGCTATACAAAACCGTCTCCAAAGTAATCGTCAACAGACTGAAGCCACATCTTCAGCATGTAGTGGCTAAGACCCAACGCAGTTTTATCCCGAGGAGGCAAATCATTGATAATATAATCATTGCCCAGGAGATTATCCGTTCAATGAGAAAGAAAAAGGGCAAGACTGGGTATTTTGCACTCAAAGTGGATTTGGAAAAAGCCTATGATCAACTAAACTAGGATTTCATCTATGATACTCTAACGGAGCTTGGACTACCAACCTTTTTACTTAATATTATTATGAAATGCATCACTGCGGTGTCTACGTAGGTGACATGGAATGGTCAATTATCTGACCCCTTTGTACCTACCCGAGGGATCCGTCAGGAGACCCACTATCGCCATACACCTTTATCCTCTGTATGGAGCAGTTAGGTCATCTTATTGCTCAAGCAGTGGGGCAAGGGTAGTGAAACCGTTTCAGTGGCATGGAACAAGTCCATCCATTTCCCATCTTTTTTTCGACGACGATCTTGTACTGTTTGGTGAAGCTTCAGTCAAACAGGCGAATGCGATTTCGACAATTTTGGAGACTTTTTGTGGAGTGTCTGAACAAAGATGAACAAGAATAAAACTCGCATCTTCTTTTCAAAGAATGTTTTGCCGAACCAAGCGCAAAGGACCAGCCAAGAGTTCCAGATTCAAAGTATGAATAATCTGGGCAAATATTTCAGAGTCCCGTTGATACATAAACATATAATGAGGCACACTTATCAATACTTACTTGATAAAGTTCAGCATAAGTTAACGGGGTGGCGAGCTAGCCAGTTATCCCTAGCAAGAAGAGTCACCTTAGCTCAAACTATGATTTCCTCACTTCCCATCTATACTATGCGAACTGTGAGGTTACCCCGCCACATATGCGATGAGATAGAACGAATAATGAGAACTTTCATATAGGAGTCCCACAATAAGCAGCGGAAACCCCATCTAGTCAACTGGAAAACATTCTGTCGCCCCAAAACCTAGGAGGTCTGGGTTTAAAATGCATTCGAGCTACCAACGATGCATTCCTTACCAAATTGGGCTGGGAGCTGCTCAATAACCCTACAGCGTTATGGGTGAGACCGTGGCTCCCATTCCTAACAATTTACTGTGCACACGTGAGTCAGAGTATATAGAGGATGATGGAAATTGGAAATGGGATAGGATCACACCCTTCCTCCCCCTTCAAGTGTGTGAAATTCTAGCAATGATTCGGGCTACATCAAGGATATGGGAGACGACTGCCTTGTGTGGGGCCCCAACCACCAGGGGAAGTTCTCGGTAGCTTCGATGTATGAGTTAATCATAGAACTCAACACGGGGGACCAAAACCCAATCTGGAAAGTGATCTGAAAATGGCCTGGACCCCAGCATATTAGCTCGTTCCTATGGCTCGTCGCCAACAGCAAGTTACTAACGAACAAATAGTGGGTTAGTAGGCACTTAACAATGAATAGTAGTTGCCAGGACTGTGGCCAAAAGGAGACGACACTGCATGCTCTTCGGACTGTCCTAGGGTCCAGAATTTTTGGAGATAATTATCCCCAATGATACAGGAGTCAACTTTCTTTCAATTGCCCGAGGAGTCATGGTTACAGGCAAACCTCACCCAG
The DNA here is from genome assembly GCA_027563595.1 of Erythroxylum suave. Lineage (NCBI taxonomy): Eukaryota > Viridiplantae > Streptophyta > Magnoliopsida > Malpighiales > Erythroxylaceae > Erythroxylum > Erythroxylum suave. Next base: position 45,637,867 of record JAOSBN010000179.1, read on the forward strand.
ATGGAGAACATGTGGGCAACAAATTTTGGCATCGCTTGCTGGTATGTCTGACAGTGGTGGAACCGGTGTATTTTTGAAGATGGATTTGAATGGCCAGTTGTCAGCCATCGACTCGCACTAGATTATGCAAAATGGGTCCGCAAAACCTAAATGGTGATGAGTCGCGTAGTGAAGACATCGGGTCTGCCTATAGGGCATTCTGTCGACTGGCAAACTCCACCAGAGGGGTGGATCAAATTGAATACGGATGGAGCGGTTCAACATGGCTCACCAGGAGTCATGGCTAGGGGTCTATTTTGGAATTGTACTGGCCAGTGGTATGACAGATTTATTCATAAGTTTGGGGCTTGCTCGCCGCTGAGAGCCGAATTGCGAGGAGTTCATGTAGGTCTTAACTTGGCCTAGAACTGAGGATATCAGAAAATAATTCTGGAGATAGATTCGTTAGAGGTCATCAATATTCTTTCCACTTCAGATCGGGTCTTAACTGATGATTCTTTTTTGGTGCAGGACATTAAGGAGCTATTGAGTCGCAATCGGGCCTTTCGGATCCAACATGTCTACCAGGAAGGAAATCAGAGCGCGGGTAGCTTGACTACCTTCATTAGGCAGCTACCTCAAGGCGTGCAAGTTCTCCAAGAACCTCTCCCAGAAACAAGAAAGTTTATTAGACTAGATAGGTAAGGCCAATTGTACCGTCGGGGCCTAAACTAGTGTAGTCCTTTTGTTTTCTTTCCTTACTACACAAAAAAAAAAATCGAGCCCCAGAATGTGTAGGAACCTTGTGTGGTCCCCAAACATCGCAATGTAAAAGATCAAATGGAAAATGCGTTGTTATTGAACTATTGGGAAAAGGCAACCGAGTTTGTTTTGCCATTGGGAAAACACTACAATGCTCAGGATGGGAAACAGTATGTGTAGGTAAAAAGGATGAAGCTAATTTGAGGCAAGATGCGGAAGGGTGGCCAAGCCGGGAATGCCAGAGATGTTGAGACTGGGAGACATGGTGTGCGAAAGTTGTTGGTGTGCAAGAAAGAGACAGATAATAGAGACCTCTGCTTTGTCTACCCGAGCCAATCATCGTCCCCGTAGCCAAGTCCTGTAAAAGAAAGAAATCGGGGAAGAAAACAATGCAACAGTTAAGTGCTTTGGTTAATTTACTTGCAGACATCAAATTGAGATGAAAAGAAGTACATGTAAAACATTTTCTAATTTCAAATTAGAGTTGAAGAAAACTGTGCCCGTGTGTGCAATAGGTGTCTTTGATCCTGTAGGCAATTTAATAGTGGTGGTAAAGGAAGGTTTGACTTGAGATAGTAGTGACAAATCAGAAGTAATATGGTCAGTGGCTCCACTGTCCAGAATCCAAGATCGATTAGAGTAAGAATTAATGGAAATATTGGGTGGCGCAAACAAACCTGCTGCATTCACATAAGCATCTACCGGAGGAATAACTGTTTTGATTCAGGGCTGATAAAGCGTTGGCTAACTGTTTTAATTGTGCAGAGGTAAATCCTTGTAAGGGATTTAAGGAATTACTGGCCATCTCACTTGGTTGATGAGATCCTTCTGCTACATTAGCTGTTGGGGTAGTATCTCGTCCGTATCCACGTTGCCCGCGAGATTGTGGAGACTGTGTAGGTCGAGAATTCCTGTTCTTAATTCGACATCTATCTTATGTATGACCTTTCTTGTTGCAAAAGGTGCAATGAAATTTAAGAGTTCTACACTCCTCAATTGTATGACCAATACGATTATAATGATCACAGGATTTTTCCTTGGTGGATTTCGGTGAACGTTGTTTACTTGGGATTGCAGCAACAATTGAAAAATTGTTTGTTGAGTCTGATGACATCTGAGACTGAGTTTCTTCTTGAATAACGAGGGAATAAGCCTGACAAACGTTGGGCAACGGTATCTTCATCAATATATTAGATCTGACAGTCTTAAAATTTTCGTTTAATCTCATCATAAATTGCATAAGTTTATCTTCCTCCTTTTTAACAAGATGTTGCTTCGACTGATTGCACGTTGGTGGTGCGTGATATGTTTCTGACTCAGCCCAGAAAGCTTTGATTTTGAAGTAGTATGCAGCTACTGACATATTTCCTTGGGAGAAGGTCGCTATAGACTTTTGGATTTGGAATATTGCTGGCGCGTTCTTTTAGGAAAATTGGTCACAACGATCTTCCCATACTTGTTGAGCGATTTTGGCATGTACTACACCGTTTGCTAAATCTGGCTCAACTGAATGAGTGATCCATAATAGAGTCATGCTATTGCACTAATTCCATAAAGCGTATTCTGATGGATCTTCATCTTGAAATGGCAGTTCAATGGTTCCATCCATGAAGCCAATTTTATTCTTGGCAGTGAGGGCATGGTTCATAGCTTTACTCCATGATTGATAATTCGTTTCGTTTATTTTCGTGGGAATAAGGAGATGTCCTGGTTGATCAGAGTGATGCACGAAGTATGGATGAGATGGATCCGTACTAGTAGCTTTAGACGTTTCTGTCGCCATGAGTGTGAATAGATGGGACGATTGTGATAATCAAGAGCACCAAGATCATTGCTCTGATACCATGAAAAGTGAAGGAAGGCAAGAGTCCTTTTCTGAATATGAGTTGATTATTATATTAGCTATCAATCAGATTCCTTTTATAAGGATACAGTGAGTCATCTATTCCCTAATTCTAGGTTACATATCTGTAATTTACACGTAATGGAAATTATCTAAGTATGGTCAAGAATCCTATCTATACATGGTAAACATATTATACATAATTACAATATATTCTCGTAATAAGAGCCAAGCAGTAATTTCTTGTATGAATGGTTAGAGAATTTTTTAGAAGAGAATAGTTAGGTAATAAGAAAATGATATTCTGGAATCCAAGCGAGGAATGGAAAGGCTAGTACCAGGAACCATTGAGCAAAATAACTTCAACTTTATTATGAGAAGGGAAGGTTACTTTTAGGGTGTTGAAATCATCGATAGTGGAAAGACCCAAGCTCATGTCAATGATCATACCAGAAGTTAGTAGATTTCCCATCACAAATTTTGTGTTTGATATAATGTTGGATGAAGGTTCTAGTTGTAATACGTAGAACAGTTCTTATTACGTATACAGGATCAGTCATGAAAGGATTAAAAATGAAGAAATGCAAAAAACTTGATTTTGGTTCTATCCAATCTTTAAAAGCTTTTTTCGACTGCCAAACGAGCTCGAATCTCCTTGGGACCTTTATAGAAAACATGCACTGGCTCGTGATCTAGGCCTTTCTGCAGTTTCCTCAAAACATGGGCGCTCTTAAGGGATTAGAGCTCTGAATGATCGTGAATGATATGAGTAACTGCAGGAGACCATAACCTATATATACATAGCTTCCATATTGGGCTTCCCCATCACAAGGTCGATATGAACCAGGTCTACACTAAAAGGGACCCGTTTTTCACCAAGACTTCGACCCATTAATCTAAATCATTTATTGGGCCACCTTATTACCTTTGTTTGGATCAAATTGCATTACTTAACTGGTAATTTATTGAAAAACAAAATCGCAATTAATAACTGTCCATTTATAAGGAAAAAGACAAAATTCCCTTTAAGGGCAAAATCGTCTTACACTAGTAAGTAGAATTTGGTGGAAAGTGAGAGAAAGATTGTTCTTCATTGCCACTGTCTATATACATTTGGTTTTTTGGTAGCAAGTGTAAACCTACTTCACTCATAGTTTTTTCTTTTTTGTGCAGATCATCCACAACCTCGTTTCCATCAACACTTTGGATATTTGCTTGATTGGTGTTATGCTTAAACCTCCATTTTTTTTAGGCAGGCAACTTGTGTCCCATTTGATACGTGGAATTTTTGAAATGTTGCTGCTACCACTCCAAATAAAGTCCCTGATGATTCTATCAACCATTGTCATAACTTCTCTGGGAAGAGCTAGGAATAAGCATCAATGAATATACAAATTATTGAGGACTATCAAGGCAATTTGGAGTCTTCCTCTATAGGATGGAAACCTATTGCACTATGAATGAATTCTTCATTCAATAGAGCTTATGAGAGGGGAACAATCTGCTATACTTAGCTTCGTAGCTGAGATTGGAACCCTCATATATTTAGTAGGATGTTGCTTAAGTTCAAACCTCAATTGAATATTGTTGCGATTAGAAGTTGATAAATAAAGGCAACTTTTCCTTTGTTTGAAAGATAGTAGTCATTTTATTAGCAACATAATGGAGTCTTGATCAACTCCACAGAGTAGCAAGAGATTATCTACATATGTAAGGTGGGGAATATGCAATTTTTCACATTTGTAACGAAATTTAAAGCCAGTAGTTCTAGCTATCTTAAGGCCAATGATTCTAAAAAGAACCTTTATAGAGATTGCAAAGAGATAAGAGGACAAGGGTCCCTTTGCCTTAAGCCTTGGTTTGCTTTAAAGGGCTTTGTAGACTCACCATTTATTGGTACAAAATATAAGACAATGGAGATGTAGGAGTGAATCCAGGTAATAAATGTAGTAGGATAACCAATGATCTAGAGTGTATTCAATATAAAGTCCCAACTAACTGAGTCAAATGACTTAGTAAAGTCAATTTGTATAGCACAATTATTAGTGGTTTTCTTTGAGCCATAGTTTTTGAATAGTTCCTAAACAAGACAGATGTTATCATCAATATCTCTTCCTCCGCCCTTCCACCCTAAAGATTGCTTGGCTAGGATTAATGAGATTAAGTAAATTGTTCTTCGTTATGTTAGCCAGCATTTTGGAAATCAGCTTGTAGATGACTAATAAGCTAATTTTATGCTATATTTTACGCTCTCAATTGCTTACATTTTGATTACTCTTTGATTGATTTTACTTTATTTGATTTATGTTTACTTTTTATAGGTGAATGGCAATTTTTGCTTAGAAACATGCATAGTTCAGTTTTTTAAATATATCTTCTTCATTTCAGCTCCGATTGGGGAGATTCAAACCCTTGAACAAAGTTAGGAGGATAGACTACAACTCGTATGAAGAAGTCAAAGCCCAGTTCTATCGTTTGATAAGTTAAAATCAGCAAAATGTTGCAATTGACTACTGACTCCAATATCTACTGACCAAGTCACGATGGTTGGGCCATATCTTAACTGAAGTGATTCAATAGCCCATAGAAAGAGGACATTCAGACTTACGATTTTTATGAGAGACTAGGTCAAAAAGAGATCAAGAATATACCCAGAAATCACACCTAAGATTTGTTTAGAATCAGTTTCCTAAAGAGACTCACTTTCCTAATTGTTTTAGAATTCTTAAATTGTGGGGTACAAGGAGGATTAAAAAAAAGACAACTATAAAAGAGGTTTTCTGAGGTTTTTTTATAAGGGGGAAAAAACAAAGAAGAGGGGGAGAGAGTTTCAGTCGACATAATACTCAATAAGAGGCTCTCACGTTAGAGATTGAAGGCTACACATTCATTCTTCGTAAGGGAGTAATTTTAGGGTTAAGTTTGTTGTTTTTTATTTTAGATTGGAGTTTAAATTTGATTGAATGAATTCTCTGAGTTTGTTGAACATGTTTAGAGTTATTATTAATATTATGAACTAATTTTTTATACTAAGATTCTATGTAGAAGCCTAATTGATTAAGTGTATGTGATTTATGGTGGGTTGAATCGATTTACTTGTTAGCTTGGTTGTTTATTTTATTATGTGCTCAATGCTTTTAATTATCTGGCCAATAGTTAATTGACCTGAAAGGATTAGGTGATTCTCAGCAGAGGTAATTTAGTCCTAGGTTCAATTGGATGAAATAGCATGCATGTTGAGGATAGAAATATACCTGAATGTGTATACAATCGTTAATAGATGCTTGTTTCTAATGAGTCTCAATTTAGTAATTCATATTAACTTCAGGATTATGATTAACGATTTTGATGATAACTGTATAATATTTCAGAATTCAAAGTAGTTTTATTTCCTTGTATGATTAACGATCTTATTCTCAAAAGGAAATAAAATAACAAGAAATACGCTTTCTTTCTTACAGGAACCTTCATTATGAACTTATCTTATTAGAAGTAGTTTATTCGAAAGGATCATACAAACTATGAATGTCATATATTAGCCTCGTGATTAATGAAAGATTTTTGGCAAAGACGACATCGAAGTTATTCAAATTTGTATCTTATAGTGCCTTAAAAAGTGAAATCACTCTATCAAGAGAGAAATTGTTATTTTATTTTTCTGTGAGCTTTTAGAAGCTTGCTATACACTTCGAGTGTGGAAGGTTGGAGAATCTTGAAAAATATGTAATCGTGAGCTTGGAGAAGCTCGTCAAATTTAATACTCGATTTTTTATAGTAAAACACTCAAGTTGAATACTTGAGGACTAGATATAAGCTTGGTTGTAAGCCGAATTAGTATAAATCAACTCTGTCCTTCTTCTTCTCTCTCTCTCATTATCTTTTATATTTCTGCATTATATTGTGTGTGTTCATTTTAGCAAGAGGCTCCTTCACTTGTATAATAAATCCCTTCCGTTTTTAACTTACTGACGATTCCTTTCAGTTTTAAAAGATACCTTCTATTTTTAAATAATTTTAACAAGATTTATCATTCAGTAGGCTCCTTTCATTTAAGCACGGTTCTATCTCACATAAAACTCCTATCGTTTAACAAGCTCTTGTCGATTAAAAGACTTTATCCTCTGAAAAGCTCCTATTGTTTTTATTTGTTAACTAGGATCTGTTTATTATATGAATTGAAAGACGTTGCAAATTTTTATAAGTCACGCACAATTCAACCCCCCTGCATGTGTTTGCTTTATCAATTCATATATACATATACTGTTTTATTATATTGGGATATAGGTAATAGGTTGTGATAGCAAATATCACATATATTAGAGCATTCGGTTGAAAATTATTAAAGTTCATTAATACTAAATCGATAATGCATTAGGCCTACTAGAGATTAATTTCAACTGCTATAATTTGTATTGGATAATTGATTAGGTGGAACCATTAGAATCCTAGACTTTTCCATTTGGTTAATTTCATATCTTTATTATCGATTTCATATTCTATAGTTAGTTTACATTTGGCTTAATTAATTTCCTAAATTCCTATTTTTGATTACCTAAATAGAGTAGTAGCATAGTAGTTTAATAGTTGGTGAACTTAATTAATTCCCTGTAGATGCGATACTTGGATACTTTTGAATTATTACTTGTGACTGTGTGCATTTACACGAATCATTGTGATTAGAATTATGCGAGTAATGACATTGTAGCAGGCTATAGGTGTATAATCATTGAGATTAGTTATGTTAGGGACCTTGGGAACTAAACAAATATGAATTTTTGGTTTATGAAGCAACTTTTTATTGAAAAGAATTCTAAGATTGTCTTTGTTATCATAGGCCCAATTTGATCCCGAGTAGTTTGAAAAAATCTTACATTAAAGTCATCTGGACCAAGGTACTTATCAGGGGGAAATGAGAACATAATAGCTTTGATTTCCACTGGAGTTATATCAATAATCAAAGAAGAAATGCAGTTAAGGCACCCATGAGAGAGTTGATAAGTTCTTTAAGTACGTTAAAGATAGTTTTGCTTTTGCTTAGAAGATTTTCAAAATGTTCTCTGTCAATCTATTTGATCAAGTTCTAATTAGAAACCATTACTCCACTCTGATCTAATAAAAAAGTAATGCTCACTTTATTTCTTCTTCCCTATATGATGGACTGAAAGAATTTTGAATTCTTATCTCCCTCTTGAACACAAATAATTCTACTTTTATGTCTCAGATAGGAATTGAAGGTATTTAACACTAAGTAATATTTTCTCAGTTAAGCTAGTTCATTAACTTTAAGGTTAAGGTGCATATGATTAAGAGCAAAGACTTGAGAACTTAAAAAAGGGAGAAAGCAATAAACTCAAGGTAAAAATTAAATTCAAACTACTAGAAATTGTGATATTAAATGTTTTGGATGTTTAGTTACGGGGCATATTGCTTCTCAATGTCTAAATAAGAGGGTGATGGTGATTAAAGAAGATAGGGGTATCACAAATGGAAGTGAATCAAATTCGAATGATGAATCTATGCCTCACTTTGAGGAAGTAATTGGTATCAAATTTGATGAAAATAGAGAAATGTTTATGACAAAGCATGTTTTGAATGCCTGTGTGAAGGAGGAAAAGGTTCAAAAATACAATACTTTTCATATTAGATGTTGAATCAATGATAAGGAGTTTGATGATTTATTTTTTAAAAAAGTGCGTAATAGTTTACCATCAATCAGGGGAATAGAACATCAAATTGACTCCAATTTTAGTTAGTATTCTAATAGACTACCCAGTAAGAGCAATCCAGAACAGATAAAGTAGACATAAAGGCAAGTTAAGGAATTGATGGCAAAGGGATAGAAATCATAAGCCTATGTACGGTTTTAGTATTGCCAGTGCCTAAGAATGATGGGACACAACATATGTGAGCTGATTGTTGCACCATAAACAAAATTACTATAAAGTATAAACATCTCATTCCTAGATTAAATGATATACATGATGAATTGCACGACAATTATATATTATCTAAAATTGATTTAGGAAGTAGATATCACCAAATTCGCATAAGTAAGGTGATAAGTGGAAAACAACCTTTAAAATAAAATATAGCTTATGTGAATAGTTAGTTATGCCTTTTGGTTTAACTAATGTACCTAGTACATTTATGAGACTTATGAACTAGATTTTATGTGCTATAATTTAAAAGAACTTGAAAACTTGAAATGAACATTTGCCACATGATGAGATTTCTTATAATAGATGTGTTCATACTACAACTAAACTTTTACCTTTTAAAATTGTGTATAGTTTTAATCCACTAACTCTTTTGGATTTACCCCTTTTAACTACTGATGAGCATGTAAATTTAGATGGTCGAAAGAAGACAGGGGAAAATTCATGAGAAAGTAAGAAAAATAGTAAAAAGAGAATAAAGCAATATGTTAACGATGTCAGCAAAGGGTAAAAACGAGTTTTTTTTAGCCCAATGATTGGGTTTGTTTTCATATCCACAAGGAGAGATTTTTAATTCAAAGGTGATCTAAGTTGCATCCGAGGGGAGATAGTCCTTTTCAAGTGATTGCAAGGATCAACAATAATGCATATAAGCTAGATTTGCCTGGTGAGTATAATGTGCATGCTTAACATTGCTAATTTATCTCTTTTTTATGTAAGTGATGATTTGAGGAGGAATTATTTTGACGGGAGAGGGAATGCTGATAATCTAAAGGTTGTTAGAAGTAAAATATTGAATTATGATCCATTGAAAATTAATGGAGGTCCAATGACAAAGGCAAGAGTTAATAAGATAAAAAGGCTCTAAACAGGCTTAATGAAGGCATATAGGCTTAAAAGTACAAGTTACTGTGAAGAATTAAGTCAATCCTCAAAATCAAAGCTAGTTATCTTAATTAAAGGTATATGGGCTAAAAGTGCAAGGAGTAAAATGTTTTGCTTAAAAAATTCAAGATAAGCAAGCTGAATATTTCTAAATGTAAATCATAATTGGATTTAAGTTTGACTTTTAGGGTTTTATGTCTTCCTCTATATAAAGGCATATTTTATACTTGCAAAAATAGAATTCTCATTAATAATATTTTAGAGAGCATTCTCTTTCTTGGTTCTTTACTAAACCCTTTGAACTCACCAAGATTTTAATTTGTAGTATTTATACTTCAGACTCATCACTCACCTTCTCTTATTTATTCTTGAGAGTGGAGTATACAACCTTTCTTATTTCTTAGGTTCTTATTTGATCATAAAGACATTGGATGCAAGTTCTTTTCATAATCTAGTCTCGTAGAAAATTCTAGGGCAAAGTTATCAATTTCTGTTATTGGGTCTTAGTTCTCTTAGGAAGGTTCATATCATCACTAGTACCATTTCACAATGCCTCAAGTCAAAGATTAATAAAAATAAAGGCATTTGGGTAAATGAGTTGTAAAGTACCCTTTAAGTTATCAATGACCTAAGAACTATAACAAAAGAAAAAAACCTATTTTGGCATATGGAACTGAATCCCTAATACTTGTGGCGTTAAACATTCCTTATGTTCACATAAAAAACCACAAGCATGAGGTCAACAAAAGACTATCTTAGGTAAAACTATACCTGAATAAATAATGGAGGCAATAAACAGAATTGAAAAATCCAGTATACTAAAGACATCTTAAGATTTTCAACTGAAAAAGAGTTGGACAATACATCATATAAAAGACTCAAACCTTCTTGCAAAGAACCAATATAATTGTCAGGCTGGAAGGTAGAGAAGAGCCATTCCAAACTAGATAAGTCCATACAAAGTAAAGGATGTCATCAAACCTAGCACATACTAACTCAGGAGATTGAGTGGTTTAAAAATTCCTAGGACCTTAAATGGCCAACACCTCATAACTTAAAATAAATGATGATCGATCGATTTTAATTGGTTTAAAATTCTTAACGATGGAATAAAGCACAGAAATAAATAAAGTGCATACACAATAAGATTACTTTTAACAAAGGTAAGCACACCTTAGGACGTTCATATGGGATAAAGTCACTTGAACACCAGAACCCCATTCATTTAGCCACCTTAAGTTTTCCACCTCATCACAGAATTTTAAGTCCATCACATACCTAATTCACCATTCAAGCTACACCATGGTTTTGAAAAATATTTGTGTGAGTGAGCTATGATGGAGTTATCAAGTGACAAAGTGAGAAACTTTGAGTTGTAATATTTAGTTTTGGGAATATATTATTGTTAGAGTTGGCAATTAGGTTGGGGCCCGATCTGTCCCGACCTAACCCAAAGTCAATAGGATAGGCTGGATTTGGCTGACGCTCAAGCCTAATTTTTTTAAAAGTCAGGCCTCAGGTTGAGCTCGGGCCTGGCTCAATTTAAGAGTCAATAGTTATAAGAAAAATGACATTATTTTTTATTTTTAAATTAAAAAATAAAAATTAAGTTAGGCTAGGTTAAGTTAGGTTTCAGGTTATTTGGGCTTGGTAGAGTTTAGTCTTAAGCTTTGTTGCCAAAGACAATTACTTGATGAGATAGGCATCATTTACACAAGTCCAAGTTAAAAGCTGCCATGTCTAAGCCAACCAAATCCATTGCTAACCCTAATTATTGTATTTGAGGGTGATCTAAATGAGATTGAAGTTCCTCTTCACCTTGGAGAAGAGTGTAAAAATGTTTTTTTTTTACCAAGAAAGATTGTAAAAAGATTATTCTTTGTCTTGAAAGAAGAATTATAACAAAATTTCAAGAAAAGTCTTGAGAGTGAATGTAGGCAAGGGTTGTTTATTGAATCATTATAAATTGGTTTCTCTGTTCCTTATCCTCTTTAAATTATTGTTCAATTGTCTAATTAATTTACATTAAACATTTTTATCATCCTTATTTACATTGATTGTTGTTAATTGAGTTCACTAGTTAGAAAAGTTGTCAAATTTTTAAACACCTAATTTACCTTCCTCTTGGGTACTATTAGGGACTAGTAAGTGGTATAAGAGCAAGTCAATTAGGCTAGTATTTCTAACAAAATCATGTAGCAAAGATCATAAAAAAAATATTTAGGAGCACTATCATCTTCATCATTCAACTAAAAGGGACAAAGCATTACTAAACCACGTTTCTTTGATGACAATGAATATCTTTATTAAAAAACTAGGATGAGATTTTTCTTAATGGTCAAAAGTGTACATCTATACGAAATATTTTAAAATGGTCCTCTTATTACTACAAAATTGTAGATGATAAAATGTTCCCAAATTAAAAGAAGAGTAAGACTCTTGATATAAGAGATTAGTTTTCTTAAATAGCAGGGCAATACACATTCTGTTTTATGCATTAGGAAGAAATAAATTCAATAGGGTCCCTTTATACAAAACATCTCGTGAAATTTGATATATTTTAGAAGTTGCATTTGAGGGAATTAATCAAGTATATGAAAGCAAGGTAAACATGCTAATATATCAATATGAATTGTTTCAAATAAAGTATCATGAAAGCATATCTAGCTTGTAAAGTGGATTTATTGATATTATTAATGCTCTTAAAGGTACTGAAAGGCATATTCTAATGTTTAAATTATAAGCAAGTCACTTAGGCCACTTCCAAAGACACGGGAAGTTAAAGTGACGGCTATAGCCAAGGATTCAACAATAGTACCATTGAAGGAACTTATTGAATCTCTCATCACATACAAAATGAGGCTATAAGAGACACAAGAAGAAATGACGCTTTCATTGCAAAAGAATTAGCATTAAAGCCTCAAAGGAAGAATTGAGCAAAGAGGAAGACATATCAACTAGTGAAAGAGAAAAGGAAGACATTAACTTGCTTATTAGAAAATTCAAGTAATTCTTGAAGTAAAAATTATCCAAAAGAAAGGACTTCATTGAAGCTAAAAGTGATTTAGAACATAATTCCTTTAACGTTATTTGCTTTGAATGTAGAAAACCTAGTCATATAAAGTCAAAATGTCTTGTACTTAATGATAATAAGAATTATGAAAGAAACTAGAAGAAGGAGAAGAAGGACATAAAGAACGCACTTAAAGTATCAACTTAGAATAATGCAACTGAATCTGAAAGCGAGCATTCAAAAGAAGAAATAACTCATATGTGCTACTACTATGGACAATAATAAGGTAACATCAACCTTAATTCTTATGATAATAACAAAATGATGTTGATTTGACATATGATAAATTAGTTCAAAGTTCAAAAAGTATGAGTAAGAAAAAGAAGAAATTATCTTTAAAACTCAAAGAAGTTCAAAAATTGTTGGATGCATACATGAATGAGAATGAAAAGATAACAAGTGAATCATATAACATTAAAACATTGAAAATGTGATTATTAATGACAATCATAACTTAGATACATTAATTCATGAGAATGAAACATTTAAAAAGGAGGTATATTCCCCCACGGAATCTTGCCCGAGTTCAATAAAGAGAGTAAACAATTAGAAAAAAATGTTAAGAGTTTAAAAGGAATTCAATGATAGCCGTAAAATAGGATATAACTATGGAAGTGAATTCTTTAAATACATAATTCACCTGCTATTGGGTGTCATTAGGGATTAATAGATTATTCCTACAGCTCATAAATGAATGCATATGTCTAAACTAACCTAAATAATAGTTAGGCATACAAAATAGTTGTTATAATGACTAGTTCTTAGACTGGGTCATCAATTTGTCAAGCCTTTTACCAGAAAAAATTTCTTCTCTCCTTTAACTTTTGAAAATCAACATCAATTAGTTGGTCATAATCCTTCTATTAGTCGATGGTTTAACTGGTTATAAATCACCCATTATTTGTCTTTTTACACGTAGGTTAACTTTGATAAATTAGATCATTAAACTAGTTAAACTCCTATAGAAATGAACTTTCGAAAGTAATATGAAATATTAATTTTTAATATTATAGGTTTTTGAAAATATTAAAACAGACTATTTTGATAAATATTGAATTGAAAACTTTTCAAAAATTTTATTGTTGACGATGTAGATTTTTTTAGTTTAAATTTTTTATGAGAGAATTTATAAATTATATCATACATGTAAGTACATGTAAGTGATCATATAATGATTGAGCTCCTGAATCATTCAAATGACTAAAATAAAGTTACAATAAAAATTTAGATTGATTATTGTACGTATAATAACTTCATTCTTTTTATTTTTAGCTGCTATTAAAGTGTTTTTAATGCTCTAATTTTTTCATTTTAATCTTTTGATCACTTTGTCCTTTTATTAAACTTAATATTTGAAATTTTTCTTAAATATTGACAAATTAACTTATTAATATTATCAAAGATAAAAATATTTTTAATAACATTTTTTTGATACGATCAGTTAGAGTTTCATTTGATGTAACAACACGAACAATCTTATAAGCCTTGCGTACATTTTTTTTTTCTTGTAAGAAGCAATGTAATTATTATTATTTTTTAAATAAAAAATTCAGCTTTGATTGTTGTCCATGCTGTCCCTTCTTTAAGATATCAAGGGTATGATGATGAAGTCAAGCTTTTATAAAGTTTACAGGTGATTAGAAATTCGGATGATGTTTGAGTGGCAGCCACTAACCACTGCCAACCATCAGTTGAAAGAACTGAAAAAAGCCAAGTTAATCTCTGTGTTGGCTAGGTGTCGACTAAGAGTTAGTTTTTTTTTTTTCTTTTTTATAGTCTTAAAACGTTGTCGATATGTTTATTGAATAATTTATTTGTTAGTTTATTTAACTTGATTTCTAAAAATTTCATATGAAGAGCTTTTAGTTATTTGCCTAATGGATTTATTCTGTGTGCTTTTAAAGTTGACTTTTTTTAAGTGTATAATTATTTCGTGAAATTTAGAAAAATATAATAAGAAGTTAATTAAATTTTTTAATCTTTATTTAATTTTATAATATTAATTTACATTTAAAAATACCATAATATTAAGTTTTTTAACATAAAGAGCTACATCAAATTAATATTTTTAGTATATAATTACTATATATTTTATCTGTGTCATATTATAATTATAGATATTTTTAATTTATTAAATAATAAAATTCATATTGATTATATAAAAATAATAATATGATATAGCTCGTTGCATCATTCATATTAATAGAAAATTTAACGCCGAATTATTATTATTATTATTATTATTATGTTTTTTATTAAAGTTATAAACTTCATTTTTGTAAAATTTAATATATAAAATCTAAATTCTTATAAGAATATTCAACATAATAGTAAGAAATATAATATTTATGTTATATTTTTTTAAATCATGTTTTCATAAGTCATTTTATAATCAACAATTAATACTAAATAGTTAATTTATAAAATATCTTTAATAAATAGTTGATATTATCTACTAATCAAATTAATTGATGTAACCACTATTAATTAACTACTAATAAAATCAATTAATAATTAATCCAATCCGTTATTTTACCGACCTAGGGCCGTGTGTCTTTTCCGTTTGTGTCAGATTAAGCAAATTTCCATCTTCAGTGGTCAATCAACTTTTTCCACTTGAAATTATGTTTATTGCTATGATCAAGCCGTGTCGTGATTAACCGAAAAGATTCAAACGGCAGTATGGGACCACAAATGTAACTTGAGAACGTGTATAATGGCAATTGGCTTCTCGCCCATTTCACCGTCACTAGCACTTGGCTATAAATATAATGGGCCTAAGTTAACTTAAAACCACCCCTTCAATGCATTTTTAACTTGTTAATCTTGCCAAGTCTGTACCAAGAAAAAGATCGAAGGCTAAAATGTATTACAGGAGAAGAGACTCCATTTTCGATGCATTCACACTGAGTCCTCTGCCGTATCCAGTTCTTCTGATCTTGGCTGTTTTATCCATCTTTCTTTCCATTTCATGGTTCCTCAACTTTGAAGACATCGTGGAGACAGCAGAAGTCCAACTGAACTGGGTGCTTTTTGTCACACCTGTACTGTTGCTTCTTCTAGCTCGCTGGTTCTCTTGTATTGAAACTCCTGATATGTTCTACGCTTTGTCACCTTGGGAAAGACGCCGCAGGACCCACCATCGTCCGTCGGAGGGAAGCTCTCCATGGGGGGTCGCTGCTTTTATTGTGTTGCTACTTGTTTTGGTGCAGTACCAGTCAACTTTCCTAGATAGTTGGAAAATACTATAGATGGCATATAATAGTTTCTGTTGATGTTGTTAGAAAGTGGAAGCAGAAATTAGTTCAATTACAAGATAGAAATTCGGTTATAGAGTTAGGTATGATGGTTGTGTATAGCAGAGGATGATGATGCTGTAAGATTTTGTGTTTGAGGTTTGATGAAATTGATGCTGTCTTTGGTGAGAGCTTAACAAAATACTTTTGTGAACACTGAAAAAGAGGTTTTGAGTCATTGTTTGGACCATGTCAAGATTGTTCGAGTTCGATCTTGAAACTTACATCTACTTACTTGATCGTTGATCTAAAAGCTCAATACCACGTCCACCCCACTTAGAATAGATGAGATAAAGGAATTAGCTGTATGTATGGATGTCAAGAAACCAATAGCTGTGTATTGATGTCAAGAAACGAAGGGAATATCTTGTTCTAAGTTCTGAAATGGTAGAACTGTACTGTAATTCAGTTGTTAAGAGTACTTTTCTTTATGGCGTTTGGCTATTGGACAGAAATGTCTGTGCGTCAGAAGAAAATCGAAGATTCAAACTTCTAGTTCCTTATTCTTGCGTTGCAACTGGACAAAAGCTTGATTTTAAGGATAGTAACATACAAATTTCTTTATAAACTTGCTTGCTGCAGCCGTCCTTCCTTGCAGCATTATAAGGATCTTTGATTTCTTCGCCTAGCTTTATGTTCAAGATTCCATTTTTAGCAAGTACAAGTTATCACTAACTTAAATTTCAAGTATGGTGGGTGTTATTATTGGTCAAATTTGTACCTACACGATCACATTACGTGGAAATGCATGGAGTCGGTAGATCTTCATAACCACTCTGATCAAATTTGTATAACTAAGGATTTTATCAGTAATATCGCAAGTTATATCGTCTCTACATGAGAAACAGAAGTACATATTTTCTGAACAAGCCTAATTCCTTAGCAGACTAAAGTTATTTGTATTGTTGAAACAAACAGAAATGTCAGATACTAGTCACATGTACAAACGACATTATTGAGATTAATCGCCTGGAAAAGGTCCAATGTTCATACACAAAGAAAATACTGAATTTGGATCGACATAAAATCCGGTCAGGCATTCCGTAACCTTAACCAAATAGCTAAACGTAACTTTATTTTTGAGTTCTTAAACGTCTTCATGATGGGGCAACGTTTTCAGTGCTTAATAATGTGTAGAAGGTCGGTTTCTTATGTCTGATGTGTCCCGGCCACTTTGTCAAAGCACAAGGGGTAGTTTATTATCAACAATGGTCGGTTGGCCACCACTCATTAATCCAAACCTAACACGAGCGTCGTGGTCCAATGGTAATGGAAAGAGTGCATGTGGGGTCAAGTCTGCTGCCAGGATCCAAATATTCTGGTCTTATCAACCTGCTTGCCTTTGAGATAAAACAAGAGGCAAAATCCTACTGGTTATGCAACTGGGGTCAACGTCGTGATCACTACGTTCACGAAATGAACACTAGTTCACCAGTTAAGTGTTATATATTGTTGAGTGAAAATTACCACAATCATAACAACAATAATTGGAAGTTCAAGAAATTAATTCAATACACAAAAAATTCTCTCAGCATGAAAAAAACTACGGTTTGAATATTCAAAGACTAAAATCAATTCAATGTAATAATCAAGAGTACAATCAACAATAAATAATAATAATCTCAAGTACAATTATCTCTAAGTTTTAGTATAAATTAAAAATCTTAATCAATTTAGTACTCTCTACAAATCTAAGAGATACCAATACTGAATACCTGTCGATGATGATCCGTTTCTTCTTGATTATCTTACCAAATAGCTATTGTCTCACACATCAAAACAATGAAGTAGACTTCTTTTTTTCTCCTCCTCTATTTTAGTTTTTACAACAATACACAATGCAAGCAAAAAGGGTAAAGCCTTTTTATCTCATCAGAAATTAGCTTCTCCAATAAGCCAACAAAACAACCGCATTACTAAGCAATGAAGCACTAACTCCTTCCATGCATAGGCTAAAGTTTGAATCTTCTCTCTACCAATAAGTAACGTCATGATGATGGGTCGGTGGGACTTAGGTAATGAAGCCAACAACAAGAGAGCTTGTTTTTTATCGGTGATCTTCTCCTCTGCACTTTTAAACTAGGCCACTAGTTGGTTAAACAAATTAATGTGGCCTTACAAGGTTTTACTCGTCTCTGTCCTCAATTGGTACAACTCTCATCTCAAGCACAAGATGTTAGTCAACGATTTGGAAGCATACACACTTTAGAGCTTATCCATCAAAGCTTTCGGATCTGTCTTACTCAAGTAGTTGTATTTGATCTCCGAAGCTATAGCCAACTGAATCGTACTAATTGCCTTCTTCTTCATCGACACCCACTTGGCATCATTCAAACTCACTGGCTTGTTCGTCTCCAAAGCCGCATATAAATCTTGTTGTGCCAACAAGTCCTCAATAATACTCTTCCATACCCAAAAGTTTATTTTTCCATTAAACAAGGGAACATGAAATTTCGAAGCACTATTTTCACTCATTCTCTTCTCACACTAATTCCTTCCTAAATCAAACAAACAATAATTTCCTCCCACACAAGGGTCCTCAAAGCACAACTCTGATTCCATTTTGTTGGAGAAAATTACCACAAACATAACAACAATAATCGCAAGAGAAATAAAGTGCAAGAAAATAAATCAACACACAAGAAATTTATGTGAAAAATCCCTCTTAACTAAGGGAAAACCCACGATCTAGATCTCCATCATGAAAATCAATCTACTATAATAATGAAGAGTACAATCAACAATTAACAACAATAATCTCAATGACTAGTATAACTATCTCTAGCTTCTAATACAAATTGAAAACATCCTAATCAATTTAGTACTCTCTACAAACCTAAGAGATACCAACACCGAATACCTGTCGATGATGATCCGTTTTTTCTTGATTAACTCACCAAATAGTTGTTGTCCCACATGCCAAAACAATAGAATAAACCTCTCTTTTTCTCCTCTTCTGTTTTGATTTTTACGACAACACACAACACAAGCAAAAAGGGTAAAGCCTTTTTATCCCATCATAAATTGGCTTCTCCAATAAGCCAACAAAACAACTGCCGTACTTACCAAACAATGAAACACCAACCCCTTCCACTCATGGGCCCAAAAAAAACTATTCACTTAGTGGGCCACCACTTACAAGTAAAGCAAAGCACACCCTTGCAATATTTCACCAAGAATAATTTCAGTGTTTTACCCTTTTTTACGTTCACCAAATGAACAGTAGTTCATCAGTTAATGTTATATATGACAGTGAATAATAATAGTTCAAATCCTTTTTCTCACTTAATTTTTTTCCAAAGCTTGTTGTTTTAGGAAATGACATGACTAACATATAAATTAGGACTAAGGAATTAATCTTTGCAAACATGATTATGGTTTTGTGTTAGTCCCTTACGTCCTAATGGTGAAATTATGCAGGCATTAGTGAGCATTGATCAATTTCTGACCATCAAGATGACAGAATAAGGCAAAGACTTGCATGTATGCAAAGAAAACAGGCATGGTCGATGAAAGCTCAAGAGTAGGCAACCCTTGGCATACATCGGTGCACATAGGCAAAAAATTTTGATGAGATGCAACATTCGAATATGAGACTAAAAGATAGCTTGAGATGAACCTTAGATCAAAGGCTAGTTGGATCACATGTATGAGACATGTTAAGGGCTATGAAAAAATTGTAGCTAGAAGTCCCAACAAAATCGTTGCTAATAGTTATTAGTGATGATTTATATTCGTCATCAAATTCCCGTAGTTGAAAACTATAGACGATGTTTTTCATTAATCATCCATAATAGTTTTTTCATACGCTTTATTTTCATAGTGGAAGGCAAGTCAGAAAGATTGAAAAATAAAATCATCTGATTTGATTCGTTCTCAATAAAGAAAAACTATTAGATACCTTTTGACTAATCTTAGTGTTCCTAGCTAGAAATTGTTAGCTGCATTTTAAAAAATGTAGCCAAAATTTTTTAGTTACGTTTCAAAAAGTGTGGCTAAATTTTTTTAGCTACGTTTCTATAAACGTAGCCAAAGGTTTTTAGCTATGTTTCTGAAACGTAGCCAAAAAGTTTTACCTACATTTTTTAAAACATAGCCAAATGTTTTTAGCTACATCTTGTAAAATGTACTTAATTTTTTAATATACATTTTAACGAAATATTATACCATGTTAATTATAATTATTTGTGACATTTTTAATCCATATTATTGTATATAATATTTAGATTTTTTGTTAATTTATTATACAAAAATAATTAATAATTTGAAGCATTGTATATCAAAAGCAAATTAACATTAACTTATACCAACAAAAAGAATATTATTCATATACAAGATTTAAATTACAACCTTAACAATTCTTATAGACAAAATAATAAATACAGAGACTAGTTTACAAATTATAAATGTTGAGATTATAAAAAAAAAATTACAACATAACTAGGTTTGTCCATCTCAATGCGAGAACTTCATACCTCAACCATCATATATGAAAGATAAGCTATAAGAATCATGAAAGCAATTTTAAGATCTATAGAGTGTTTGAAATTATACATAATTAAGCTAGTTTGTTTTCAATTAGGAAAGATAAAAGCCATCATATATGAAAGATAAGCCATCATATAATCATAATGGACAATAACGAAGCAAATAATGTTTAATTGCATAATGGAAATGCAAATAGATTCAAGAACATGACTAAGAAGTAGTGCATGCCCTATGGAAACTCCTTGTTATGAATGTGTAAGTAAGGATAGCCTTGTACCATTTAAAAGGCAATTGCCAAATTCTAAACTTTTGAAATTCAAATGTCAAGAGTAAATCCCAACTAAAAATTAAGAACGAAAATTAAACAAAAGAGCTTAAGTCACAATAAAATGGTACGATTTTCAAACACAACAATGAATCTCTAGATGTTCTCAATAAAAGCAAGTAGAATACTCATATGAATAAAACCGAAAGCTCACAGAAGGCTCCTCAAAGTGTTAATGACCCTTAGAGAGGTTATAAAGCTCCAAAACCAAATAGAAAACCCCACTTTTATTATTTCACAATTATAGATCAATCATACTATCTTTAAGGTCTGTATACAATCAGGTGCCCTTTTACTTCTATCGAAACAATTCCTCTAATCCTTATGAATCTAAATTAAGCAAAGAAGCTTTATTAGGCTTAAATAGTTGAAAAGCCTTGCTCACATTCTACTTTTTAAGAAAATTTCAATGCCAGTTTGTATATTACGCAATTATTACAAGAGAATCTTTGTCTTTCTTGATTCAACTTCTTATTACCATAAACAAAAACAAGGAAGAACATTCATAAAAGTTGTAATAAAGAAGTCAATGTTCATGTACTAGGTAAATAAACTTAATTTTGACATAAAAAGAAAAAAATAAGATCATAATGTAAACAAGGATGTGATGTGATTAAGTCTATTACTGAGGATTACGCCCTTATGAAGGTAAGTAGGACTATTTAAATTGAACATAAGCTTTTAACGAAATGACTACCATAGTTTAACAAAACCAAACTATTCACTGATACAATGCATCACGCATTGAAGTAGTTGCCAAACCAATCATCATAGATACAATACAAGTTTGATCTTTTCACAAACAATATTGAAAAACCGTAGGGGGTAGGTTTGTTGCAAACTTTTCAATTTTAACGTGGTCGTCTCTAGCATAAATAAAAATAAAAAAATCAAAAGTGAAATAATAAATAACACCAAAAATTTGGTAATGCAGTTTAACACACCTTGCCTACATCTGCGAGACCCTCATCCAGATTAATACTTTCATCAAAGTACAATAGATTTACCCAAGGCTTTACTGAGCCGACACCACGTAACCCTTGAACCTATCTCTCAACCTCACTTCTCATGAAAGAATTTCACACCTAATAGTACGATCGTACTAACCTCAATAGAGGATTTTTCTTAACAATCTTTTAATGAAAGAACAATAAACAAATAACTCAAGTGATTAAACAAAATTAAACATAAATGAAAAACACTTGAGATAGAAAAGAAGATAACTTCCCAATCGGTTCAACTCCTCCAAAATAGATGTAGAAATTGTTCACCAAAATAGGCTTATTCATGCACATTTCAAATCTAAGTTACAGCTGCAGTAGAAGGACTTCATGCAAGATATATCGAGCAAATAAACCTCCAAACAATAATTTACTAAAGCATCACCACGATGAGTTACACACCCACGACAAACAAGACATTCACAATCTTCACCACATCAATTACACAGCCTACCACAAACGAAGGTGAAAACCATGGAGATATTCACAGCTACACTTTTTTTTAAACCGTTGAACTTGTTTTACATTCTTCAACCAAGATCCCAAAATTTTTGTTTCCAACATCATCCCCAAATCTTGACACACACGTTCACTTTTTAGATAACTCACCACACACCCAATCTCTAAATAAATCCCTTGACATCATTTCAACCCGCTTAAAAAATCGTTATCATCTTCACTTATCCCACTTAAAATAGAATTCTATCATAACTAAATCATTATCCAAAAGTCCAATAAGCCAGTTGTGTAATATCTCGTTACCTATGTTAAGGCTACAATAGTAAATTATGAGAAATTTACGTGAAATTAGGGGGGGGGGGGGAAGCAAGTCATGCATAAGTTAATTGTGACACACACATTTATTTTGCTCATTCATATGATTGTACATGCATTCACTGGCATTTTCGGGTAAATTGGTTTATAAATAGAAATTATGGATTAAATTGGAGTGTATTAAATGTGATTTGGCAATTTTTGGTATATTTTGGATATTTTGAAATTTTTGGTGAATTTTTTTGAAAATTTATGAAATTTTGGGGTATTTTTTTAGATTAAGAAAAATAAGAGACCAATTAAAATGTGACAAATGGCTAAATTGTATTAAGACAAATGTAGCACCCCACTCTCGCAGGACCCAAACCTAACATCGATGGTGATATCCAAGTCCGTGCCCCGCGAGGGTGGCGTGCTAAGGCACTCACTCAATCAAATCTCAGTATATTCTTTTTATTTTGAAAACGCTCAAGTGTAAATCTTAGTATGCGGAAGTCAATTATAAAATATGACCTACTTTCATTCAGAACATTATTAATCTTTCAACTCCCAAAACTGGTTTATCATTATCCCATAATATTCCAATCATCAACCCAAAGAAATTCACTATGTTCGGTACACTAAATCTCCTCACTCAGGTTCCAACAAATAAGAATATCACCGTTCTTAACATTTAGTAGTGAACTAACGATGCATGCTTCATTTCATGTAAAAATACGTAATCATAACAAACTTACTTGTTTGAAGCTCAAATCTCTACCAAATCACGTAACCCTAATCTCTCATGCACCCACGTACATCAACTTGAAAAT
>JAOSBN010000179.1:45661140-45673045 GCA_027563595.1 Erythroxylum suave
TTGTAATTGATTAATTACAATATAATTAATTAATTAATTAAAATATGATAAATTTTTATTTCTTAATATTTTTACAAGTCAACCATTGTCAATGGTAATGGTAATCATTCCTTCCTCTTAACCAACCACTATAATTATCATGATAATATTCATTTCCATTCGTGACTATATTCATCCAGGTTCTTATTATCATTCCTTTGTGCGAACCAACCACCCCCTTAGTGTTCATGTCTTAGCCAAAAACTATCAACCTGTGCGAGTTATGATAAAACCGTTTCTTTTACAATAATGTGCAGCAAAGCCGACACAAAAGCAGAAAATTGAAACCGATCACTGCCTAGTGTCACAGTCCACAGGATTGACTTAATCAGAAGAATTACTCTTATTCAGTTGTAAAAAAGAATAGCATAAGGTGGTCAGATTCAGCATCATACTGAAGGATTTTCTCTCTCTTTAACAAAAATTCTGTTGGAATTGAAAAAGCTCAAGCATGTTGCAGTAATCTTTACACTGAAATAGTTCTTTTATGCCCTTATTGTGACTCTTCTTTTAAATCCGATGTTATGAAATCAAGCAGCAACTCTCTTGGATTTTACAGAATTGACAATGGTCACAAACTCAGGGCCCTGTTCACGATAAAATCACTAGAAGTTCAACAACAAATACCTACTTATGGCAAAGCAATGCAAATGCTTAATGAACAAAACATCCAAATTGTTGCAGTGAAGGATTTTAAATATCCTTCACTCAAAACAAGCTTAATGGGAGAAAAATAACTTCAAGGATGCACCACCAACTAGGAAACCATCAACATCTTGATTTGTAAGTTCAGATCAGTTGCCTCCTTTTACAGATCCTAAAGAAAGCCATTATTGGATTATTTGAAACAGTAAAAGGAAAGGAACAATCCAAACTTTTCACGAAGCACTACGCTTAACCACTGATGTGACTTTCTCTTTGGTACATGAAACACATTACGACTCCGATTAGACTCCAATTAGCCCCAAAAATCCTGTGTCTCCCACAGTCCAGAATTAAGAACTGGGACAAACAACCCGTGGTAGAAAAAGATGGGGGTTCAAAATAACCAAATTCTTTCCTCTATTCAAGGGAAAAATAACACATGGTTTCCACGTTTAAAGCAAGTGACAATTGAAGAGGTATCATTCAAGATATACCTCCGTAGACGATACGTTTTTTTTATGCAACTTCTTCTGATACGTTCTTTTTAAGCCAATCACGGACAGCAATATGTACCTGCTGTGGTGTGGCTTTACCAGTTCCAACGGCCCATGCGGGCTCGTAAGCAATAACAATGTTATCTCACTTAGGCAATAGATTTTCTCCTCTAATTCTATAAAAACGCAGTTTTAACACGCAATTGAACTAATTTTATATCATACTGCAATATCAAAGCCAACAAAATTCTCACCACAAAAATAAGCAAAAATAAAGAATTAGGGAGACTTTGTTTGACTTAGAAACAATGTATAAGAAAGGTACTAAAATGATGAGGCTTGACTGAAAAGTCAAAGCCTATCAGTACTCTACTCACTCTTCATTTCAAGTTCAGTGGATTTGTGTCTCCAAAAAATGATGCAGAACTGGAATACGTGTCATAAGTAGCTTTGACATTTCAAGTTTAGTGGATCTTTGACTCCAAAGAATGATGCATAACGGGAAAAGAACATTGACAAGTTGTGAAATAGATTCTACAATACATTTTGAATAACGTAAATGTCTTTTTAAGAATTTCAGCAAAGTAAGCAAGAAGGTCAATGTGTAGTCAGATATTGTGATTCTGACTGTGCTGGTGATTTAGACAAGCATTGATTAACTACCGACTATATGTTTATTTTTGCAAAGGCACCAATCAATTGAAGGTCTACGTTACAATCAACAATTGCTTTGTTGGCTACAGAAGCAAAATATATGGCAACTACAAACGCTTTGAAAGAGGCAATTTAGCTTCATGCATTGCTTGGTGAATTAGGGGTTCGACAGAAGTACATCAAAGTGCACTGTGATAGTCAGAGTGTTATCCTTTTAGCAAAGAACCAGGTTTATCATGTAAGGACGAAGCATATTTATATTCATTAACACTTTATACGAGAGTTCTGGAAAAAGGCAGAGTAGCAATCCAGAAGATTAAGACAACTAAGAATCCTGCTGATATGTTGACAAAGGTGGTTATTGCGATCAAGTTCTAACATTGTTTGGACTTCATCAATATTGCTAAAAATGAAAGATGGGTGCTTTGAAGCGCATTTGAAGATACTAATAAAAATGAGTTTTGTGAGAGATTTAAAAAAGTAAAATTTGCCAAGGTAGAGATTTGTTGAATAGTCAAAAATTGTGGCTCATCTCATAATCCCACATCAAAGATTCGTGGGAATGGTGAGGTTCCTAAAGCCATAGCAGGAGTCGTCCCTCCTTAAATTGTCTTTCTTTAAGACAAAAATTCCTAAACCCATTTGCAACGTTTCAATTGTATTATTTCTTAAAAATAATAAAATATTAATTTAGTAGTGTTCGAGAAAATAGTCATAATTGGCTGAACCTCGTTAAATTTTGGTATTCTTTATTTGTCTATTTAATACCTATTCTCAGGTATAGTTGTAGTGAATTATCATGGTATTAAATTACATATTTAGGATAATTTTGTCTAAGAGGTCGGGTTTTAAGTGAAACCGTTTGTGACCCTTCCAGTCTTCTAAGGAAATTTACCTAGTCTGATTTTTTAGTATAATCATTTACACTCTATTTACCTAGGCAATAAAGCTCAAGGTGAATTTGTTATTAACGTAAATGATTGTACTGAAAAATCATACCAAGTAAATTTTTAGGAAAGATTAGAATAGTTCCACTTAAAACCCAACCTTCTAGGCATAATTTTCCCACACATATAATTTAATAATACAATAATTCACTACAACTATAATAAATATTAAATAGACAAATAAAGAATATCAAAATTTAGCCAATTAACACTATTAAATTAATATTTCACTATTCAAGAAATAATACAAATGAAACATTACAAAAGGAGACAAGGAATTTTTGTCTTTTATGGAAATTGTGGCTCCTTTTATGGCTTTAGGGGATGAGCCACATTTTTTGACTACGCAACACTGGGTACAGCATCTTAATACAATGGAAAGGAGCTGTTCTTTTTAGAATCTTCCAAAACTGAGAAACAAAAGGAAAAAGAACCGCGGATGTACCAGCAAACGCCTTTGGTCGCGGATAGCATACATCAAAAGTCTTCCTCACTCACTTCTCATTCTTCCAACGGTTCACCGATACAAGCTGTAACCCCTAAACCCTGGCTCAAGGCAAAAGCAGCATTCTTTCCTATTAACTGTCATTTCACAAAACTTGATTCAAGTTCAAACTATGCTGCATAAACTAGCACAACCATTAGAAACAACCAAGATTTGCACCTGATCATCTTCCCCAATTATGGGTCTCTGCTCAGAATGCCCAAGAATAACCAACTCGCAGCCAAAATTTTTTAATTGTTCCCCACTACAAAAATTAATTAACAAAACATGTTGTAGACACCAAGAAAAGAAAGAATGGAGAGTTTGAGTTTTTAGTTTGTACATGATAAGCCAGCTTAAAATCCAAAGAAAAATCCTAACCCACACAAGTAGGCAGGTTGGTAGATCAAAACCTCAGATAGAGTTGTGCGTTGATGGACATCATGGACTTGTGATTGAACTTGCAAATGACCAAAGCATGTGGCCAACGTAGTCTAATAAACAAAAAGTAAGATTCTTTCAAGTAAAAATACTCGAGAAAACTTCATTTTACATTATGCATGAACAACGGAAGCAGAATGGCATTAAATAAACTTTTCTAGAATATATGGGCAACAGATTAATGAGCATTTAGAACCAATTGACATGAAATGAAACGGTGGCATCCTTAAGCAAAAGGTAATTCACTTACAGATCCTGTTTTGGAAATCAATAATTATGAATCAAATAAAGGTAGAGCAATTCATAACTCTAACAATCATCATCCATCTACTTTCCCGAGTGATAATTATGCTATTAGCATAGAATTGATTGGTATCTTATACAGTTTTAACTTCAAAAGATCTCAAGACAAATTTCTCTGGCTTGTCACAAAGGGTAACATCTCTCGTCCATTCTAACAACCAACTATAAGATGTTTTGTGGATATATTGCTCATGTACATAACAGAAAGCTTTAGTTTTTACATCCTACACAAATTGAGTAGTCTACAATGACAAATGTGCAGCTTTTGCAATATGCTGCTGAACAACAGAGAATAAGAATGATTAAATAGTCACAAATAGGCTAACATAATATAAAGAAGAATGATCAAGTAGTCACAAACAGAGACTAACATAATATAAAGAAGAATGATTAAATAGTCACAAACGGAGACTAACACACTATGACTGAAGATCAAAAACTTCCCAACCTGATTTCTACAGTAAATGCTCCACCCTTGCTGATCCAAGAGTTTTGGGCGCAGATCCCAGTTCTACTTGTTAATGAGGCCTTCTCCTGATCAATGTAAATAAAAGAAGGAGCTACAACAACGTCTGCCCAATTCAAAAGTAAAGCAGAAAAATTAACAGCACAGAATGATCAATGACATACCACAAAGCTCATGAAAGTTGACAGTATCTTACCAACATCATTGCCCAGTTTTGCACTGTTCAAGTCAGAAACAAGCTTGGTAAGGGATTCTTTCGTCCCGTTCCAAGAAATGAGCAACCAAGGAAACATAGGAATCTAAACCCAAAACCCACAACACTTAAAGTAGTTTTTTATTTTTCCCAATAAAAGACAAGACCAGGCAATAAAAACATGAATCTTTTTAAATGGAAGGATAGCCATCTTTTGTCCTTGCCTTCTTCACTACGATTACCAAAGAAGTATTGTGAAAACCATGACTACATAAGCTAGAAGTCAGAAGTGTAAACTTTTATGGATCGACGAACAAAGACAAACCTGAATCTATTGTTGTATGCGTACTGTTCGTGATTAATAGTTTATTCCCTCTCCTCCTTTGTCTCCTTCTGTTATTTGTTTCTTCAATGTTCAAAAACAATCACTGTTCTTTCTTTTTCCAAAAACGATGTCTCTCTTTTTTCGCTTTGTAGAAAACGTTAATGACACCTGTATATGTTTCTATTATGGTTAAGGGAAAGAAGAAAAGATGGTTTGTTTAAAGGAGAAGGAAATGGTATTGGACCCATTTGAGCTTAATTCTGCGAGGCCCGATAATTATGATCTTGGGCTCTTTTTATTATACTCAAATCTATGAGTGACATAAGCCATTAAATATCTTACAATCTCTCAGTTGGTCCATGTTAGAACTTGATGATTCAACAATAAAAATGTAAGTACACATAATATAGTGAATCGATCAAATCATTCTTAAGAGAATTAAGATAACTAGATCATGGCAATCACAAGTTATACAACATGATTCCTTCTATGTATCATATAATCAACTCAACTCATATAAAGTTAAAGTGGGTAATTTTGTAATTTGTTATCTCATAGAAACAATTCTTATATACAAAATAATATGGATAACAAGTCAATGAGTAAAAACAAATGCGATTGTAATTAAATTTACAAGTGTCATGACAATTCGAGCAACACAATTATATGTATATATACATATCAAAATTTTATGCTAACAAGGACTTATCTATAATGCTCATCTGTTCAACATGACCAATAAATGTTTTGGGCGATAAGACTTTAGTTAACGGATCTACTATCATTAAAGTTGTACTAATATACTCAATTGATACTTTATATTTTTGCACTTCTTCTTTCACAAACAAGTACTTCAAATCCATATGTTTCGCACCCTTTGAATACTTGCCATTCTTAGAGAAGAAAATGGATGCAGAATTATCACAATAAATTCTTAATGGTCTAGCAATACTGTCGACAATACCAAGATTGAAGATAAAGTTTCGCAACCACAATCCATGAATTATGGCCTCAAAGCATGCTACAAATTCAGCCTCTATAGCGGAAGTAGCAATGACAGACTACTTTCCACTTTTTCACAAAATTGCTACTCCAGCTAATAGGAACATATAACCAAATGTAGATTTTCGTGAGTCTATACAACCGGCATAGTTTGAATCCGAGTAACCTATTACTTCGAGATGAGATGATTTTCTATATGTGAACATATAGTCCTTGGTGCCTTATAAATATCTAATTTCTTTGCAACTTTCCAGTGGCCCATTCTAAGATTGGTTTGATATTGGCCTAGCATTCCAACAACAAAACTGATATTTGGCCAAGTGCATATTTGAGCATACATTAAGCTCTCAACTACTGACGCATAAGGAATATACTTCATTTCCTTACGTTCCAAATCGTTTTGTGGACATTGCATTTGACTAAATTTGTCCCATTTCTGAATTGAAACTATCCCTGCGGAGCACTTTTCCATTTTAAATCTTTCTAATATTTTCTCGATATAACCTTTCTAAGACAATCCTTATGATCTATTACGGAATAGTTCTATTTTGATCACATATGATGCCTCACCCATATCTTTCATTTTGAAATTATTATAAAGAAAATTCTTAACATCATGTAACAAAACCATATTATTGGCAACAAGAAGGATATCGTCAACATAGAGGACTAATATAATAAACTTGCTCTCACTGACCTTCATATAGATACACCGATCAACCGTGTTCTCTACAAAACCGTAAGACGTAATGGTATCATTAAACTTAAGATACCATTTTCGGGAAGCCTGTTTCAGTCTATATATTGACTATTTTAATTTACACACTAACTTGTCCTTTCATGTGGCTTAAAAACCTTCTAGTTGATCCATATACACTTCTTCTTCCAAGTCACCATTTAGAAAGGTAGTCTTTACATCCATTTGGTGAAGTTCTAAATCATAATGAGCCAACAGGGCCATAATAATTCTTAAAGAGTCCTTTGAAACTGAAGAGAAGGTCTCTTTATGGTCAATGCCATCGTTTTAAGTATAACCTTTGGCAATAAGTCTGACTTTATACCTTTCAATGTTACCTTATGAGTCATGTTTGGTCTTAAAGACCCATTTACAACCCATTTGCTTTGCACGTTCAGGCAACTTAACTAATTCCCAGACTTTGTTGTCATCTATTGATTTCAACTCTTCTTTCATAGCATTGAACTATTTTTCAGAATTTTTACATTCCATGGCTTGTTTGAACGAGACTGGATCCTTATCAATACTCAAGTCACATTCATGTTCAAGTGAGTAAACTTCATAATCACTTGAAATGGCTGGTCTTCTTTGCCTTACAGATCGGAGATGCGGGCATGACCGCGTACATCTTACCCTCCCCATACCCTGCTTAGGCAGAAATTTGGATACGTTTTGGTTTGGTTTGATCTGGTCTTTGCCTTACAGACCTTCATAATGCTACTTCTTGTGGCATTACTTGATCATTTGTAACTTGAACATCATTAGCTGGTTCTTCATTAATATGTTCAATTTGTGGGATTGGAACATTCATTTGTTGTTCCGATATGTTGCGTATCTGTGATACGACAAGAGGAATAACAATCGGTGGGATCACGTTTGATATAGAAGTTTCTACTCGATTCTCGTGAATATCCACTTTTTACGGTTCTCCACTCCCACTGATTTGACCATTTTCAATGAACCAAGCATTACTAGACTTAACTATTCTCGTACTATGGTTAGGATAGTAAAATCTGTACCTCTTTGATTTTTCAGGATAGCCGATAAAAAACCACTAATAGTTCTCGCAACAAGCTTCTTTTCATATGGATTATAAAATCTTACTTCTGCTGGACAACCCCAAATGTGAAGTTGTCATAAACTAGATTTCCTTCCTGTCCACAGTTTATAAGGTATCTTAGGAACTAGTTTATTAGGAATCTTATTAAGCAGATACACAGCAGTCTTTAATACATGCATCCACAGTGATAACGGTACAGTACTATAACTTAACATACTCCTAATCATATTTATAAGAGTACGGTTCAGTCTTTCAGCTACACCATTGTTGCGATGTACCAGGCATTGTGTATTGCGCACATATGCTTCGACTTGTAAGAAACTTTGCAAATGGACCTGGACATTGTCCACTTTCATAAAATTTTCCATAATATTCGCCACCTTTATTAGACCTCACTATCTTTAGTTTTCTATCTAACTGTCTTTCTACCTCATTAACGAACACCTCTAGGGTGTCCACAGACTGAGATTTTTCATGCAGCAAATAAATATAACCATATCGTTAGAAGTCATCAATAAAGGTAATGAAATATTTTTCGTCGCCCTAAAAAGGAATGTCGAAAGGACCACATATGTCAGTATATATTAATTCCAATAATTTATTACTTCTTGTGGCTAGATGTTTTGATATATGTTTGGTTTGCTTGCCTTCAATGCAATCCACACATATATCTCCATCAACAAAATCCAATGAAGGTAATATTTCATTTTTCACTAACCTTTGTAGCCTTTCTTTAGATATATGACCTAATTTTTTATGCCACAAAAAAGTAGAACATTCGTTTTGTGTACTATGATTACTCCCTATAATATGGTCAACATGAAAAAGAGATGCAACAAAATCAACATCAAGACTAAAACAATATAAACAATCAATTAAGTACCAGAACCATAATAGTACTTGTGTTTATACAATGCAAAAACACCGTTTCCAATCTTAAATAAAAACCTTACATCATCCAACTTTGGAATAGAAACTAAATTCTTAGCACATTCAGGGACATAAAGACACTTTTCTAGATCCAGGTAACACCTAATGTCCAATATCAATTTGTACATCCCAATGCCCTCTATTCGTGCCTTCATTCTATTCCCTATATATAAGAACTTTTCAGTTCTGTTTATGATTTGAATTGAAAGGAATCCCTGTTGAACATATGACACATGAGGAGTTGCACTAGAATCTAACCACTAGGTATTATTAGGCACTTCAATATGATTTGATTCAAAACATACTAAGACATAGTATATATCTTTCTTTTCGAATCAAGCCTTTTGTTTGGGGCAATCTTTCTTGAAGTGACTAGGCTTCTTGCAAAAGTGGCACCTCTTGCCTTTATGGACTTGACTCTTATTAACTTTACTAAGAGCTTTATCCTTATCTTTGCCTTTCTTTCCTAATTTATGCTTGTTGCTACTAACTCTTGGATGAAATGTGAGATAAACGGAGTGCTCTTTCATTTTCTTCAATCTCCCTTCCTCCTAAACCAATATGACCTTAATTTCTTGAAGGTTCCATTTTTCTTTAATGGTGTTATAATTCACCTAAAACTGGCCAAACTCAAGAGGATGTGAGTTGATAATAAACTGTACCAGAAAAGACTCACTCACATCGCAGCTAGGTTTGACATATGAGTTATCTGGTCATGAATGGGCTGTGACCAGTCAAACTTCTTATTTGTTAGCTCAGTCATTAAAGTCCCTACTATAGACTTGTCAGCTATATCAGATTGGGAGTATTTCTTAAGCTTTAACATAAACTCCTTTACATTATCCGTCTTAGACATTGATGGCTTCACGTTTTCTGCGATTGTCATTCATATCAAATTCAAACTCAGCCTGTTAGATCGTTCCCAAGCCTCATAATAAGACTTGTCAGCTTCCGAACTAGTCTCAGTTATAGCTGTGGGCCTTGCGTCTGAAACTATAGCCAAGTCCAAATTCATTACACCCAGTTAGAACTGGATTTGTTCGGACCAATCCGCATAATTCAGACCATTGAACTTGATCAAGTCATTTCCTAAAGCGAACAAATTGGAAGATGTTCCAAATACAACATATAGCTCACGCATTAATGCTTTGAGTAGACCAAATGGATTCAAACTAATAATAGACTTTGATTATGTATTTAAATTCTCCTTTAGGTGAAATTTAAATACATAGCTGTAACCTATCATGATGCAAATATAGTTCACTATAATAGACAATCAATCATATTCTAGTCAACCTGCACGTTATCTTTGGATATATAAACATATTAACCAAATATGTTGATAAAGTCCCTTTAAGATCATTAATTAGAACCAATGGTCTACCTTTAGGTAACCTCCTAGCATTATAATTAATACTTTCAAATGTTCAGTTTAACCTTTTTGTCATTCTGATAGCATTATATCAACATAAACAATTGAAACATTCAAAATTAAATGTTTAATTTTTCAAGCTAGGCCACTTTGTTGACTAACAAGCTTTTCATACAATAAACATTTAATTGGACAATTATTGTACATGACAAAATTTAATTTAAATTAGTTTGGTCACTTTGGTGACTAACAAACTATTTTAAATTATCATTATGTCATGTAGCACATTCAATATATAATAAGAAAACTTAATTTCAAATATTGCGTGATATAAAATATTCAGAGTACCAAATAAGCATATAATATGACACTGATTTTCAAAATTATATTATGTATAAAAATAAATAAATTATGAATTAAATAATCCATTACGTCCCATTCTAAAATTGTTTTACTTAAGCTTAAAGTTTATAATTTAATTACTTAATAATTAAAGTTGCATAATAGAACCCAAGCTTATGCTTTAATGACCTAAAGGTCTAAAAATTAGCCCAAAAAATTGAGTTTTGGGCCTAGGAAGCTCGTCTAGCGTGTGCGTTCACCTATGTTAATGTAGCGTCTAGCGCGCACAACATGGCAAAGGTCTGGCGTGTGCAGCGTCTTCATCTAGACGTTCTAGTTTTCTACGTTTTTTTGTTTTTTTATACAATCTTCTTCTTTTAAAGGTTTGTTTCAAACCACAAGGCAACATTTCCTAACATTCATCCCATCCTAACGCTTAGGCAATAGAACATCTTTTCAAATGGTTCAAGAAAAAACATGTTAATAATCAACATATTCGTTTAAAGAACCAAGTCTTTTCCATTGTTTTTTCAACAATCATAAACACATGTTTATAACAGGAACTTTATCATGAATGAATATAACAAACTCTTAAATACAATGAATAGATTTGCGTTCCATTTCCACCGTTAATACCGAAAACCATTTTCGAAAATGCACGGGAATAGAAGAACAAAATAACCCCAGAAGTGTGTATTCCATGACAAACAATAACACAAACAATACAAACAACACAGGCTCTGATAGCTTGAATCCATTGTTGTATGTGTACTATACTTGATTAATAGTTTATTCCGTCTCTTCCTTTGTTTTCCTCTGTTATTTGTTTCTTCAATTGTTCAGAAATAATCACTGTTCTTTCTTTTTCTAGAAACGTTCTCTCTCTTTTCATTTTGTAGAAAATTTTATGTCTATCGTTACAGAAACAAAAATGACACCTTTATATGTTTCTATTATAGTTAAAAGAAAGAAGAAAAGATGGGTTATTTAAAGGAGAGAGAGAAAAGATCTTGGACCCATTTTAACCTAATTTTGTAAGGCCCAATAATCATAATCTTAAACTCTTTTTATTAGACTCAAATCTATAAGTGACATGAGCTACTAAATATCTTACAAGAACATGTACTTACATACTTCCAATTCCCCCAACAAAGAACCGCAAGCACAAGAAAGAATGGGAACTGATTAGCGAACAAGCAAACTAAAGATTCCACCGCAACTAAGGCTTGGTTTGGGGGAGCGGTAACGGTTGATAACCTGTTAAAATGATAAGTATTTATTTTTAATAAGTACCTATGCGTTTAGGATTGCTGTTTTGGTAACTGCTGAAACGTGAAAATAAGTGTTTGACAAGTGCGGTTGCAGTTGCTGAAAAAAGATAAAATGACTAAAAAGCTCATTGATTTAATAAACTATTAATTGTTGTATAAATAATTAAAAAATATTATTAGCCATATAAATTTAAAATTATA
>JAOSBN010000179.1:45673145-45686824 GCA_027563595.1 Erythroxylum suave
ATTTGTAACTTGAATATTATTAGTTGGTTCTTCATTAATATGTTCAATTTGTGGAATTGGAACATTAATTTGTTGTTTCGGCATGTTGCGTATCCGCGATGCAATAACAAGAATAACAACCGGTGGAATCACATTTGATGTAGTAGTGTCTACTCAATTTGGAGTACTTTCTACTCGATTCTCGTGAATATGCACTTTTCGCTGTTCTCCACTCCCACTAATTTGCCCATTTTCAATGAACCGAGCATTACCAGACTCAACTATTCTCGTACTATGGTTAGGACAGTAAAATCTGTACCCCTTTGATTTTTCAAGATAGTCGATGAAAAAACCACTAACAGTTCTCGCATCAAGCTTCTTTTCATGTGGATTATACAGCCTTACTTCTGCCGAACAACCCTAAATGTGAAGATGTCGTAAACTAGGTTTCCTTCTTGTCCACAATTCATAAGGTATCTTAGGAACTGCCTTACTAGGAATCCTATTTAGCATATACGCAGCGGTCTTTAATGCATGCATCCACAATGATAAAGGTATAGTACTATGACTTAACATGCTCCTAACCATTTCCAAAAGAGTACGATTCCGTCTTTCAGCTACACCATTTTGTTGTGGTGTACTAGGCATTGTGTATTGAGCACATATGCCTCGACTGGCAAGAAACTTTGCAAACAGACCTGGACATTGTCCACTTTCATCAAATTTTCCATAATATTCACCACCTCTATCAGACGTCATTATCTTTACTTTTCTATCTAACTGCCTTTCTACCTCATTAATGAACACCGCTAGGATGTCCACAGATTGAGATTTTTCATGCAGTAGATAAATATAACCATATTGTGAGAAGTCATCAATAAAGCTAATAAAATATTTTTCGCCACCCTAAAAAGGAACGTCGAAAGGACCACAGATGTCAGTGTGTATTAATTCTAATAATTCGTTACTTCTTATAGTTGGATGCTTTGATACATGTTTGGTTTGCTTGCCTTTAATGCAATCCACACATATATCTCAATCAACAAAACCCAATGGAGGTAGAATTTCATTTTTCACTAACCTCTGTACCCTTTCTTTCGATATATGACCTAATCTTTTATGCCATAAAAAAGCAGAACATTCATTTTGTGCACTACGTTTACTTCCTATAATATGGTCAACATGAAACAAAGATGCAGAAAAATCAACATCAAGATTGAAATGATATAAACAATCAATTAAAGTACCAGAACCATAATAGTACTTGTATTTATACAATGAAAAAACATTGTTTCCAATCTTAAATTGAAATCCTACAACATCCAACTTTCCAACAGAAACTAAATTTCTAGCACATTCAGGAACATAAAGACACTTTTCAAGATCCAAGTAACAGCCAGTGTCCAGGATCAATCTGTACGTTCTAATGCCCTCTATCCTTTCCTTCATTTTGTTCCCCATATACAAGAACTTTTCAGTTCCGTTTATGGTCTAGATTGAAAGGAATCCCTGTTTAACATGTGACACATGAGTAATTGCACCAGAATCTAACCACCAGGTATTATTCGGCACTTCAATAAGGTTTGATTCAAAACATACTGAGACATAGTATGTACCGTTCTTTTCGAACCAGGCCTTTCTTTTAAGACAATCTTTCTTGAAATGACCAGGCTTCTTGTAGAAGTGGCACCTCTTGTCTTTATGGATTCAACCCTCATTAACTTTACTAAGAGCTTTGTCCTTGTTTTCGCCTTTCTTTCCTAGTTTGTTCTTGCTGCTACTAGCTCCTGGATGAAATGTGAGATGAACGGAAAGCTCCTTCATTTTCTTCATTCTCCCTTCCTCCTGAACCAACATGGCTTTAATTTCTTACAGGTTCCATTTTTCTTTAATGGTGTTATAATTCACCTGGAATTGGCCAAACTATAGAGGAAGGGAATTGATAATGAACAGTACTAGAAAAAACTCACTCACATTTATACCCATAGATTTCAACTTTGTAGCTAGGTTTGACATATAGGTTACATGGTCATGAATAGGTTGCAACTAGTCAAACTTCTTGGTCGTCAGCTCACTCATTAAAGTCCCTACTATGGACTTGTCAGCTAAATCAGATTGGGAGTATTCTTTAAGCTTCAACATGAACTCCTTTGCATTGTCCGTTTTAGGCATTGGCGGCTTTACATTTTCTGCGATCATCATTCGCATCAAATTCAAGCTCAGCCTGTTATACCGTTCTCAAGCCTCATAATAAGACTTTTCAGCTTCAGAACTGGTCTCAGTTATGGCTGTGGGCCTTAATTCTGAAACTATGGCCAAATCCAAATCCATTACACCCAGTTGGAACTGCATTTTTTAGGACCAATCAGCATAGTTCAGACCATTAAACTTGATTAGCCCATTTCCTAAAGCAAACAAATTAGTAGATGCTGCACAAACAACATATAGTTCACGCATTAATGCTTTGAGTAAACCTAAATGGATTCAAACTAACTAATACACTTTGATTATGCATTTAAATTCTCCTTTGGGTGAAATTTAAATACATAGTGGTAACCTATTCTGATGCATATATATAATTTACCGTCATGGACAATCAATCATATTCTAATCAACATGTATGTTATCTTTGGATATACAATCATATTAATCAAATATGTTGATAAAGTCTCTTTAATGTCATTAATTATAAGCAATGGTCCACCTTTGGGTGACCTCCTAGCGTTATAATTAATAATCTCAATTGTTCAGTTCAACTTTTGTCATTCTGGCTTCATATCATATTGAACAATTGAACAAATCACAATTAAATGTTTAATATTTTTCAAGCTAGGCCACTTTGGTGACTAACAAGCTGTCCATGCAATAAACATTTAATTGGACAATTATCATACATGACAAATTTAATTTAATTAGTTTGGTCACTTTGGTGACTAACAAACTATTCTTAATGTCCATAATGTCATGTATTACATTTAACATATACTAGGAAAATTTAATTCTAACTATTACATAATATAAAATATTCAAAGTACCAAACAAATATATAATATGGCACTAATTTCCAAAATTATATTATGTATAAATCAATTATGAATTAAAAAATCCTTTATGTTCCATTCTAAACTTATGTGTCTTTAGGGTTAAAGTCCATAATTATTTTACTAACCCAAAATGTTGTCCTTTAATGGAAAAAAGGCCCAAAATCAGTCCAGAAGTCGCTCATTAGGCCTGGAAGCCTGTCTGCGTGTGCACTGCACGTGCCAGCATCACAAGAAAGAAGCAGCGTCTGACGTGTACGGTACACGCGCCAATGACTACACGCACCAGACGCTGTACCATCGTCTTCCTTCGACGATGGTTGCGTTTTTGTTTCTTTTGCAGTTTTTTTTCTTTCTTTCTTTCCTAATCATGGGTTTACCGTTCATCCCTTTCTAATGTTCATCCACCATGTTCTTATTCGGTGGTCAACATAACATCACTTCTTTGTTTTCCTTCATTTCTCTATATACCGTAAATCATTCCACAGTATCCAGAGCATTTCTGGTTAACGTGATAATCACAGAGGATATGAAAACCATTTGGAGCATTATGAAGAGCATATCATGTTTTCGGTTTCTCTTTCATACTGAACACTTTAAGGTATTTTCATAAACATAAATCAAACCATTCTCTAGATTCTTTCTCATAAACATGAAGCATCCAAACTTACGTTTTCTATGGTATTTTCATAAACATTAAGCATCAAAACTTGCGTTGTCTATTATCATGTCTATCTGTTTATTTCTGTATTCCTTTCACAGTAATGCAACGACAAACTCATGCCATTACTGATACAGAAAACACTAATGGAACAGATAATACAATTATGTCGATACACGGTAGAAAAGACCATAGATAACAAATCATGCATTACCAGGCTCTGATACCAATATAAAAGACATTTATCGGATCAAATGATTTTGCGTACCTGTATCCATGATTGTTTAGCAATGTTCTTGACAAAGATTGATTCCCTCTCTTCTTCCTTTCTTTTATGTGTTTCTTCAATAGTACAGAATCACTTTCAATAAGTTTTGTATAAACTTATATATCACTACCAACCAATATCTCGTTTGGTAATTCAAAGAGAGAGGCAAAGGGTCATTGACCCATTTGAGATCCATTCTTTAATACCCAATAACCATTATCTTGGGCCCAATTCATAGGACTCAAATCTATAAGTCACATGGGACATAAAATAGACTAACACTTTGTTGAATTTCCTATAAGTAAAGATTGCGAATGAATAAAAGGTTAAACAATTACCTTAATATTGTCTCCTATCTCTTATTTGTCTATCTTCCTAAAACCCTCTTATCAACTGGTATCAGAGTCGGAATGGACACCTATGGCAAATCCAATGCCGAGTTTTGTAATGAAGTGAATGAGGCAATGGCACGGTATGAGTCCACTTTCGATCAGATCAATGCTACCCTGCAAACTCTGTTAACCAAAGTCCAGACACAGGAGCTTTGCGTAGCCAATATCTCAACCTCCAATATCTCAAACTCTCCTGACATCAATCCTTTTGCCTAAGCAGAATCCTCAAACACCAACCCAAACACTACCACTCTAACACACCCCAGTGAGATTTGACCCCCACTCAAACTTCACTTTTCAAAATTCAACAATTACGACCCCACCGGATGGATTCACTTAGCCGAATAGTACTTTGAGTTCCAACAAGTGCTGAAAGAGCAAAAGGTGCAGCTGGCATCTTTTCATTTGGAAGGAATTGCTCTTCAATGGCATTGTTGGCTCTCTAAGTATCGCGGGCCACAGCAGTGGTCTGAGTTTACCCGTGGGTTCTTCATCGTTTTGGACCAACAGATTATGAAGATCCCTCTGAAGTGCTCACCCGCTTGAAACAAACCACGAATATAACCCTATATCAAGAAGCTTTTGAAAACCTCTCCCAACGTGTTGATGATCTGCCCGAATCATTTTTGGTTGGGTGTTTCATAACTGGACTCCGGGATGACATTCGTTTGGATTTCAAAATTAAACAGCCCAGATTATTATCCGATGCCATAGGGGTGGCCAGACTGTTTGAAGAAAGAAACAACCTCCAGAAGCGTTCCACCACATCTTATCGGCCTCCGACCGCTCAAAATCCAAGATCTCAGTCGGTTCCTAGATTTCTGGGTCCTCCACCAGCTCCTCGCACAACGCCTACTTCAGCATAACCTTCTGTTCAATGAATCTCTCCTCAAGAAGCATGAGAACACAGAGAGATGGGATTGTGATACTATTGTGATGGCAAGTTTATGCCGGGTCACCGTTGTAGAAGACCCCAACCATTTATAATTGAAGACAGTGATTCTGCAGAACCTAAAATGGTAAATCCATTCACAGAGGAGGCTCTTACTTAATAGCTTCCTGAAATTTCTCTACACGCCATCTCTGGCACGTCTCACCCTAAAACTATCCGTATATTGGGAACCATCTGCAGCAAACCAGTGACTGTACTAATCGATGGAGGTAGTACCTATAACTTTATTGATCATGCCATTGTTTCTAAACATGGTCTGCAGGTTGATTCATCCAAACGCTTCTAAGTTATGGTGGCCAATCGTGACAAGATTGATTGCTTGGGTCAGTTTCAGGCACTGACGTTAATTGCTTAAGGAAATTCTATATTTTATGTTTTACCTGCGCCTGCTTGCCAAGTGATGCTTGGGGTGGAATGGCTGGAAACTTTGGGGCCTACTGAGGTTGATTACAAGCAGCTCACTATGTCATACAAACATGATGGCCGATTGTGTCATCTTCATGGCTTGCAGCAAACCCCACTGGATTTTTTCATCATGCAAGATTGCCATTCTCTCCAAGGTACTGGTTTTCTATTTCACATGGTTGTGCTTCTGTTCCTTTTTCATCGTATGACGTAGAAATTCAAGCGCTGCTCATTGAATTTTCTCAAGTATTTAAAGTTACTAATGGCTTACCCCCTCCTATAGCACATGACCACTAGCTTCTGTTGTAGCCAAATGCATCCCCTGTAACTGTTCAACCTTATCAATATCCTCATTATCAAAAGGCAGAAACTAAA
The DNA here is from genome assembly GCA_027563595.1 of Erythroxylum suave. NCBI lineage: Eukaryota > Viridiplantae > Streptophyta > Magnoliopsida > Malpighiales > Erythroxylaceae > Erythroxylum > Erythroxylum suave. Next base: position 45,679,219 of record JAOSBN010000179.1, read on the forward strand.
AGGCTGGTGCAAGAATTACTTCAATCTATGTTTTTTCGGCTGAGCCATAGTCCTTTCTCCTCACCTGTTTTACCAGAAAAAAAAGTAGATGGTAGTTGGTGTCTTTGTGTAGATTATAGGGCCCTAAATAATCTCACAATCAAAGAAAAAAAAACCCATTCCAGTTACTGATGAGTTACTGGATGAGCTTCAAAGTGCATGTTTCTTTTCAAAATTGGATCTCAGGGCTAGCTACCATCAGATTGGTATAGGAGAGAATGATATTCTTAAAACAACTTTCCGAACTCATTCTGAGCATTATGAGTATATTGTTATGCTATTTGGTTTGACGAATGCTCCATCCACATTTCAAAGTTTAATGAATGAAATTTTCAGGCCTTATCTCCGTAAATTCATTCCGATGTTCTTAGATGACATTTTTGATTTATTAAAAAACATGGCATGACCACATGTCTCATCTTTGTGCTGTCTTGTCTATTTTATTGGCCAATCACTTGTTTGCAAAGGAGTCCAAATACAGGTTTGGCATTACATGGGTTGATTATTTGGGACATATCATATCTGAGTGTGGGGTTGTTGTTGATCCTTCTAAAATTCAGACTATTTTGGATTGGCCAACCCCTAGCACAGTTAAAGGATTTCGGGGATTATTTGACCTTGCATGCCATTACAAAAAGTTCATCCGACACTTTGTGTAGCACTTCTCACACGTCTTTTGTCAAAGGAGGGGTTTTCATTAGGACGTTACAGCTAACCTTGCTTTTGCTAATTTAAAAGCAACATTGATGGCAACTCCAATCTTTAGCCTTCCAGATTTCTCTCAAAGCTTTGTAATTGAAAGTGATGCTACTGGTCCTGGCATTGATGTTGTGCTCAGCCAAAATAATTGTCCTACTGCTTTTTACAGTAAAGCCCTCAAAGGTTCTTGCTTGCATCTTTCTATGTATGAGAAAGAGATGTTAGCTATTGTCAAAGTCGTTCGTCGGTGGTGACCATATCTTCTCGATAAGCCATTTATTGTTTGCACTGATCAATGTATTCTGTGTTGAATTGAATTGTTTTGTGTAGCCTGAAATATTGAAGATGGTGAAGGAATTAGCTATGCCAGTGAAGATAAGGAAGAAAAGAAGGCTGAAAGGTAAGCTGAAGGACTTCAAGTGTAAATGGAAGTTGGAGATGATGGTTCTAGGCATAATTCAAGGTTGCATGGATCAAAGGAATGAAGTTCAAGATCATATGGATGAAGCACAAGGCAGAAAAGAAAATGGAAAAGTGAAAGAAGCAGATGTGAAGACTTTGGGTTGTTCAGAATTTGAGAATTTGAATCAAGTGTTTGGAGAGTAGGAAGCAAAAAGGGAAATCAGAAGAAACAGAACCAATGGATGCAATGAAGTTCAGGTTTTTTTATTAGTGAAGCTGAACAAAGATTAAGTCAAATGAGTTTCATTAGAGCTAATTAATGTAGAAATGACCAGATCATCACAAACATCTTAATCAATTCTGTTGTCATTAGAAAATGTATCCTGCAGTCTACAAATTTTAGAGTTATTGCAAGCAAATGTTAGATTAAGTTATGCTATGGACAAATTGTTTACTTTTATGTTTTGGAAAATGAGGAGATGCTTGTACTAGTGTAGTTTTTACTCTTCATATTATGCCTTTATCTTTCAGTCATTTACAAAAATTGTATCAGAATGCTTTAGAGCTAATATAAAGCTCATCTTCATTCCTTTCAAGCTGGTAAGAGAGAGATACAAAAAGCTCATCAATATAAAGTTTTCAGATCAATTTTCCAGAATTTTTGCTATGTTCATCTTGTTTTGTTTTTCCAGAAGCTAAACATTTTAGAAGTAGAGTAACTGAAGTAGTACATTACACAAAAACAGAAGTTTGCTCAAAACAGAAGTTGTCTTTCAGATTCCATATGAGAGTGACCACAATTTTTCCAAATACATCAAAACATTAACCAAATAATACACATAACTTGCGTGAACAGTGCATAAGGTGTTTGAAGAAAACTTCAGAAGTCCAGAAGGACTTGTCCTTTAGTAGCTGGAAGAAGGTACATTCTTCAACCTTCAAGAGTGCAACTTCAAGAGTGGTATCAGCGCTCCAAGGTTCACATAATCTAGACCAATCAAAGCCATGGCAGGTATGAATCCTTCCATGATGAGTTTGCAAAATGTTTAAGCTAATATACCAGTGTTAATCGGTGAAAACTACAAGGCATGGGCTCTTAGAGTAGAGGATTGCCTTAGGACTAGTGATTGCTGGAATGTGGTAACTGAAGGAGTAACAGAAGATGATGAAACCACAGCTCAAACAGATCAGCATCTGACAAGATTAAGTCAAGATAGAGATAAAGATTTCAGGACACTTGTTTTCTTGAAATCAGTGGTTAGTGAATCGTATTTGTTAAGGCATGCTAGCTGTAGGAGTGCTAAGGAATTATGGGATACACTGAAGGTAGAGCATGTGGGATCAACTCAATCATTGGGGCTAAAGAAACAAGCAATCATGAGAAACTTTGAGAATTTTTCGATGAAGGATGAAGAAAATGTGTCGGCAGCAAAAACCAAATTTTTGAGTTTGGTGCAGCAGTTGAAAGAATTTGGGGAAAACACAAGCACAGAAAGATTGGTAGACAAGTTCCTAAGCAGACTGCCATTGAGGTTTGAAGCAAACGTAGCACTATTGGAGTGGCAGTTCAGCAATGACCTAGAATTAGTGACTTTGGAGCAAGTCTTTAATGTTCTGGAAATGCATGAGGAAAGACATGGGAATAGAAGAGAAAGGGAAGAGTATGCACTAAAAGCTAAATGTTTCAAGACACTAGAAAATCCACCAAGCTATAAGCAAAGCCTGAATCAAAACTTACTTGAATCAAAACCTGCACAAGTCCAAATACACCAGCATTCACCAAATCAGTTGCACAATAACCAAACCCCTCACCATATGACTTCCTACCCTTAAAATCAATCCTATCCGAGCCATACACAGTACCAAATGTATCCTTAAATACAATATTCTCCACAATGTCTTACCTAAACTTCCAAAACACTAGCCAATTTCCTGGAAACAAAGACACTCGAATGCAAGGTGGATCAAGAATGACAAGATGGGGCATGTTTGCAAACTGTAGGTTCTATGGGAGAAATAATCATGCAGTTAAAGAATGCTATTGGAATGACAACGTTGAATGTATTTTTTGCAGGAAAAGGGGACATTTCAGAAGGGTATGTTATAAGAAATGTTGAAGGAACAGCAAAAGCCTCAAAACTCTCTCTTTGGCAAGCCACCTCTAATACATCCTCTACAAAGATCAAACACCTTACAAAACTTGATGCCAGCTCAATCACAACATTATCAACATTCTTCTGAATCACAAATGCACCAAGCTCATTTTGCTGGAAAACCTGAAACCACTCAATCATCTCAACTAGCTCAATCTTACATAACTCAATTTTCAGTACCTCAGTCACATGTGTTTCAACCTCAATTGACTCAACACTCTTTGATTCCTCAACCTCATGTCTATTATCCTCAAATGACTCAGCCAAATTCATCTTAGTCAGGCTTAATATATCATACTCATCATCAAACCACTCAAACACCAATGTCTAGCCTATCAAGCCAACAATCTAAAAGTACAAATTTGATGAACAACTCCATGCCATATTCCCAACCAGAAACTCACTCAAATTCTAGAAACAACTTATCAAACATATCAAGTACCCAACCTAGACCTTCACAGACCAAAAATCAACCAAAGAAAACCATAACCGAAGAGAGTGTATTTGTAGCAGAAGTTTGTCAAGACTTGGAAATGGATTCTACAGTTTATGTACCTGAAGTGGAAAATGAGAAGGAAAGTGAGTGGTTGATAGATAGTGGTTATTCTAACCACATGACAAAGAAGGAGGAGGCATTTGTAGAGAAGGATAATAGAGTTAATGCTGTAGTTAAAATAGGAAATGGAGAAATCTTACCTGTTACATGTAAAGGGGCTGTGAAGTTAGGAACAAAAGTTGGAAACACTATACTTGATGAAGTCTATTATATACCCGAGCTTGATCAAAACTTGATAAGTGTTGGCCAGCTTTTGGAGAAGAAGTACAAAGTGCATTTTGAAGAAGGAATGTGTATAATTTTCAATGCAGAGGGTGAGTTGATACATAAGATCCCAATGGTGAATAGAGTTTTCAAGATAAAGTTGGCAGAAGTGGAAGGGGCATTTGCTGTAATACCAGTGACTGAATTAACACAACTATGGCATAAGAGGTATGGACATGCAAGCTTTGATTATATAATTGAAATGCAGAAAAAGGAGTTGGTTGTAAGATTACTTCAGTTGAGCAACAAGATGAAAAGTGTATGTGAACTTTGTGCCAAAGGAAAGAGTTATGTCTTACCCTTCCCAACAAGTGATTGGAGAGCTACAGAGAGGCTACAATTCGTGCACATTGATGTTTGTGGACCTATGGACACACCATCAGCTGGAGGGAGTAGGTATTATGTTGAGTTTATTGATGATGCATCAAGATATTCATAGATTTATTTTATGAAAAGCAAAGATCAAGTATTTGGGTTGTAAAAGTATGGAGGGATGAAGATGAAAGTCAATGTGGAAATAAGGTGAGATGCTTGAGAAGTGATAGGGGAGGATAATATGTTTCGAATGAAATGAAGAAATACTTTGAAAGAGAAGGGACATTCCATCAATTTTCTATAGCTTACTCACCACAGCAGAATGGAGTTTCAGAAAGGAAGAATAGGAGCATAGTGGAGATGGCTAGATCAGCGATGCTTGGGATGAGAGTACCAAGGAAATTATGGCCTGAAGCATGCTTTACAGCAGTAAATTTGCAAAATAGATTGAAGACCAGATCATTGGATGGAAAAACTCCATTTGAAGTATAGTTTGGAGTGAAATCGAAGGTGCAACATTTGAGGTATTTAGATGCATTGCCGATATGCATATTCCTGAAGCTAAAAGAATTAAGTTGGATGAGAAAGCAATCAAAGGAATCATGATGGGGTATAGTGGAAAGTCCAAAGGATACAGAATTTACAATCTAGAAACAGGAAAATTTTTGGTATCCAGAGATGTGAGGTTTGATGAAAATGAGGGATGGAAATGGGAAGAGCAAATTGGTAGAAATTCTGGAAGAGTAGAGATTGAACTTCCACTAAATAATGTGAATGTTGAGGAGACAATGGGAGAGAAGGCAGATAATTACATCACTTCTGCAAATCAAGGAACTCAAGAGGAGTTTTTACCAAGTCCTGAAAATGATGAAGATGAATTGAGCTCAAAAACTCAAGAGGAGGCATCAAGTTCAAATAGTGCTCACAAGATAAGAGACTTGGCCTCTATTTATAATGAAACTAACCCTTTGTTTGATTTCAGGTACAATATTGCAGATGAAGAAGAAAAAAATGATGCTTTGAAAATTGTTGAATGTGCATTGCTTGCAGGTTCAGAACCGAAGTCATACAAGCAAACTATCAAGCAAGGGATGTGGCAGAGCTCAACGGATGAAGAAATAAAAGCCATTAAAGAGAATGGTACATGGCTACGGGTGGATTTACTAGTCCAGAAACCAAGGTTGTAGACTCAAATTGGATTTACAAGGAAAAGTTGAATCTAGATGGTTTAATTAACAAATACAAGGCAGGACTTGTTGCGAGGGGATATAAGTAAGAATATGGAATAGATTATATAGAAACTTATGCACCAGTATCAAGATTGGATACTGTGAGGTTGTTATTGGCCTCGGAAGCTAACAATGGATGGAAAGTGCATCAAATGGATGTGAAGAGTGCATTTCTCAATGAGATGTTGGATGGGGAAGTATATTTGAAGCAACCTCAAGGTTATGTGAAGGAGGGACAAGAACAGAAGGTGTACAAGTTGGTGAAGGCTTTGTATGGCTTAAAACAAGCTCCAAGAGCATGGTATTCGAGAATTAATAGCTACTTGATGCAAAGTGGATTTAAGAGAAGCAAAAGTGAAGCTACACTATATGTTAAAACTTTTGATGAAGGGGAATTGATATGTTCATTGTATGTTGATGATTTGCTAGTGATAGGTACTGAAGATAAGCTTATGGAAGAATTCAAGCAATCGATGAAATCAAAATTTCAAATGACTGATTTAGGGGAGATGAGGTACTTCTTGGGATTGGAAATTTAGCAAAGAGAGGATGGGATCTTCATTCATCAAAGAAAGTATGCTGAGGAGTTGATTGAAAAATTTAGTTTGAAAGATAGCAGTGGCATGACAACTCTCATGGAGCATCAACTGAAGTTGGAAGCTACAAAACCAGGTGAGCAATTTGATGTGACTTATTATAGAAGCATGATTGGATCTTTAATGTACTTAAGTGCATCAAGGCCAGACATTGCATATACTGTGAACATTTTGGCTGGTTTCAATCATAATCCTTCGAGACATCATGCATTTTATGCTAGGAGAATACTGAGATATGTGAAGCATACTGTTTATCATGGAGTTTGGTATGGAAGAAGGAAAAATGTGGAGTTGTATGTATTTAGTGATGCAAGCTATGCTGGAAATGCTGATTGTAAAAGTAGGAGTGGGTATTGTTGTAGTATGGGGACTAGTATTTTTGCTTGGAGTTCAAAGAAGTAGAGAGTAGTTGCACAATCCACGGCTGAAGCTGAGTATGTAGCTGTGAATATGGCTACTAAATAAACTCAATGGTTGAAGAAAATTTTGATGGATATAGATGAATTAAGAGAAAAATGTGTGACCATTTATTGTGATTCTAGTGCATTCAATGGAAGAAATCCATCTGATCCTATAAGAACCAAGCATATGAGAGTGAATTATCACTATGTTAGAGAATTGATTGAAGAAAAGGAGATTAAGATGGCTTATTGTAGATCTAGTTTTTAGCTTGTGGATTTGTTCACCAAAGCCTTACCAAGATGGAGGTTTGAATCTTTAAAGAAGATGATAGGTATGCAGGCTCCACAAAACAAAGGAGGAGCTGTTGAATTGAATTGTTTTGTGCAGCCTGAAATATTGAAGATGGTGGAGGAATTAGCTATCTCAGTGAAGATAAGGAAGAAAAGAAGGCTGAAAGGTAAGCTGAAGGACTTCAAGTGTAAATGGAAGTTGAAGATGATGATTCTAGGCATAATTCAAGGTTGCATAGATCAAAGGAATAAAGTTCAAGATCATATGGATGAAGCACAAGGAAGAAAAGAAAATGGAAAAGTGAAAGAAGCAGATGTGAAGACTTCAGGTTGTTCAGAATTTGAGAATTTGAATTAAGTGATTGGAGAGTAGGAAGCAAAAAGGGAAATCAAAAGAAACAGAACCAATGGATGCAGTGAAGTTCAAGTTTTTTGATTAGTGAAGCTGAACAAAGATTAAGTCAAATGAGTTTCATTAGAGCGAATTAATGTAGAAATGGTCAGATCATCACAAACATCTTAATCACTTTTGTTGTCATCAGAAAATGTCCCCTGCAGTCTACAATTTTCAGAGTTATTGCAAGCAAATGAGTTTCATTAGAGCGAATTAATGTAGAAATGGTCAGATCATCACAAACATCTTAATCACTTTTGTTGTCAT
>JAOSBN010000179.1:45701894-45717001 GCA_027563595.1 Erythroxylum suave
ATTATAAATAATAAAATATTAAATTAAAATAAGAAAATATAAATAAAATAAATTTATTAAATAAATATTTCAAAAAAATATATTATTAGTCATATAAATTAAAATTACAAATATTAAATTATTAAATTAAAATAAGAAAATATAAATAAAATAAATTTAGTAAATAAGATATTTCACCTTACTTTAATACTATTGGCAAAAACTTCCTTCTATTATAATGGAAAATACTAAAATATCATGAGGTTATTATCGAAAGGTAAAATTTCCATCGCATAAGCAGTTTCCTACCGCAACCCCCTTTCTGTTTATCTATTTCTGCTGTGGCATCGCAGTTTTCTCCAACCTGTGACTGCGTTTGGAAATTGCGTTGAATAAGTACTTATCCCCAACACACCGCAAATCCAAATGTAGCCTAAATAAGGCACATTAGCTAAAAGACCTAAACTTTGAGACAAAGAGACCTCAAAAAAATGTTATAAATACAATAAAATTTCAAACATTTGGTACAAAACTGAGAAAATTTGTGAATGGATTCAACTGATAATGACTTCTTTTTTACATTAGTTTATATACAACACTTGCTAAAATATGCTACCAAGAATTTCTCTGATAAACTAGCAACTAGAATATACTATCCAAGATTATTGCCCTTAAAGTAGGAAGAGAATCAAGAATACACGGCAACATGATATATTAAAAGATATGTGGAGAGATATTAGGAGTTGTGATCGTATCCAACTATCAGCCCCCCTCAAGCTGGCGGAGTCGGGTCTCGAATGCGCAGCTTGTGAACAAAAGTGTCGAACGGTCCCTTCGACAATGCCTTGGTGAAAATATCCACAAGTTGACCATGAGTAGAAACATACACCAGACGAATAGTGCCATGCCGAATTTCATCTCGAAGGAAATGACAATCCACTTGGATATGCTTAGTGTGGCTATGAAGAATGGGGTTATGAGAGATATGAAGAGCAGAATGGTTGTCACAATGGAGCAATATTGGTGAAGGGTGAGATTTGCCAAGTGTGGGCAACAAGCCATGGAGCCAGAGTAGTTCAAACATTGTATCTGCCATGGACCGATACTCTGCCTCTGCGGAAGATCGCGATACTCGGTCTTGCTTCTTCGTTTTCTAGGAAATTGGTGAGGAGCCAAGCTGGAGGAACCAACCAGTCAAAGAACACCGTGAAAGAGGACAAGCAACCCAATCAGAATCGCACCAACCATGAATGCGAAGGTCACATTGTTTGTCAGGCAGTATACCACGTCCAAGGTACCTTTAACATAGTGCACCACCCGAAGTGCTGCATCCCGAAGATCATCCTTCGGTTGTTGCATGAACTGAGAGAGTACGTGTACAGAGTATGCAAGGTCAGGACGCATGAAGCACAGATAAATTAAATGCCCAACTAACTGGCGATATTAGTCAGGATGCGCTAAGTCTAGACCTTGTGTAAGAGCAAGCTTATCATTCGGCTCCATGGGAGTAGAAGCGGGGTGAGCTCTAGAGAGACCAACCTCACTAACAATGTCAAGAGCATATTTGTGTTGGGACAAAAAAATACCACTAAGGCCCCTTGCTACTTCTACACCCAAAAAATATTTCAATTTTCCAAGGTCTTTCATATGAAAACAATTTTTCATATATGTCTTAAAATCATAAATAGCCATGTCATTATTCCCCGTTATGATGAGATCATCAACATAAACTAAGAGATGAAGTAGTGTATCACCTTGACGAAGAGAGAATAGTGAATAATCTTCATAAGACTGCTGAAAACCGTAATCAACAAGAGCAGAAGATAGTTTGGTGAACCAACACCAAGGAGCTTGCTTAAGCCCATATAATGATTTTCGAAGATGACATACACCATCTGGATTAGAAGTGCGAAAACCTAGTGGAAGTCTCATATAAACTTCCTCATTTAGATCCCCACATAAGAATGCATTGTGGACATCCATTTGATGCAAACCCCAATCCCTTGCAATGGCCATAGCCAACAAGAGACGAACCGTCACCATTTTGGCTACGGGGGCGAAGGTTTCATGATAGTCAATGCCAGCCTTTTGATGATTACCCTGAATTACAAGGCGATCTTTACAGTGCGCTACCGACCCGTCAGAATGATATTTTATTTTATACACCCATTTGCACCCTAGAGCCTTTTTCCCAGGAGGAAGAGTGGTGACATCCCAAGTACCATTCCTTTCAAGAGTCGTCATTTCATTTTGCATTGCCTCACGCCAGCATTACTCCTTAACAACCTGAGCAAAAGTATTTGGTTCCTGTATAGCTACTATGGCAGCAAGAAAGTGCTTATGTTGAGTACTAAAATAAGCACTATGTAAAACATTGGGTAAAGGATAGGACTCAGCGGGAGGATGTCGTGGTGTGGATGAGCATGAAGATGGACTAGTCTTTCGGACTGTATAAGTGACGAAATCACGAAGAAGGACTGAAGGCTTGTGCTGTCTTTGGCCACGGCTAGACATATTAGCACCCTCCTCATGCATGGGTCTCTTCATTTCGTGCAACTTCAAAGACGTGGGTATCTTCATGGCATTGCATGGTGGAGCATTCATTAGAATTGTCTTCATCCAAATCGTTTGGACCATGTGCAATATCATCTTCAGTGGAAATAACATTTTCTATTGGCAAGGAACTATCATCATCCATATTGCCAAGTGAGTGTGCAAGTTGTTTAGCTGATAACATTGGGAATTTGGTCTCATAAAATTCCACATCACTAGAGACCAGCAATGTATCAGTATCTAAATCATACAATAGCCACCCTTTCTTCCTAGGTGCATAACCAATAAAAACACATTTCCGAGAACGAGAAGCAAACTTGTCTCTACGCCGAGCTTGGTTGTGAGCATAAGCCAGACATCCAAACACTCTAATTTCGTTATAAGAGGGAGGTGCTCCATATAACAATTCATAAGGAGTGCGACCATCAAGTAAAGGAGTTGGCGTGTGATTAATCAGATAACAAGCAGCAAGAATGCATTCACCCTAGAAGCGGATTAGCAATTTACCTTGAAAGCGAAGAGCGCGAGCCACATTTAGGATATGGCCATGCTTGCGCTCGACTCTTCTGTTTTGCTCAGGCGTCCCGACACAAAAGCATTGCAAAATAATACCTTGATCAGAAAAATAATTTTTCAGACGGGCAAACTCAGTGCCATTGTCACTACGCACCATCTTAACCTGTTTATTATACTGCTGTTCAATCATTTTAAAAAACCGAGCAAACATTGATGGTATTTCTTTTTTATCAACCAACAAAAATATCCAAACTCCTTTAGAAAAATCGTCCACAATAATGAGGAAATATGATGCTCCACACGAAGAAACAGTACGATAAGGACCCCACAAGTCACAGTGAATCAAACTAAATAAATCAGAAGCAGTCTTATTATTAATGGTGAACTTTTTCCGAGTTTGTTTTACTCGATGACAAATTTCACAGTTTGTACTAACATCAACATTCTTAGAGGAAGCAACAACAGGTAACTGCTTAACAACTTGAAACGAAGGATGACCCATACGCCTATGCCATAATTCTAAAGACAATGTTTCTGTCACCTTGTAAGCCTTCAAGGATGCCATGTCTCGGAAATAGTGTAGTCTATCTTTTCGCTCACCCGCACCAATCAGCATCCTCGAAGTGTGGTCCTGTATGGCACACAAAGTAGAGGTAAAGTGAATTAGACAATCATTTTCATCGAGCAACTGAGAGATGGATAAAAGATTACAACATAGCCCAGGAACATATAAGACATTTTTTAACGTCAAATTTCTGCCCAATATTACAGTTCCTTCTTTCGCCGTCATGGGAGTCGTACCATTGGGCATTCCAATGGGACTTCCGGGAATGTCTCGGACATCTTGCAATATTTTCACATTACCGGTCATATGATTCAACGCACCGGTGTCGATAATCCAGGCAGAGTCCTGACTAGTTACACGCCTAGCATCTCCCACCTTTTGGTTATGCAACAATGATATAAGTGCCTCCCATTGTTCATTTGTGATAGTAGCTAGTTTTTCTTTCATATTTTCACCAGATACATTATGTGTCGTCGTGGCCCCATCAGAGGCCGAACCATGCACTACGTTTGCAAGAAGAGCAGTGCCTTTGCCACGGCCTCCACGGCTACTACTTGCTCGACCACCACCATGTCCTCCTTGTTGTCTTTTGGCCTACCATTCCAGATAACCGATAATTTGAAAGCAGCCACTCACTTCATGTCCGAACTTATTCCAATGAGTGCAAAACAGGTCTCGGTTTGACTATCGGCTTCTTGGATCACCTCTTCCACGACCTCGGCTTCCAGTTGGTGTTGCCAGAGCCAGAATCTCCTTGCACTCCTCTGAGGACCTAATAGCATTCTTCATTCATTCTTCTTGTATACTGGTAGAGTGTACTCTGTTTAATGTTGGCAAAGGGTCAGTAGCCAACAAATTTGAACGAGTTGTTCCATAGGTTGAATCATCAAGCCCCATGAGAAACTCATGAACATGTTCCTCATCCCTCTTTTGTTGCAGGCGCTTGTTCACGTCACGTGCACTTTCCACAAGTGCAGATTACACTTTGATCATAACTTGCCATGTCATCCTAGAGTTTTTTTTTTTTTTGCATAATAATTGACAATGGCCATTCCTCGTTGCTTGCAATTAGAGAGCTCACTCTTGATTTGTTGAATTTATGGTCCATTCGAAACTGCAAGCTGCCCCTTTAAATCATCCCACATAGCTTTTGCCATTTCGGAATACGATATAGTAGATCGTAGCGTTGGCTCGAAGGTGCTCATAAGCCACGTAACGACCATGGACTGAACCGTCCACCACTCCTCTTCATCGTCTGCGGTTTTCTCAATGGTGCCGTCAATGAATCCCCATTTTTGTCAGGCTCGTAAAGTCGTTTTGATGGCTCGTGCCCATTCATCGTAATTCGCCTCACCCTTTTGTTGCACTTGTGTGATAATAGTTCCTGTTGTATCAGCTGTGGTTAGGTCAAAGGGGTTAGGTTTTGGTTTTGAGGGAGCCATAGCTCTGATACCATGAGAAAATTTGTGAATGGATTCAACTAATAATGACTTCTTTTCTTACGTTAGTTTATATACAATACTTGCTAAAATATGCTACCAAGAATTTCTCCTATAAACTAGCAACTAAAATATACCATCGAAGATTATTGCCCCTAAAGTAGGAAGAGAATCAATAATACACGACAACATGATATATTTAGAAGATATGTGGAGAGATATTAGGAGTTGTGATCTTATCCAACTATCAAAAAAAGCCATCATTGTGCAGTCTCAACTCAAAACATTGATTTTTAATGATTCTCTGAAAAAGGGAAGGCAAAAAGGTATGAACTTTATCCAATACCGAAACGAAAAGAAGAACGATGTAGAGAAGCAAAATGCAGAAAATGCACCGTTCCAATGCCCCCCATAGCAACAGCGACTCTGAAAGGTTTGTAGTGGTAGAGAAGCGGAGATGATTGAAAAATGAATGAGAAAGGGACGTGCCGCTGTTGTCATGGAGTTTCGGTCATGATCGATGAAGACTCGAGAACGAGGTGGGTGCAGAGATTGATGTGGACAACACAACGATGAATAAATATTGGAGCTCAAGTTTTTGGGTCAGGTTGTTATTATAGGAAAATAGTAATAAGAATGAGAATGAATATAACAAGGAATGAGAATAAATATAACAAGGAATGAGAATGGATATTATCATTATAATTATAGTTGTCGGTTAAGAGAAATGAATGATTACCATTACTATTGAAAGCCGTTCGTTTGTAAAACTATTAAAAAATAAAAAACTTATTATATTTTAATTAATTATATTGTAATTAAAATATTATAATTAATTATTTATTTCCAATATTTTAATTAATTTATTTATTATATTTGAATTAATTTTAATGTAATTAATCAATTACAATATATTGATTAATATAATTAATTAAAATTAATTACAATATTTTAATTAATGAATAATTATATTTTAATTAATTATATTATATTATAATTAAATTAATTATAATGTAATTAATTATAATACACATTCCTCTAGAACAATGATACGCATTTTTCTAGATTATAAGAGAATAAGAATATTACGTAAAAATGGATAATCAAAATAATAATTCTATATTCATAGTCCCTTCATCTTTTGTTATATACACATCCCTCTTTTTTTATACTCACTAAATAAGGTGGTTGTGTGGTCAGTAGATAAACCAGGTCGTTTTGATCTATATAATCAAAGCCCATCGTATCGGCTTGCATGGATAATAGAAGGAATTCTCTAGTCTTACTTGATAATCATATTTCACTTTATTATATACATTCATTATCAACTTATCCAATCACAGCAAATTAACTTTTTAAAATACAAATTTTAGTTACTATATCTTAATAAAAGAAGTACAGATCAAACATTTCTCTTTTCTCATCTCATCAGTTCCATTGCACAAGAGAAAGCGCTGAAGATGTCGGGTATGGGAGACGGGTACGTGGGCACGGCCCAAGATGCCGTGAGGATCCGACGGCTGGAGAAACAGAGAGAGGCGGAGCGCCGAAAGATTCAGGAGCTCAGGACTAAGTCTGCCGCCGCTAAGGGCCAACCAGGTCTCCTCCAATTCGGGTCAAGTACCTCTGAGGTCAGTCAGTTGTCACATTCTAGGGTTTCTAACGACCCTTTTCATATTGTAAGGTTTCAGAGGAATTGGTCAGGGTTTTCGAGAAAAGGTTAAATTTGATACTGTTTATCGTGTGGGTTTTCGTTGTTGAATTGCTGTTTGTATGTTCAGATTCTGGAGACCGCTTTTAAGAAGGAAACAGTGGGTCTTGTTACCAGAGAACAGTATGTTGAGAAGGTAGATATCTTGTTTTTATGGATTCCGTTGATGTGTTTCATTGGTTAATACTAGTACATAATTAATGGTTTTGATTTCTATCTGTGCTTGGTTGTTTTAGAGAGTTAATATTCAGAACAAGATTGAAGAAGAAGAGAAGGAGAAGCTTGAAAAGCTACGTCAAGTGTGAGTTTTGACTTCTCCATTGTTCTTATGTTTTGATTGTTGGTGGATGTTTTAACTGTTTAATTTATTTTTTATATTGCAGGGAGGAGGAGCTCCAATTAGCAAAGCGTAAAAAGAGAAAGACTAAAGGGAACTCACGATTGTCCTTCTCGGATGATATTGAGAACGGAGGTGAAGAAGATGATGAGGAAACTAGTAAGCGTATATTTTTCACGGTTCCAAGTCTTTTAATGTTTCCGAAATGTCTAATTTTAAAGATTGAATTAAATAAGTCGAACAGTGTTATTTGTTTCTATTTGGTTCGCATTGGACGTTGTGTAGAACCAGATGACGCATATTTTTACCCTTAGCTTTATGGTTTTGTATAATTTTTGATGATGCGAACAGGGCTGGGAGTAAACATGTTGAAATATTTATCCTTTGAAGTGAAGTGACTTACATATGCCAAGTTTTAGATTTGAAAATAGCAAGTAAGCATTTTGTCGCGTGTTTGATTGCTTATTTATCTTAGTTTGTAAGCCTTGATGACTGTGTTGACTTTTTGGCTGCTTAACATATCCCAAAAACTACACTCGTCTGATATCACGATTGTTATGAATCCATGTTCTAGTTTCAGTCTTAACAAGGTTGTTGTCTGTCATGTTATATGTTGAACCTATTTTCTGGAGACTTGGTTTTAGATTACAGGTCTGAGACGACTGTACTTTTGATGTGCACGTTTTGGACGATTCTGACTTTATAACTTACAACTGTAGATTATGTTAAAATACTAAACTTTGGCATTTGAACTCTGAATTTATAAGGCAATTATAACCCATAATTTAATTAGTTTTAGTTGGTTTTCTTGTGAAGAAACTTTGCTGTTGTTTTGGAATGCTTATACTTTTCAAATGGTAATGCTATTTTCAGAAACTTTGGTTTCAGAAAGATTAGTTCATGGGAAATTAGGTAAAGATCCAACAGTGGAGACTAGCTTTTTGCCTGACAGGTGTGAGATCTCTCTCTCTCTCTCTCTCTCTCTCTCTCTCTCTGCATAGGCTTGGGACTAACACATGCACCTAGGGGTGCTGGGGGTGCTATTTCAGTGAGAGGGAGGCAGAGGAACAAGCTGAGCGTGAAAGGCTTCGTAGACAGTGGCTTCGGGAACAGGAACAGATTAAAAGTAATTAAGCAATCCTGCCTATGTCTAGTTTAATACTCCTCCATGGAAAGCATTTTGATCTGAATGTAGTTCTTTTATTTTTTCAGATGAGCCCCTTGAGATTACTTACAGTTATTGGGATGGAACAGGACACAGAAGGTCGATCAAGGTTGTTCATATTTAATTGATACATTTACTATTCTACTTTTAATTTTGTTCTGCTATTTACTCATTAATGCTTCTGTAGTTACTTGTAATAATATACTTTTTAGGTACGCAAAGGTGATAGCATTGGAGGGTTTCTTCGTGCTGTGCAGCAGCAACTTGCACCCGAGTTTAGAGAAATCAGAACGACTTCTGTAGAGAATTTGCTTTATGTGAAAGAAGACCTTATCATTCCCCATGTGAGATAGTTTAAATGTTTAACTTGCCTATTGTCTGGTTATTACTATTATGGTATAACTAAAAATGGATCACTTTATGTTCTCCATTTTCTGGAATTTTAGCAACACAGTTTCTATGAGCTGATTGTGAACAAGGCTAGGGGCAAAAGTGGACCGGTAATTCTCAGTTTCTTGAATCTCCCTCAAAATTATTGATGGTGATTTCTATGCATGTTCTATCCGATTACCTCAGTGGGGCAAAAATACCATATATGCTTTGTTGGTATATTGAAGATGGTGAACAAGATTGTCCAAGCATACTGTATATTGGATAATATTCTACCTTGCTTTGGACATAATCCCTAGCTTTTTAAGATTCACTAAGCAATGATTTCTTTTAACGCTCTTAGCAAGCATGATTTCAAGATATAATTGAGCTTTTGGCATACGGGACTGCTGCTCATTGAATTAAAGCTATAGCATCATGTGAAGGTCATGAGCATAATGACTTGTCAATTTTATTCTTTCGTTCTCCTTTGGTCAGCTTTTCCACTTCGATGTGCATGAGGATGTCAGGACGATTGCTGATGCAACAATAGAGAAAGATGAGGTATGCATTTTATGTTATTATTGTCTGTGATAAAAAAGAGAATTTTGCTTCTGCAGCATCACTTGTTGTAGCTTTCTATTATTGTCATGGCTATGATACTGAAGGCATGTTTTTGTCTTACAGTCTCATGCTGGTAAAGTTGTTGAGAGGCACTGGTATGAAAAGAACAAGCACATATTTCCTGCCTCCAGATGGGAGGTGCGCACTCTCTTAACCCTAATCAAGTACTTTTAGTGAACCTTTATGGGGAAAACAACTAATGTCCTGATCTTGTGATTTCATTTTGGGCAGATATATGACCCAACCAAAAAGTGGGAGCGTTACACCATCCATGGTGAATGAATTGGGTGATACGAGTAACGGGATTGAACTGGGTTACAGGCAATAATAGGATTGAACTGGGTTAAGGTCAGCAATCTCATCTTTTGTCAAAGAAACGGTGGGAAGACTCTTTTAATTTGTAATGCTAATCATTGTGGATTTAAGCAGGACTTCGACTTTTTGTTTGATGTTGAATAGCAATTTACTTCCCTATAGACAAACTATTTTGTATATTTCAGGTCCCGATAGTACCAGATGGTGGGTATAGTATCATGTAGTTGATGGATCATTAATTGCCTTTGCCTTTGTTTTTCTTGGGCACAATCATAGATATTATCCATCTAATGCATTTATCCATTTAAATCAGAATCTTAACTTTCTTTGGCACCAGACGTTATTAAAGCTTACTGATACATATGGATTTTTGGACACTTGAAGATTCTTCAGGTCTAAGTATGGACTCAAAGATTCAAATTTGGGTGATTGGGGAACAAATGTTTTGTTCCCACCATTCTATTCTCCTTGTTCTAGTAATAAATTGAATTAATCAAAATATTTGGGGGAAACAAAGTTATGAAAGTAGAAAATCCACTTCTCGAGTTATTGTTTGTTTGTTTTCCGGGCTTTCTCTTGAAAGACTTGCAAAATTAAGTGTGGGAAGATTCTTTGGAATTTGGCCTCCTATGGTCAGGTGGATAGTGGGAAGTGACCTTATTCTATTAGTTGTCATTAGGTAAGATTTTAGTGGATGCTTGGCTCAAATTCAATAAAGATAATAAAAATGAGAATAAATATAATAAGAAAATAAATAGATCTAATCATTATAATTATGATGGTCAGTTATAACGAGAAATGATTATCATTATTATTATTGATAGTGGTTGGTTTGTTAAAAATATTGAAAAAATAAAGAAAATTTTGTTTTGTATAAACATTTAATATATATTAATTAGTTATATTTAACTGTTAAAAAGAGAAAATATATATAATTAATTAATTGCACTTAATTAATTATATTTAATTATAAAAAGATTTTAAAAAATGAAAGAAGTGATTAAAAAGTATGATTGATATTCTTCTCATACTTGAGAGATGGAATAATACTGAAAAGTTGGATGTCTTAATATTATCCTTATAATAATAATATATAACTAACTACTGCCTTTTTTTATCAATAGCCATTAAATCTTTCTCAAAGTTATTAACCAAACACCCTTTTATTCTTTTTGCTCTCTAGCGTTGGAATATAACAATTCGTTGAGCAATGATGATTCTAGCACCAGCTTTAGTCGTTGGCATATTGTAGAGTCAGGATGCACACCTCTAGTTGTGAAGTAATCAACTCCAACAAGGATACGAACCAACCTAGAATGTCTATATAAATGGCATTGGAGATGAAAACAAAACGTAAGTTCTCTGACATGTATTGCCCTTCTGACATAGTTGATGAATGATGGCTAAAAATATCCAACCTTGACGTGACACATTAAGTTGAGAATTCTCCTGTCTCGGGCAGTCAGTTATCACGTTCGTTTGAGATTTCTCCTGTCTGGGGCAGTAAGTTGACATATTTCAAGTAGAGCTGGTTGTGTAGAATTTGATCCAAATCTAACTTGAACTTCAGCAAATTAGTCTGAAGCCTTAAATTTTGGCCTGAAAAACTGAGGTATAACTAGAGTTATAGAACTGAATTAGGTGTTAGGAATATAAAAAAGAATCTGTAACTTTGACTTGAATCCAACCTGACCAATTTCCATCTCTATTTGTCTCCATTATTATCTCTTTTGCATATTATCGAAATGGATGCGCGTACTAAATACTTGATATTACTAAATCATCGATTTAGATTGATTCACCCTTTTAAGTCCATGAAGAAACCGTCAACACTTTAGGGACTTTGTGTTTGGTAAAAGTTACTAACTAAACTGAATGAGTAATTCATTTATACCATCTGTCTATTGTTACAAAAACAACAAGCAGTATTACATAAAACTCAAAACAATAAAAGACTACACTACACAGCGTTTTATACTAAAGAAAGAAATATTATGTACTATACAAACAATAAATACAATACAAGTGGCACGAATATTCTACAGCCCCCCCTCAAGGTGGTGCTTGGTGCCAATCACACAAGCCCAACTTGGACAGCAAGGAAGAAAAAACCGGAGCTGGCAAGGCCTTAGTAAACATATCGGCCAATTGAGACTTGGAAGAAATATGTTGAGGCAGAACAAAACCTTCCTTATACTTATCGCGAACCAGATGACAATCAATATCGAGATGTTTGGTCCGTTCGTGAAAAATAGGATTAGCAGTAAGATGAACAGCAGCCAAATTGTCACACCATAATGGAATGAGAAAAGAAATAGGCACCCGAAAATCAGACAGCAAATAAGAAATCCACTGCAACTCACAAACTGTAGTAGAAAGACTACGATATTCAGCCTCCGTTGAAGGCCAAGAAACAGTAGATTGTTTCTTAGTCTTCCAAGAAATCATAGCGTCTCCCAAAAAGATACAAAAGCCTGTCAAGGATCGTCGACTAAAAGGACAAGCAGCCCAATCCGCTTGCAAAGAACAAGAATTATTATAGGGAAAGAATAAACCTGTAGATGGAGACTGCTTTAAATACTTGAGCACATGAATGGCAGCCATCCAATGTTGTTCAGTAGGAGCCTGAACAAACTGACTCAGCTGCTGAGTCGCATGTGTAATGTCAGGCCAGGTAAACCCAAGATAAAGGAGGCGCCCAACCAGCCTCCGATAACGATCAGGATTTACCAATAAAGGAGAACTATCATCATCAAAACGACAGTTAGGAGACAAAGGAGTTGCTGCCCTTTGGAACAAGTCAACCCTGCATCCTTAAGAATGTCCAATACACACTTTCTCTGATTCACATACAAGCCACTATCTGACCTAGCAAGCTCTAATCTAAGAAAATATTTGGCAGACCCCATGTCTTTAATAGTGAACTGATCATGCAAAAATTGTTTAACATGTTGAATACAAGACTCCGTCGGACCCATGATCAACACATCATCAACATGCACAACAAGAGCAACATAACCGTTTTCTACAGATTTAATAAAGAGACATGGATCCTGAGCAGATTGCAGAAAATTCTGTTGACAAAGAGAAACAGTAAGTTCATGATTCCATTGCCATGAAGCTTGCTTAAGACCATACAAAGATCGTCTCAAACGACACACTTGATTAGGACCAGCCTTGGTATATCCTTGAGGAGGTAACGTGTACAACTCCTCATCGATAAACCCATGCAAAAAAGCATTATTTATGTCTAATTGATGTAAAGGCCACCCTTTTGCAGCAGCAATGGCAATAAAAAGTCTCACAGTAACCATCTTAGCAACAGGAGAAAAACAATCAGTGTAATCAACCCCTTCAATTTGGTTATAGCCTTTTGCTACTAACCTAGCCTTATATCTATCAACAGTCCCATCAGGTTTGAGTTTAACCTTATAAACCCATTTAGAACCTATAGCCTTCTTACCCTTTGGTAAAACTGTAAGGTCCCAAGTGTGATTATTCTTAAGGGCTGATAATTCAGCCTCCATAACACTCAACCAATTCGAATTAGTTTGAGCTTGCTCAAAAGAACTAGGTTCTTCAATATTAGACACATTTGCTAAAAAAGAATGATATGCTAAGGTAAGATGTGAAGAGAGAATAAAAGGATATGTGTGAGGTGTATGAGAAGAATCAAGCAATTTTGGAAAATCTAAATGAGCAATATCAGTAACACATGCATGTGAAACAAAATCATTCAACCAATTAGGTCGCTGGGTCACACGAGTACTCTTACGAATAGGAGCTGGACTCTGTACAAGATCAGTGGAGCAAGGAATATCAAAAGAAGATGGAATTGAAGAATCAGAAGAGCTAACATGAAGATTGTCAGTGGATAATGACTCTCGGGACAGAATAGGTGTTAAAACACCTGGATTAGGCAAAGGAACTAATTCAAGATCCGAAGAATTCAATTTACTCCACCCAGCTGGGGGTTTGATCCACTTGACACTTCTCGTGGCATAATTGTCCAGAAGTGTGCTTGGGGCCACAGCTTGTGCAAAAGCAGCTTTGATTTCTGTAGTTTATTTCTTAATCCAAAAAACCTTGCGGTCCTACCATTTGTGGAGGCAAAGCCATTCATTTCTCCACTTCCATATCCACCATAAGGCAATGGCAAATTTCATTCCCCGGTACCCATTGCTTCCTCTTGTCTCTCTACAGGCAAGGTTTTTGTCGAATCAACCATTAAAGGGCTCAAGCTCGCCAGAACTAGTCCTCTCAATTGGATGTAGTTACTCCCATATCCTTTTTGCCGCTACGCAGTCCCGGAAAACATGCTTAACACTTTCTACCATATTACCACAGCAAGGAAAACTGGCATCGTCACAGATTCCTTTTTTCACTTTTTCTCCATTGCACATAAGTCGGCCTCAACGAACCAGCCAAAGAAAGGTTTTGATTAAGTTTGGGAGTCTTATTTTCCAGATGTTCTGGTAGGCAACATTGGGTATCTGACAATCTTCACCCTCTAAGGCGATATAAGTAGACCTCACCGAGAATAGACCAGTATCTTCTAGTGCCCAGGTGTTTGATCATTCGAACATACCACCACCACAGCCAGTTTGTTCTCAATTTCTTCCTCCAGGAGGCCCTGAATTGTTTCCATTTCCAGCTTGTGTCATCCTTCCAGTAAGCTGATACGCATGCTTGCTGTACATCCTCATCTATCTCCTGCAAACTGACCTCGTGAAAAGGGAATGTACTCGACCATTTATCTATCCAGAACCTTGTGCTCTTGTCATTCCTGATCTGAATTTTTGCGTTACTTTCCAAAGGAGGAATTGTTTTGGAAATTCCCCTCCAAGCCATTGAGGCCCTCGGTTTTGGCCGTATGTTATGAATAGTTAGTGTTGTTCCCATATATTTCATGCTCATCACCTTGCTCCAAAGGTTTTTTTTTTTTTTTTAACATCCGCTAACCAAGTTTCACAAGTAAGGCTTTGTTCATCTCTTGGAGTGATCAAATGTCAAGCCCTCTTGCATCCTTAGGTTTTGTTACCTCATCCCAGTGAACAAGACTACATTTTCTGGTAGTGGAATCCCCTCCCCAGATGAATACCTAATGTGCCTTTCAATCTGTTAACAAATCTCGACTGGATACAGTGAGGTATGTATGCCATACAACAAAATAGTGGTGAGGACTGATTGTGCCAAGACTTGTCGTCCTGCCAGTAAGAGATATTTCATTTTCCAGCCTTCGAGTCTCGACATCTCACAGTCCAACAGGCCTTGAAAGTTCTCTTTTGTGCTCCGAGCATAAATAGATTGAACACCTAAGAGCCTGTTTGGTTGAATGTTAATTAATGGAATTGAATGGAATGTAATGGAACGGAATAAAACGGTTTATAATGGAATGTAATGTAATACAGTAAAACATTATTTGGGAGGGATGGAAGGGTTCATAATGTAATGTAAGGAAATGTTGTTTGGAAGATGGATGGAATGGAATGTAATATATAATAAATTACTATTATACCCCTTATATTAAAATG
>JAOSBN010000179.1:45726650-45770153 GCA_027563595.1 Erythroxylum suave
TGTCTTACTTACGTCGAATGTGCACCTATTCCCCCTTCTGTCACTTTGTTGTTGCATACCAGGAGGCGTCTTTGCTAAGTGTGGACATACTATGCTTCCGGTGTTGGAAACGACAACTATAGCCACTTCCACTTCTGCGTTGTGAACTTCTTTAAAATAGGTCCCCATGGCATGCATTTTGAGCTTATGATCTTCTTTCAGTAGCTCCTCATATTCTGTCACTTTCATGGCCAACTCAAAAAATTCACTGAAGTCCATTCCCTGAAACTTTTTCCTCAATTCCAGTTCCAAACCCTTCTGAGCCATTTTTACGAATGCGGTCTCTGGGATGTTGATCCTACACTTGTTCCTCATCCTTTTAAACCTGGCAATGAAGTCATCTCCTCTTTCCCCGGTGCGTTGAGTGAGCCTGGACAAATCTGCAATACTGACCTTGGGCTCACTTCTATAAAATTGGGCGTGGAAGACTCTCATCATATCTGCCCAGCCGAAGACGGAGTCCCTCGGCAGCGACACATACCAAGAGAAAGCGGCTCCGGTTAATGAATTCGGGAATAATTTCAAGAGCAAGTATTGATAGTTGTCATAGCTAGAGAACTCTGAGCATTGCGTGGTGAACCTTGCTATGTGCTTGATGGAAGACTGATTGTCCTCTCCAGAAAAGAGCGTAAAGTCTGGGATTTTCACACCCCTTGGGAAGGCTGCTCTGTCTATGAATTCCGGGTAAGGTTTCCTGAACTCCGGACGAACGATCTGATTGAATCCGGTGACATATAGTTCCTGGGTGATTTCACGCAGTACGTCCCTGGTCACCGGGTCGATTGCCTGGGCGTTCTGCCCGTACGCTGCTTGGCCCATGGTCATTGGTTGTAGGACAGCTTGGTGACTCGTATTCCTTGGGAGTGCCTGCACCTGGTTGGTCACCAGACTCCCGTTACCCCCTGAGCTCACTCCCTCTTCATAGAGGTACAGTTGAGTTGATGGTCCGGTATGGCTGTGGAACTGGACAGGGGTTTTGTGGTTAGTGGACACCGGAGGTAAGGCAGCACTCGATGTCTCATCTCTTTTGTGTGGTGGCTGGTAAGTAGTCACCAGCTATTTCTCCTTATTGGGGCTGTCAATCCTGACGGACTGCCCCCAAAACGTTTTCCTGGGAGAAATTTCTCCCAACTTGGCCGCCTTGGCTGACGACCCTTCACCTCCAGGGGCTATTGGCTGGTTCTCCGCGGCCACCGGCACTTTGCTGGCCTGCGATTCTACTTGGCGTAGCACCTTACTTGTTTCTCCTTCGCCTATGCCTTTGTCTTTCTCTGGCATGGTAGATCCAGTGACCGCAGCCAAAACCTTTCTCCCCATGGTGTCCAAGAGAGTGCGTGTCTCGGCTGCTAATTTCTCTATGGCCTCCAGAACCTTTGTTAAAAGGATTTTGATGCTGCTCGATTGACTCAACTCCAGAGGCTGAGGTTGGTCTCCCAGTGTTGCTGTTGCAACGTTTTCCATCTCATCGTCTCCACCTAGGGAAACGTTAGTGCTTTTACTAAATCTCGTTTTCGTCATTACGTGGGTCCCACCGGGCGTGCCAAAAAATATGTTTGGCCTTTTTTGCTAAAGGACAACACATAGCCCTTTGTTAAATTGCGAGCATGCCAGGAATTTTAAGTGGTTTCCAAACTAAAGAAAAATAAGGAAAAAGAATTGGTTGCGCCTTATCAACTGACTCAAAATCGAAACGACTGTGTATTGCTAGAAAGAGACAAGAAACTATCAAAAAGAACTTTGCTTTATTTCAAAACAATTCGGCAAAACGCAATGATCGAAAATTGAAGGAATAGCTAATGACAATTGGAAAAGGAAAATGGCTAGGCTGGAAAAAATAAAGGATTTGCTGAAAATAAAGAAATAATCTAAAGTGCGAAATCTGCTGGAATGCCAGGCTTTGATTTGTCAAGAGTTCGATCCTTCTTTCTTCTTCAAAGCCCCTATTTATAGCCACCGATGATGAGTGTCTCAATTCAAATTTGAAATCTTGATGAGGCTCGTCCTGAAGATCAAGTTTAAAACGATCATATCTGGCGGGGATTGAGTTTGGCTGATGTCTATCACCTTATCTTCTCTTCGAATTTGGGCTTTCAATCTTCAAATCAGATTCTATTGCATCCTTTTCTGCTGGTCACCGAAATCTGATAGGCTAAAGCTAGTGTCTAGACTTTGAATTTGAGTGCCCTTGCTGCAATAATCTTGATAAAATCTTATTTTAAAAGATCATATTCAAATAAAACCTTATTTTGCCGAATAGAGATACGATTTGGATAAAATTTATTTTATCCCATATAGATAATATTTGTTTAAAACTTTATCCTTATCTCCTCATTATCTTGGACTTCAAGACTCCCACTCCAACTCAAATTCTACTACTCCCTTCTTTACTAGACATTGAAATCTGATGGGCAGGGTCAGTGGACTCCTTTTGGATTTCGGACCATAGGCTTTTCTTTGGGATTCGAATTTTCGGCCCAAAATAGTAAAAATGGGCCAAACCCATTTTTAGGTGTAAACAGTAATATTTCATTCATCTCCTAATCTAGATGAATGAGTATTATTGTTTTAGAGGAATTAGTGTTATTATTAATTAATTAATTACATTATAATTAATTAAAACATAATTAATTAATTAAAATATAATTATTCATTAATTAAAATATTGGAATTAATTAATTAATTACAATATAATTAATTAAAATATTATTAATAGTTAATTAACTATAATATCATTAATTAAAATATAATTCATTCATTAATTATAAAATATACTAATTATATCAATATGATGGTAAATTAAATATTTTATTTTATTATTTGTTAATACTGATAAATATGTACAAGTAATTGATAATTGATTTATTTTATTGTTAATAAATATAATTATAAAAATTTTATTATTTTATTCATTAACATTTTTCTACTTATATTTAATATTATAATATTATTTATGTAATAATTTATTTTATTAGTAATTGTTAATAAAATATAGTTTATTAATTCATTTTATGATTCCTGAAATTGAGAAGAAGGTTGATGAAGAAATTGAAAGCAAATCCTTTGTTCCAGTAAACCAGTTTCTACTATATTCTATAGTCTCACATAAATGTGCGGAAGAGATTTCATGGAATAGGGGTTACATTGAAATTTGACTCATCCTCCTATGAAACGATGATTTATTCCCGAAGAAATTTCACTAATCCTCTAATTTCATTGGAATTGGTGTATGAACATGGTCATATGTTTTGAAAACGCAAACCCAAAAGATAACCTTTGATGACTCGAAAGATAACAAGATAAGTGATGTCTCAACTTTCTTTTTTGCTCAATGTCTTTAAGCCTAATAAAGAAACTATGTTTATGGGTTCTGTTTGTTACCCAAAACTTACACTCCTGTGTCCTGAACCCATCTTTTGCATGATAAGGAAATTACAACAAAGGGAATACACTGATGCCAAAGACTTAAAAATATTCCTAAATCCTGCTAATTAGTATAGAACTTTTTTTCTTTCCTTCCAAACATATACATATAGACATTTTCTTTCCACTAAGGCCCCGTTTGGTTAGCGGGAAGGTAAAGTGTATTTGAAATCTAATTCCTCGGAAAATAAATCTATAGAAAGTAAAGATATTAACATGTTTGGATACTTATAAGAATTCTAATAGGAAAGTGGGTGGATTCTTAGTATAGTGTTTGGTATGCAATAGTATTTCATGAAATGTAATTTAATTTTGACCAATGTTTCCAATTATATCACTACAAATCGAATAAAAATTGAAATTGTTAAATAATTTTAATTTGTAATATAAGTTATATTATTAAATATTAATTTTTTTCATTTCTGAAATGCTTAGGTTAGGCGAACCAGGTTTCTTGGTCAAACTTTCTGTAACAATTTGTATCTTCATTGA
Organism: Erythroxylum suave; assembly: GCA_027563595.1. Classification (NCBI taxonomy): domain Eukaryota; kingdom Viridiplantae; phylum Streptophyta; class Magnoliopsida; order Malpighiales; family Erythroxylaceae; genus Erythroxylum; species Erythroxylum suave. The sequence continues at coordinate 45,730,602 of JAOSBN010000179.1, forward strand.
ATCTACCAGTGCATTAGGAACCTAATCATGAAACTATTTCCTTGTCACAAGATTCACAGATCCATTTTGGGGTATATTTTAAAACAGAATTGGGATAACTTATATTCCATCTTAAACTACGATGTCCTTTATCTGCAAATTCTACTTTGAATGCTGAAACGACATCAAATTTGACACCATACTTATACTATGTGAGGACAAAGTAGTTTCTTTTTCCCGTCTTCTTATCTTCCAATAAGTTGATAAGATAGCATTGGTGAAGTCAACGGGATTGGATCAAAAGAAAATCAACAATTGGTTCTTAAATTATAGGAAGCGCCACTGGAGACACTCGGAGGACATACAATTTGCGATGATGGGTAGCCTCTCTGGGCAATTCTTGATAGATGTATGAGAGTATAATGTACATTCTCTAATATGTCTCATAGATAATTGCCTTGGGAAAAATATGAACCTCAAGTTGTCGAGTGAAACTCCTTAGCAAAAATATCTAAAATCTACTACTGGGAGAACAATAAGAATAGTTGAAGAAGAGGTAGATTTTATAAAAGAGTTGTCGTAGAGTTGAGAGAGAAGGAAGGGTTGAATTGACTAGCGTATTTTTTAGATTAAATTCCTAAAGAAAAGAATCTAAATACCAAGGGATGATGAGATTTAAAATCCAAGTAAGGTGCTACTACTTTCTCAAGATTGGAAAATTTTTACTTTCCTAACTATTCAAAAAAATGAACTAAACGTGATAATATAAATTTTAGGAAAAATATTACTTTCCCAAGCAAAAATCAATGCCAACAAAACAAGACCTAAAAGCAAATGTCTTATGAGAAGTCATCTTTCCTGCAACATTGGATCTCCATAGTTAATATCTTTTTTATTCTTTTACACTCTACTCATCTCTTTATCATAGAAACCCAAAAAGGAACTGTTACTAAGGTTAAGAGAGAGAGAGAGACGGCTTGCAAGTAAACATGAAAGCTCTGATATTTCTCAAAATGGAGTTGTTGACGTCTGATGGAAAGCGTGCTTTTTGGGAAGTTGAACAATTGCACCTACAAATAACTACACACAAATGCATATAACACACAAAGAATCAACGTTTAACCCATAAAAGCCACACCAAGTAGCTCCCAAATAGTGTACTTGTATACTTGAATAAATGCAAGAATGGTGGAGAGAAGAGGAGATGCCCGAGAGGATTCGATGAAATGAACAAGAAAATAGCCTTTAGGTATATCTGTAGTTTTGAAGACCGATTGGATCGGTTCGACAAAAATCGTTCGGTTTATAACCAAAACCGGTCGGTTTGTTGATAAACTAACCGATTTTAACACATAGAGGTTATTAGATGAAACCGAACCGAACCATTGGCCGGTTCAAACTTTTTCCGGTCTGGTCGGTCAGTCCGATCTAATTTTTAAAACCTTGCCTAGAAGTATAGCCTCAAAAAGAAAATTCAATATTGGCCATTATTACATTAATTAAAAATTCATATCCTTAGAGTTCTATTTCTCCTTTAAAGAATACTTGGTCTTTTTCAAACCCTGTCAAAAGGAAAGACTCATAGTGGTATTGGTGTTAGTGGTCTAAAACTTGGACCCAACAATCTCTCAACATTATTATCCCATTGACAGTTGTAATTTTTAACCATTATTATGCTTATTATGGCCCTTGATGTTATTAACGCTTCCTTTTGCTTTAATATATCTTAATTCCTCTTGTCAGCGTATGAAATTGTTTCTGCTATATAAACCCCTCACGCATATGCTTTTTCTCTTCACTCTCACTGTTACGCATCTTCTCATTTTCTCCAAACAAGACACATTTCCTTCTACAAAAGGCATCTTTACGCACATATCTTCTTATCTTGTCTATTCTTTTTTTATATGTTTTATTAATTCTCAGACACATATCCTCCTCTGCCTTTTGGAGTGCAACCAAAGCTGATGGAGGAGGCATTAACCCTGGAATTAGATCCCATTTTCATACTACACCATAGAGGGAAAATTTTTGACTTAGAGCAATAATTTTCACGACGCCTTCTATTCTTAGATAAATTGTCCCAATTTAATTATTTCTGCTATTTTCGCTAACAATCTAAGTCAAAAATTTGTTGCATTACTACTGTTGTCAGAAATTGTGTTGTTATGCTTGGTCTTATAAGTTGGAATATTGTTTTTTTCTTGCTGCTACGTTAGTTGAAATACTGATTGCTTTTGTTGTTGTTCTCTTCGTATTGTTTGATTATTTCATGTGAGACATCTCTGCATTCGAATTTAATATGTCATCTGCAAAGTTCTACACTTACTGTTTTCTACATAGGTTCTGCCCCTATCACTGTAGCTCAGAGGATTAAACCTGACCTAACTAAATTAAATCCTCTAGATGGGAGAAATTTTAAATAATGATTTGAGAAAATTCTATTTTACTTTCTGCAATATGGAATTGATTACATTTTGTTTTAAGAAATTCCTAGTGACAATGTTGACCCTAAGACAACTAAGGATAACCGCATTGGTAGAGGAGTGTTGCTCAATCATAAAATAAACCTATTGTTTGACATCTATTGCAAGTAGAAAATTGCCAAGAAATTTTGGATGCTTTAGAAGTTAAATATGGGATAGATAATGCCAGTACTGAGTAATAAGTAGTTGTTAAGTGATGATATACACTCTACAGTGGTTATATTTTTACCTTAGAAGGAGCTACTATGTCTTGGAAATCTTCCAAATAATTTTATATTGCGAGATCAACAATGGAGGCTGAGCTTATGACTTTGGAACGAGCAGGACAGGAAGTTGAGTGGCTAAGGAATCTTTTAGCATATATCGCATTTTAGGATAAACCAATTCCTTTTGTGTTCTTTCATTGTGATTTGTAGGCTGCCATTCATGTTGTCAAGAATAAGGCATATAATGAAAAAAGTAGATATATCAGATTGAGGCATAAAATTGTCTGTACTTTAATTATGCATGGTGTAATCTCTCTGGGCTATGTCAAGTTAGAGAGAAACTTAGCTGATCCGTTTATAAAAGCTTTGACTAGGAAACTAGTTTCAGAGCATGCTAAAGGGATGAGGTTGGGCCTAATTATGTATTAACCTTGTGATGCACACCCATCTTGGGAAACTAAGTTCAATAGGTCAAACGAAGTTATGTGGTGAATAATTATTTATACATTGTTTGTAGAATACTACTGAGATATATTCAGTTATTGAATAACAAACAATTTGCTCGTTTTGTGCTCAAAAATTGCAAGTGTATGGGTCGTGACTTGTAGCTTAAAAGTGGATAATGATCCCACAGGGATTGATGCCCAGACATCACTTAATTTAGATCAAACTTTGTTTAAGAAACTAAATTATTTGTAATGAAAATAATTTGAAAAATTAAATCAAAATTAAAATATTAATAACAAACAATGAGCAATACCACAAATGCAGAAAAGTCAGAATTCAAGAATCTAAAGACTAGAGATTACTGTCTCCCTATTGTGTCTCCCTCCTATTTTATTGATTAAATTATGTCTTACCCAAGATTTTCGAATGTATTAATAGCCCCCTCTCAAGGTGTAATTAATTTTCCCTAATTGAATTTAATGGGATCAATTGAACGATCTCTCAACCTATCTAATCACTCTACCAATTTTACTAGGTATTGAGCTATCCTCTAGGTGATCAATTAACCTAGTTGAGATCTCTCTTCTAACTAGTCTATAGGTTACTAACTCTCGTTGTACAATCCAACACAAATTTATCTTATTCACTCTCTCGATTTATCGCAAGATAGAAATAAAATCAGCAACCATCAAAGACACTTTCATTCAATTCAACAAAATAGGAGTATGTCACAATAGTTCAAAAGCAATCCTTAAAACTAAATCTGCTTAACATGGTCTCCATAACATCGTCAACATTCAAATAAACTATTTTACAAAGAATAGAAGTGATCAAATTGACAGAAAAAGAATAAAAAGACTCCTCTTCTTTGCCAAAAATCTGGAATTATTGATGTTGATGAGCTATTTTCTCTAAGCTTGATGATAATCCTTGACTTTAATCCTTCCTCAAGACTCCAAACATGTGTTCTTCACCCAAGAAAGCTCTTTTCCACAGAGGGGTGTCGTCCCCTCTAACCTTGGAGGCTTAATTATCTTTTTATAGTCCAAAAGCCCTAAATTTAATGAAGCCCCACATTTCTCGGATTATAATTCCCACGATTGACAGCAGAAAGACTCCTATTCTCTTCTCCTATTTGATCTCTAGCTCAATCTCCAAGTTACTCCATCTTCATTGCTACATAAAAATAGTCAATTCTTATCCTAGATTAACACCAAATGTAAAAGAACAACAAAAGAAATCAAACTAAATGAAAGCATTAATCAACAATTATGCAAGAAATACATGCCAACTGTATAGAAAAACATAGACTAATGCACACCTATCACTTATCATGACTTTACTGCGTTTGATGAGGTTGGATTGTTTAATCCTTAATGAGTTCCACAACCTAAGTATGGGTGGTGTGAGCAGAACATACTTGATAAACTCACCTACGTGAATGTGGGGGGCTAGTCACCCTCCTGTGCAAGCATTTGGGCTATCTCTCTAGAGCGATCACGAGACCAGGGCATTTTGAGTCTATTTATTTCTTTACCAGGTTCCGTCTCCAATTTCCTTGGGCAACGGTTCAAGATTTAGTTCACCTAATTGTTCACCTATCTTTTTTTCCTAAGTTGTTATAGTTTGTTTCTCAAGGTTTAGACTAAGTGGGGGATCGTTGATTTTATTGGTCCAAAACTTGGACCCTACGATTTCTCAACATTATTATCCCATTAACGGTTATAACGTTTAACCATTATTATGCATATTATGGCCCTTAACATTATTAACATTCCCTTTTGCTTTAATATCTCTTAATTCCTCTTGTCAACGTATGAAATTGTTTATGCTGTATAAACCTCTCATGCTTCTGCTCTTTCTCTTTACTTCCACTATTATGTATCTTCTCATTTTCTCTAAACAAGGTACACATCTCCTTCCACAAGAATACATCTTTATGCACATATCTTCTTATCTTATCTATTATGTTTTTTTTTACTTTATTAATTCTCAAAGACAGATCCGACTATGCCCTTTAGAGTGCACTAAAACTAGTGGAGGAGGCATTAACCTTGAGATCAAATCCCGTTGTCTTGTTGCACCGTACATGGGGAATTTTCAACTTAGGGCAAGCATTCTTAGATGAACCGTTCCAATTTAATTATTTATTCTATTTTCGCTAACAAGTGGAGGTTTCATGAGTCTTGTCCTATTACTTTAAAGGACATTATAGGAAATAATATTTATAGATTTTTCATTTTCCACTAAGATTCATTACACTTTGCAATGTTCACTTTAATGACCATCATATCCTTCTAAGGTTTATGTTGGCTTGATACTTCCTTTTTTTCAAATACAATTTGCCTTCCTATTTTTTGTCTTTTAATTCCAATGTTTGTTACGACATTTACTTGATAATCTTAGGAAAACCTATTGGACTAAGTTATATGTTATAATTAATGTATCCATTAAAAATCACATTAATGACTCGTGTAAGTTTTCCTTCTCCTCTTTTTTTGGTCTAGGGTCCTTAACTTTAGCTTAGGTAGTTTGACCTTACCCTCAGTGATGAATCTCTACATATGTCCCTTATAAAAAATTATTATAAGTATCCCTACTATAAGATTCCATTGATGGTTAGCCTAAGGTTTGTGCAATTCATTGTTATGGCTACATAATCTTGGTGGAATAATGCAATAACTTTATGTCGATCCCACTTCTTAATAAAGTTTTAACTTTGTTCTTCATTTCTAATTGCTCTCTTTTTTTAGATTTCATAATTACTTTTCTTTGGTATACAATGCATATTGTTCCTCACACTCGTGGTGCCACCTCTATTTCAAGACTTATTTAAGTATTTTCTAAACAAAATTTAACTTCTTACATGACAATGTACCTAATAGCACATTCTTGAACCTCCTTAAAGGTTTGTGTCATATCCACCCATAAATATTTCAAAAGGATTGATATCTTTTCAATTCTTTCTTGAAAGTAATAAGCATAATAAAAGGTGTTGAGACTAGATATTTGAGTGACTTCAAGGTTGAAACATCGCATGTAATCTTGAAGGGTCTTGAATGACTTTTGTATTTTTTTCAAACAAAGTTATTGACTCAGGAGGTTTGCATTAGTTGATAGCAAATAGGTCCCAAATTGGTTATTGAGCCTACAGAGAGTGTTTGATATCAGTCTCTTATTGGGTCTATTAATATAGATGAAAAGTACAATTATTTCTTATATCCAATGCCTCAAATAGGTCCATCATTTCTCTAAAATAAAACATATATGTGGGTATGTCTGACCATTATAGGGCTTCAATTGTGATAACTTAAAATTTGATAATAGAGATGTAGGCAGTATCTTATTAATGAAAGATCTATCTAAATAAACAAAAATGGCCCTTTCGTTTTTGTGACATCTCGGCTAATGTAGACTTGTGATAGTGCATTGTTTGTGGGACTGGGACATATTTTTCAACCAACTAAAAAATCTATCTTATTTGATTGTTCCCTTTTGTTGCCAATCACTAATCGCCAGTCTGTTGTCACCTTCTTTCTTCCTTTCTTTCTTCTCACTTGCATACTCTTTCTTTTTCTTATCTCTCTATCCTACTTCTTTGCTTTCTCATAAATTGAGCCTTGCTCTGCATTTTATTATCTAATCTTAAAACTGTAATCTGCTTAATTTGAAAAGTTTGGGCCTTTCTTTTCCACAAATTTTGAGTTTAGGGGAATTTTTCAACTATTAAGTCAAATTTAGTGCTTTGCTAAGTAGATGTGTTCTCTATTGCTACTCTCTATTTAAGAGAATGTGGAATGTTGTAGTGTACATATTCTTCAAAATCAGCACTTATAAGAACAAAGATTGATGAGGAACTTTGTAACATACTAGAAATAACAATTTATAGTTGCATACAAAGGTTTCGATTCGTAACTCTTAACATTTCCATGATGGTAGTATGGTATAAATATCACCATTGAATTTAAAGTTTTCTACTTTCTTTAAGACCATGCCAAACATGTTCAAGGGAGTTAGATTTTTAGGTTGAATTGGGTTTAACTAAACTCTAACAAAAAAAATTAAACTTCTTAGATTTATATCCAATCCAACCCATGAAATGAAATTAAATTTCAAATCCAAATTTGAATTATTATAATATTTTTAAATTTGAACTGAATCTATAAGTTTATATCTTATAAAATTTTAATAATTATATTAAATATAATTATGACATATTAACATTGATTTATGTTTGATCATATGAAATCTTAATAAATATAAATATAAATATTTAATTATTTGTCAACTAAAAATAATCATAGACTTAAAAAACAAAAATTATAATTTCTTTAAAATTTATAATAAAATTATATTAAATAAATAATTATTAAATATATAATTTTGATAAGATTTAAATAAAGAAATGTTTGCTTAAACATTAACTAAGTTAGAGTTCTTCAACGTCATTATTAGTTGAAAAATTATCATATTTTACAAAACTAAATAATTAAAATAGAATAAATCATAAAAACTAATCACTTAACTAAATAACTTACTGTCTTGTATTCTCTTTCATGAATGAAGAATTATTAGATGAAGATAGTAAGTTAACCAACTAAATAACTTAGTGTCTTCTATTCTCTTTCTAATGAATGAAAAATTATTAGATGAAGATAGTAAGTTAACCTAAACTTAGGATATTTATAAATATAGCCTTGAGAGTTTTTTTATTTTTGATAAGCTAAACCTAACTTATAAATGTTTTGATTTAATTCTTTTAACTCAAACTCAATTTATGAGTTGGTTCCTAAAACCCAAACCCCTTTAAATTTTGGGCTTAACTATCGAACATTTGGGCTAGATCAATTTGTATAAGTCTAAGTACGATCACGTTCTCCCTTTTATATAATCGATTAAGAAACCGACAAAGTCTATGCAAAATTAGGCTAATCCCACCGAGTAATATTAAAATGGGATTCACCGATAGTTATACTAGTGATTATAACATGCTGTTCTAGAAGGGCTAATAGGATTGAATCAGAGAAGCCTACTTCTTTTTATCAAGACATTGACTCAATTTGATGCCAATAATAGAGGTGGGTTCTCTATTCTATGTTTTTATACCAAGACAATACTCCTAAGATTGGACTGCAGTGTGAAGCTCTCTGCTCAGTCCTTTATTGCCAAGGACGTCCAGAAGCTCTTTGTTTAGATTATTATTGCCATGGACTTCCAATGTGCGAAGTTCTATGGAAACAACTTCAAGTTTAAGCATATTTACGTAGGCACACTTCGTTGTCGTTTGTTGACTACTAAGAAGCTTATAATTGAGGACCCTATTATGTTCTGAAGGGAAGAGAATGGGGGGCATTATCTCGGTAGTAGGCATATGGAAAAGAGAGTTCATCTGGGTGGAACTCATTTTTAAGCTACTCTGGGCTTGTGAGGGAAAACGAAAGTGAGGAGTTTTGAGCTAGCAAGGAGGCGCCTGGCAAGACTGAGGTTGCTTGTATTTAGGCAAAAAGGTAGACAACAAAGAGGGAAGCTTTGATCGCCAAGGATAAGATGCTAAATTTCAATTCAATATAGACTACGATTGAAGCAGAATCTGACCATGCAAAATCGTTTAAAATAGATAATGAAAATTTAGCTAGAACACCACTCCAAATTGGTTTCCATGTTGGAGGACAACATTAAAAAGTCCGGATGGTAGGGATGACAAAATGATCCAACCTGGCCTAATGGACAAGGCCTAAGTTGACCGAGCCTCTATTGAAGAGCCATGGGTCCCTGCATCACATACATAGCAAGGTAGCGAAAGTGTTAGAATCAAAATTCCAAGCCCATGACATCCCCATAAAATATAGAATCTATGTGCATGTATAAACAAATTATAAGAACATAAAATTATAACATATGTGTCTTGCAAATACTCCTTTCTTGAATCTTATCCTTGTTTGGGTTGTAGCAAATACCAAAAACTTTCCTTGGCCTCTGGAAAGCACTCAAAGATGAAGAAAAATCAAAGTGTAAGGGTGGTTAGAGCACCAAACAAGATGAGTTCAAGTGGATGCTCAAGTGAGAGTTAGATCAAGACCAAGATACTTGCAATTAATCTCATATAGCAATTGCATAAAATTACATGAACAAATTTAATATCACTTCTCTCAACTTCCAGAACTCTTTTGGACCCTTAGCTGCTCTATTGAGTGTGTTTTTGGCTACCTGTCATTAATTCGATCACGATTGTGGCTTGCTTAAATGACAACCATGCACACTTTTTTAATCCAATCTTTTATGCGTGTGATCCTTAGGTTCCTAGTTATTTTGGTTACTTGAATTAACTCTTAATCCAAGCTAATCATGAGGATGATGTCCATTTACTAGAATGTAAGTGGATTAACACTCAAACTCTTCGATAGTTAAATATTTGACTTACCAACCTTTCCATAGTCAATTACTATGTAATTTGTCCCTTCACCATCCTATACCTTCTTAGTTTGGAGTATGAGCTATGTGTCAACTCCCACTAGATTGACTATGTCAGATCTAGTCAAAGTGATGTTAATTCTTGCCTGGGGATCTCATTACTCTGTATGTCATTAAAGACTCTCTTCATGACACATAGTTGCTCTGGCCAGAGACTCCTGAGTAATGACCCCGATAAGAGGCCTTGGGTATCATCTCCTTCTATGAGGAGTGTTGAATTATTTATTGGCTACCTAATTACCTTTGAATACCAATAGATGTACCCAATCACCACCCTATAAATGACCTCATCTTGAAACAACAAGGAATAGTGTCAAAGCACAGGATCTATATGTAAGATATCCTTGAGTACCTCAAGTCTAAGGATATTTATACCATTACCATGGTGAGATTAATCACTAAAATTTGATAGATCATCCATATGATAATCTCATAGTGGGTCATCCGATGTACTTACTACTCTTAGTAGGCATCCACTTGTTAACTCTAAACATCTCATCCTTATAGTTTATTAGATCCACTGCTTGATCATATCAAGAAGTATAACATGTGCCAGTTTATCTGGATTAACAATGTCCTGTATCATTAATCTTACGACTTAGGATAATTTAGATACTAACATAACTACACATGATAGGAATCTCATTATCACGATCTCATTATGATTTCCTTCATACTATGTTTTGTATCATGGACTTCATTAATTTGATTTAAGATAGACATCGATTCATAGATAAATGAACATTAAATTAATAAAAATTGCCTTTTGCTTTATTAATTAAAATAAAGTTTGTACAAAATTGTTAAAGGTGATTGCCTTTAAAGTACTACTTTAATAGCCACGGGCCTAAGTTGATCGATCCTTAGGCCTAGAAGTTGGGAAAAAGTTGTCCGAGCCTGAGGCCAGTCTTAGGCCCGACTAACCTGAAAAATAAAACGACTTCGTTTTAAACCACAAACAATTAAGTAGACAAAGTAGAGAGTTGTAATCCAATACCGAAGATAGAATTAGAAACTTCTAATCTCGTACCAGGTAAAGATATAAGTTCAACTCGAAGTCAATTGAATAGAATTAGAAACTTCTAATCTCGTACCAAGTAAAGATATAAGTTCAACTTGAAGTCAATTGAAAAGTGATGTTTGGGATCATTTCAATAAGACTAGATTGATGGATGGAGTAGAAAAGGTTAAATGTAAATATTATCAGAAGATGTTAGTTGGGAGTTAAAAAGGTGGAACCTCTCATTTAAAGAGGCTCATGGATTCTTGTACTAGAAAGAAGATGATATTAGGAGCTCAAACATTTTTAACCCCTGACCTTATGAAAGGGAAGAATGAAATGACTACAACATCTTATAACATCAATATATTAATATTTTTGATAACTTATATGGTAATTGGTGATAAATATCCACTATCTATCGTTAATGCCAAAAGATTTAGGACATTTTGCAACTCATTACAATTGACCTTCAAGGTTCTAAGTCATAATACATTTAAGAAGGACATTATGAAGATATACGAGGATAAGTAAAAAAGAAATTTTAAGAAAAATATCAAGTATTAAAGGGTGGATTGCAATATAACAGACATGTAAATAGCCAAAAACCAAAAGAATGGTTATATGTCAGTGACCGCATATAATGTTAACAGTGACTGGATTTATGGAATAAACTTTTGAGATAATTTATAATCTTTACTATCGTTACCATTTACTTTTTCACTATGTTATGATTAATGTTAGTAATATTTGTATATGATATGTCCATTTATATGCTATCACCACATACTAGTGAAATGTTGACAACCATGTTGGGAGACCGTTTGATAGATTTTAATATTAATAGTAAATTATCCACCATAACAGTCAATAATTTTAGCACAAATGATGATATGATTGAAAATTTGAAAATTAAGATATGGGTTAGGAGTTTGCTAGTTGGTGGAAGGTTATTTCATATGCATTTTTTGTGCATATTCTGAACTTGATTGTAAAGGATGAATTGGATATCATAAAAGAAAGAATAGATTTGATTCATAATAGGAAAGAATAGATTCGATTCATATAGTGTAGTATATTGGAGTACAACACCTAAAAGAGTTTAGAATTTGAAGAAATTGGATGACATTTATGCATTCCAAGTATGAAGATGTTGGTTTTAGATTTTCCAACTAGATGGAACTCAACCTTTAAGATGTTAGAATCGGTAGTCAAATATGTTGATATGTTTACCAGGATGAGACAAAGAGATTCTCAATACACTTGTAAGCCTACATAAGACCAATGGGAGTTGGCTAGAGAACTTGAACAAAGTTGGAATTATTTTATAATGCAACTAAATTGTTATTGGGAACAAAATATTCAACTTCGCATTGTTACTTTAACACTATATATGAGATAAGGACAACTTTATTTGATTAGATGTTTGATTCCAATAAGGCTATTCTTGTTATGACAGAGTAAATAATGGAGAAGCTGAATTTTTATTAGTATATGGTTGGACATATTGTTACAGCTTTATCTGTGCCGAACTTGAGATACAAAATGAAGAGGTTTAATTTTATATATAATGTGTTATCTGGTGATCGAGCCTAAGAGTATGCATATGTCATTAAACAATTTTGGTATGATTTTTTTTAATGATTATCAACTCAAAATGGATAAAGTTCGTGATTGAGAATGCATTAATTTAGGTTGTTCAACTCTGGCTTCAATTTTAGGTTTAGGCTCATCTTCTAAGAGTAATTTGTTACTTTCACTGTCAAAATTTATGAAAGAAAAAAAAGGCTAGGACTTTGTACAATATGATGAAATTAGATAAATGTTTGATGGAAGATTGTATCACTGAAGTTGAACATGTGTCGTTCAATGTATTATTGGAAGAGTTATGGAAATAATTTTCTGATCATGCAAGTAATTGTACAAGACCTATTAGCAATTCCATCATCCACAATTGCATTGGAGTCTAATTTTAGCACTAGTGGTCAGTTATTAGTCTTCATGGTGCTCGACTTCTTTCTCGTACTATGGAAGCCTTTATGTGTGCCCGAAGTTAGTTAGATGATGAAGATATTTAAGGTAAATTCTTTTCTTTTTGATAAATTAATTTCCTCTAATTTTTTATATTATCTTACCTTATATTGTTTTTTAATTTGTATATTAATACAACCAAATGTACTAATGCGGAGGTGAATAGTCATACTCATCAATCAAGTGGACATTATTTTTTTAAAATATTCGAAGATGAAATTGTATTTAAATATTTATTAATTATTACCATGTACTTAATATTTCTTTAATTTTAATATTACATTACTGTATATAGTATTTGTGCATATAGAAGAAGAGATGTAAACTATTGACAATCCTGACTACAATAATTAGCTGCTCTCTTAGTCTATCTAATCTTTACCCTGTATCTTCTCCAATCTTTGATCTCTAGTCTCCAATCTCCATCACAATTTTATCTTAATTTTTTTGTAAATTGTAGCATTTTTGTAAAATAATTCCGATAATTTGTAAAATTAAGATTGCTATGATTAATTAAATTGATCACTTTAATTATAATATTTTTCTTTCATTTTTTATAATTGGTTTCATCTTATTCTTTAGTTTCATCTTATTTATTTTATCAATCTACGTAAGTTTTTACATATTCATTCATTATAAAATCTCAATTTTTATTAATCAATTGAAATTCATAATTATAATTAATTAATTTGATCACTTCAATTATAGTATTTTTCTTTCATTTACTATAATCTTATCCTCATTTATTAATGAATTTGGTTTCATTTTATTTATTTTATCAATTTATGTATGTTTAATGTATTCATTCATTATAAAATCTCAATTTCTATTAATCAATTGAAACTCTAACCATAATTAATTGAATTGATCACTTCAATTATAATATTTTCTTTTCTTTCCTATAATCCTATCCTCCTTCATTAATGAATTTGTTTCATCTTATTCATTTTGTTTAATCAAGATTTAAAACAATCAGTTTGAAGGTCATAAACTAAACTTATTTATTACTAGTTCATTATATAATAATAAACATTGGTATATTTTTTATTTCAATAAAATATTTTATTTTTACTTTGGTGTTACTTACAACTAGCTTGGATGCTTTTTACCATCTTAAGGATTGTAGATAATCTTGACTGAAATTTGACTAAAAATTGATATATTTCTAGATACAAAAATAAAAGAAAGTTCATTTAGCTTTAACTTCAGATAATGGATAAGTAAAGAAGTGAACTTCAGGTCTAGGCCCCATTTTATCTTTTCTTTACAAAACAGAAAACGTTTTGGAGATAATTTTGTGATTTAGTGTCTAAAATATGACCCTGAACTCTGTGCAATATAATTGTCTGCTTGTTTTCAGTTTAAGAGTAACTTTAAACAGAAATATTGTACTTATGATTGGGACCTCAATTTGGATTCTTTCAATGGATGTCAAAATATATCTCATTGGATTGTTTGTAATGCTGCCATATCACTTCAACCATTGGATTTATCGATAGCCATGAGCCAACCATTTAAGTTCTATGGCATCTGTCTACTTATGGCTGAAATTTCCAGTTGACAAAATTTCTAATAAGTTCTAATGTTTCTGATCCTTTATGAGGTTTGTATTGCTACAAATAAGGATTAACATTTCTATCAATAGCTAATGCTTATTCTACAGTTGCATTTATTGGACTGTAATACTTGCTAGATGATTTCTTAAACTTTATCTTTTGTTGCATATTATTTTTGGAGGCTATTAGTGGGCACTCGTGCACTATCAATTATTGTATGATGTCGATGTTCACCAATATAAACATATATGTATTATTAATATTTCTGACCTTTTATTTTTGTTGAATTTGGGGAATGGTTTCTGAAACGATGACTATCTAGTGCGAATGAAGTCTTGTTTTAAAATTTGTGGCAGTGTGTTATAGTTGTATATATGTATAGTATGCAATCTTGTTTTTTTCATTGTCACATTTGCATGTGGGTCTACCAGAAACAACCTCTCTACTCTATAGGGGTAAGACTACATACTATCAGACCTCCTCAGACCTCGCTTTAATGCGGGATTTCAGGCTGAGTGTGATGATGGTGTACATTATAGATATTCATTTATTATAAAATCTTAATCTCTATTAATCAATCAAAATTCGAAACTATAATTAATTAAACTGATCATTTCAATTATAATATTTTTATTTCATTTCTTATAATCATGTCCTCCTTCGTTAATGGATTTGATTTTATCTTATTCATTTTATCAATATATGTACATTTTCTATATCTATTCATTATAAAATTTCAATTTTTATTAATCAATTAAAATTTATAACTATAATTAATCGAACTGATTACTTCAATTATAATCTTTTTCTTTCATTTACTATAATCCTATCCTCCTTTGTTAATGAATTTGGTTTCGTCTTATTTATTTTATCAATAAATATATGTTTTATATTCATTCATTATAAATTATAAATTTTATATTTTTATTAATAAGTTGAAATTCATAACTTTAATTGATCACTTTAATTTTACTTTTTCCTTGCCTATATTTTTATCGTTGATTATTAATTAATTTAATATCAAAATAAATAAAATTTATTAAAAGAAAAAATTTGAGCCAACATGAGCCTAATCGAGCCTTAGGTTACCAATGGCTTGATCTAGACCCGACCCACTATCATCCCTATGTGAGGGTTATAAGGTCCCAAGATATACCTTGGAAGTATTATAGTATGTCTTGGGTGTATTAAGAAGTGAACATAAATAATTAAGTGGATTTAAGCATAATAAGGGACATAAAGGTACTTAATGTAAAAAACATAGGTAAATTGGTAATTTGTTCATTTCAACATTGATGTACATACTTAAACGTAAAATATGGATGGGAATGAAATTAATTGATGAGATTATATGCTAATGTTGGAATTAAAGGAAGAAGAAGGTTTAAATGTGCAATTTTCCTAAAGTCAACATATGAACGGATTAGATTAAAGCATATGTGACCAATAGGATTGAAGCATGTGTATCCAACAGGATTGAACCATTTGTGTCATGAAATAGGCATGTGAGAGAGGAGAGAGGGATGTGCATTTAGGGTTTTGAATGCCAAAATTTACCTTTTCTCATTTTCTCTTAATTTCATCTTTTTTATCACACCATTTTGCATGTAAGGAATCAAGCTAATCCTAGGTGAAAATTAAGGTAAAAGTTAGCATTTTTTCTCTTCATATTTATCTTTTCTCATAAAGATATGAAATTATAAGGTTGGAATTGGGACTGAAATATGTATTTGTGATGTTTCTAGGTGGTGAATCAAGCAAAGCTAAAAAAGAAGAGAAGGAAAAGTACTAAAGAGCTAGTTGCCCGATTTCAAGGTTTGGGACTACACTTAGTTTAATTTCTATTTGTGTATCTTTGAATAGATAAAAAGATTCATTTTTACATGGAATAGTTGCTAGAATGGTGTCTTAGGGTTACTCTGCATGGAATTAGTTAAATATGATAAGAGAGTAGCATGTAATGAAATTCTATCTTAGGTTCATTTAAACCAGTTCTATTGTTTTAGCCATAATGCGACCTACAGATCTCTAAATTAGGCAATTTTAATTGGAGATGAAACTTAATGCATAGAAATAAAAATATATAGGGATGATCCTGACCTAATTCTAGCTAAATGATATTAGAATTTGAGATTGAAAATGATAACCTAATGTTGCCCCTATTTTGGAGTAGATTGATATTTTTGGTGTATATCTCGTGATTTAAAAGTCTAAATAGGCTTATTTTTAATTATATGGAAACTAGAGACTTAGGGAATTAAATTTCTAGAAGACCTAAAAACCTAATTTGAACATTTTCTTTGTGAAAATTTTGGAACAAGTAGAGGTATGAATTGGTTGAATATGATGAGAGTAACATGTAGTGAAATTCTATCTTAGGTTCGTTTGAACTAGTCTCATTGTTTTAGCTATAACATGGCCTACAGAGCTCTAAATTGGGCAATTTTAATTGGAGATGAAACTTAAGACATAGAAATAAAAATATATGGAGGGGACCCTGACCTAATTCTTGTTGAATCATATAGAAATTTGAGATTGAAAATGGTAACCTAATGTTGCCCCTGTCTTGGAGTAGCTTGAGATTTTTGGTGCATATCTCATGATTTAAAAGTCCACATAGGTTTATTTTTTATTATATGGAAACTAGAGACATACAGGAATAAATTTATAAAAGACCTAAAAACCTAATTTGAACGTTTTTATATGAAAAGTTTGAAAAAAGTGGAGGTATGAATTTTGAGTAGGGGACACGATGGGAAGAAAATTGCATTATTTTAAGTTTATTTTCGTTTTGGATTTTTATCGAATCATATATGAGATGTTTATGAAAATTTTCAAACACTTAGAAATAAAGGAAATATGACTCACCATATGTGAATTAAATGATTAAACATTGAAATTTGAGATTTACCATAATATATGTTAAAGGAAATTTACATGTATATGGATAATTTATACACATATTTATTGCTTACAAGCGTATAGTATGATTATCAAGTGTGATTTTGATACCCTTCTAATGGCGATAATTTATGACTTGCATGTATGAACTCAAATACAAATTTTATGATTTCAAATGAATATCATATGATTTGTCAAAATATGAATTATAAAATTGGCAAATGGTTAAAAAAAGTGGTACAGTGCCCGCTTTATTATTTTGGTGGTGGATCGATAGGCATACCTATAGGTTACAGTGTAGCTGTTACAGTTTAACACTAATGGTGTCTTCATTTTGAGACTATAGTGTCTCTACAGTTTAATCCCTTCGGGTATCTATAGTTCGAAACTTTAGGGTGTTTACATTTCGATATCTTCTGATATCTATAGTTCCCATTATCCAACCCATGAGAATGTGCAGACCTAACACAGAATGTAAATTAAACAGTTATAAATAAGAAATATAGCATGACAATATAAATAATTGGCATTTATGGGCATTTGTACTAATTATGTGCCTGGATTATTTATCATCACTATTTATAATTTTTGTGATATATATGAATGTGTGTGCTTGGTGGATGATTGCTGTGAGTGATCATCCAAACTAAGTGTTTCCCTACTAAACTTTCAAATTTAGCATGGGTGATAATCTGTGTAGGTCCAAGTAATAGGAGTGAGATACAAAGATCATCTACAGGCACCAAGGCCAACCGATAGTAGTAAATATAATTTTAGATTGTATCTTTTCGGTTAAAGATAATTGTATATGTAACAATTTGTAACTAAGAATTTAAGTTATATATAATATTTCTTTTGGAATATCATGTAATACTACAATTAAATGATGAAAGTGATATGAAATTTTGTAATATGTATATATACATTATTAAATAGGCAAATGTATGATGACAAAACCTATAAATGAATAGAAATCTATATTATGACTATTTGTACAAGATTTTGATTGCCATGTATTTGGATGGTTGTAGGTTTCATAGAAGGAGTGCATACAAGGGTATTTGCTATCCATTTCAAAGCTTTCTATTTTGAACTAACAATTGTTCACTGCGCATTTGCAAAAAGTTAATGCCTAGCTGAACTAGAATGTGATAAATAAAAATTATTTGGATAATATCAACGAATTGTTTCTTATATATTTGTAGTATATTAGACAATTGTTTTTAGATCACGTGGAATAATTAAAAAAATAGAAGAAAGATACAAAAAAAGCAAATAATAAGTATAAGTTTCTAGTTTACCTTATGAGGTAGCAACTTTAATTAATCATTAGTAAAAGTTATGTGGTTAGGTTGTTTTACATATGGTGAAAAGTTTATGATAATTTGGGGTTTTTTTTTGGCATTCATCAATGGGAAAATCAGAGTTTGGCGTCAGTTCTGGTCCAGTTTATTTGAATCTTTTGTTAAGACATTGTCTACCTCCCGAAGAAGAAACAAGATTGTCTTCTGAAAATATAAAAAAACCAAATTATATGAGTAGAAGTTAGTTTGGGGTGGAAGGAAAAAAAAGAATCGAAGTATGGGAAAAATATAATAAATACAATAAATAATAGACAATTATTTAATTTGCACACAAGAACTGACAAGAGATAAAAGTGACCACATAGGTGAATTGGTGTACCTTAAAACATAGTTATATAAAATGCCCAGAAGTAAACATTATGAATTACTTTGAAGGGTGAGATGTAAAATATTAGTAAGAATGAGTCCTTAAGAAAAGGTATATACTTAGCTATTATGAAGTGTGTTTAGAATTTATGATTGTGGTTTTTGGTGCAATCATCAGCAAGAAAATTGAAAGTTATCAACAGTTATGGTTCATTATTAGCACACGATTCATTTGATATGTGAGGAGTGAAAAAAAGGAGAGTTGAAATAGTTTGATGAATATAAATACGAAAAAATGTTTGAATAAATAATGATAGGTACCTAAAATAGTTGTGAGTCTTATTTCATCATTGTTATTATCTCCTTTTTCTCTTGAAGTTGAGACTCCCTCTAATCCAACATCATTAGTCTGGTTGTAATAGATAACAGTGAAGCATTGTTTTCCGTCCAATTGTTGCATGTGAACAAGTTTGATATGAATGAGAAAGGTTTTGGTTTTCAGTTCAACATGGACCTTATCAAGAGGAAGTTCAATAGTCTTTTTACCAAAGAGAAAAGTGTAGATCATTAGTCTTATAATAAAGATGTCATAAAAAATAATCTAGCGTATTTTTATTTGTAATAATTATAAAAATATAACCTAGTTGTAATACTACATAGCTTCAACTGCACTGAAGTTCAAGAGATTTTTGGCTAGCTCACCAAAAATGGATGCTGTGACAGTTCCTATGTTGTCAGTAAATTCAACATTATACCAGAATCTACATTTAGAAAGGAAAAGTAAATGAGAAAATGTACTGTTGAATAAATAAAGAATAATAGAAAATTGCATTTAGAATTTATATGAATGATGTTAAATTTAAGTTAACGTACAAGTATTTTAGGAATGTGTTAAAATCACATAAGGACATGATTAAAACCTTGTTTTAGCTGGATGTTTCTCCTTGCAAGAATTACATGTAAATGTAATCCCATATATAGATGCAGTGGAGCAAAAACATTTTTGCAACTCATATACCAATATTTTTGCAGAATGTGTTAAAAGGAAATACGAACTTTAATCTATGTTGTCTAGAAAGATACAAATATGTGTTAGGTAGGAATATTAAAATTAGATAGATAATAGGTGAGAATGAAAGTTCATTGTAGAATATAAAATGTACGCACCTTGTCGATAGACTTTAGGAAAATGATCTTTGAATTTTTTTGGTTTAATCTAAAAGATACATCAGGATCATATTAGAGGTAAGCTTGTCAGGGTAACAAGATCTTTTAGCTGTTTGTTATTTTGTTGGGCCCTAAAAAAATGGTAATTATAAGTGTAAATATAAAAACATATTAAAAATATGAATAAAAGCTTGTTTGTTGGAAAAGTAAAGATGAGAACTGTGTAAGTACCAATTTTTAAAATCTACAACTTCTTATATTGGTGGATCAATGAGAATTGCATAATTGAACCATTACGATAATGCAACACTTGAAATTCTTAAATCGTAAGCCTAAAAGAAAATACAAGGATAATTATAAAAAAATATAATAGTATGAAGAAAATGAAAATAACATTACCATTATAAAAGTTAGCTTTTAGCTTACGACACACAAGCACTGGATAAGTATGCATAGCCTGTACAATTTCTTAGCCTTGTATGCAAGGCTTGTATAATTTGTTGGCCTTCATTTGTAACAAAAGCATCCCACATTGATAGTATAATTATTTGTTGTCTAATATAAAAATGAAAAATGTCAAAAGAATCAAATGTTATCGAAGTTCACTAGTTGCATAGAAAAATAGGGAAAAAACATATTGTTTGTTGGGAAGAACAAATTTTTGGACAGTTGAAACTTTTATGTCTTTATTGATGTGTCTCACATCCAAAACTTGAACAACGACAGCCAAAATCTCTATCATATGATAAGGATAAGTATAATCAAATGTAATGTAAGAAAAAAATGTTGAGAGAAACAAATAAAAGATCTAACCAACTGATTTTTCCTTGTTATTGATAAACTTTATGAGATCTGTAAAGGATGTATAACTGAATTTGCTTGGTTGGATGTTGTCGTCATCAGTTACAAGCTTGACAGCAATGCAACTTGTAATAATCCATTGAATTTTCAAGTCTTCAAGTTGGAACTAAGGTGGAATTGGCTTGACAATGGCATTAGAAATGATATATTTTTATAAGGCTGCAAAATGGGGCTCATTTTTTGGATATCATTATTAAATATGACATCTTCGATGCGTGATTCCTGTTGATAAAAGTTTAATAAAAAAAGCTAAATTATTCAAGTGATAGAGAAAAGTAATAAATTCAAATTTTAACACATTGAAATACTACAATTTTAAACTAAAAATGGTAGCAACATTTCATAGAAAAAGGACATAGAAATTTTAGAAAAAAGCTTAAATATTTTATGACTTGAGTAGTACTATAAAGAGATTTATAGATATTTTGATTTGATAGTGAGGTTAACTATTATTTTCTAAAGTTAATGCAAAAAGGAAAATGTTAAATAAAGAAAGTATAATTGTTATACCTCTAAATAAAAAAAGATAAACTTTTATCTCCTGGACGGCTTGTTAGGTGATGTAACAATTTTTTGTTTTTCTTGGATGGTTACTTCGCATGACCACCATTCAGCACCTGGTAAAATATCCTTTGATCAATAAATGCTTTTCCAACCTGCCAAAAAAAAGGTTAAGAAAACATTAACATAATAAATTATTTTGTAAATAGAAAATCAATATACCTTTTGCCTATTTTATACGTTATAATTTAGACAACTGGAAGATTTCATGGAATACAATATTCCTTGCTTTGTGATCATTTTTCGAAGGCTCAAAAGTACCTGGAATAATTAGAAATTTAATCGATTAAGGAGTTCTAGCTCTTGACAAAGCAACATACAATTGTCTATGTGAAAAGATGGGTTAACAAAGATAAATTCCTACATAATCAAACGTCTGAACTTGGGACTTATTTATGGTCATCGCAAAACATAGACAAACAGGGAACTGTGTTCTTATAAAACGTATTCCATTCTTTTCATTTTCAGAAGATTGTAGAGGAATCTTAGGTATGAAAACAATTTTTCCTTTATGAGGTCCAAAAACAATCTCTGCAGAAATTGTATACTCTTTTAATTGTCTACATGTTAATCTTGTGCCATTGCACAAACCATTTGTTGGATTCAAATTTCTTAAAAGCATGATTGGATAGCCTTTTTTCAGCAATAATCTGTGAGGAGGTAGACCTTTAGGATTCAGAGAATTGAGAGAATCCTCATAATATGCTTGATGTCTTTGGTCAACTATTTTGTCAAAACTTACAAATAAATGTAGATTTCTAGACAATTTATTGATCATCATGTCATTAATTTCATCAACACAAGTGTTTTTTGGACATAGTATGCATCTATTTATCATTTGGTATCGATAAGATGAATATATACTTAAGTTAGGGAAGACATTTTGAACTAATCTAGTGAATCCAACAACGCATTTTAAAGATGTCAAATTTAAAAAAAAACAATAAAATGGATAGTAAACAACTAGATATAAATAACCTGTTGAGAGATTCATCCTTATTATGATAAGGAATAACCAGCTGTTCAGGTAAGAAAATATGATCTTGCTCATCAATAGGCTCTATACCTTCTCCTACCTTTAATAAGAAATCACAACACGTTAGATTTGATATAGCTCTTATATTTATGGTTAAAGATAATTTACGCATGTGTGGCCAGAGATGTGAATTTACAAGACTTGAATCAATTAACTATTCTTTTGTGGCTTAGTCTATAATGGGTAAGGTTTGACGAAAATCACCGCCAAAAACAACAAATCTTTCCTCTAAAAGGCTTATTGGCCTCCATGATATCTTGCAATAAATCATCAAAAGCTTTAATGGCTTCTCGTTTTGTCATTGAAGCCTTGTCCCATAAGATAAGACTGGATTCAAAAATCAGTTTTGCAATACTGCTCTGCTTAACTTACAAACTTTCTTTTTCGAAAAATCAAATCTTGAGTGTGTTGTCCTACCACCAGGAAGAACTGATACTACAACACTTGATGTCGCAACAGCAATTGCAAAATGACCCTATGATTGTAAAATTGCAAGAAGCGCTATGTACAAAAAAGTTTTCTCAATTCCACCCAGACTATCAATAAAAAAGCTTCTACTATTTGAACCAAAAATTGATTCTAAATTCAAATCAAATATGTGTCTCTGTTCCTTGTTTAGTCTTGAATGTAATAACAAATCTTCTGGGTCAATGTGTATATTTTTCTCACTTTGTATTTCTCTAGCAAGATGGTCATGATAATCAACTGTAAAATCATATTCAGTAAAATGATATTCACTCAAGCTCTTTCTCATTTGTTCTAGGGATTTATTAATATCTTGGAGGGTCATCCTTATAATCAATTGTAAAATCATATTCAGTAAAATGATATTCACTCAAGCTCTTTCCCATTTGTTCTAGGGATTTATTAATATCTTGGAGGGTCATCCTTATAACGTCCTTGGATGTATATGCATTATAAGAGGAAATATGTTGGCAATCAGAACAAAGGTAATCTTTGAATGTTTCCCAAAGCTGGTTAGGATTCGTTGGTGAACAATAGAATAGAAGTGTAGCAAATAAAATTCTAAGCAAAGTTGGCATCTGAAATAAAGCAACCTCCTCTAGAGTTTGTCCTATATAAGAATCAGATGCTATTAAGCCTAATTTTAGTGCAGTCCCCCTAAAATAGCTTGTTTTTCACCATCAATAGTGAATAAGTGATCAAAAGAATTGGTCCTTTAACATGCATAAGTAATAACCTTAGGTAATACCTCCCTCCTTGTTTAAGGCCAACAGTAACTAACCTTCTTATAATTTTCCTTCCACTTCTTTCTGACAATGTTTTTGTTTTTGGGGGACAAAACGTTCTAGAAAATCTTTATACAAGCATTTAATCTCCTCAGCTTTTTTGTTTTTCGAATTCATTTTGAAAAATTCAATTAACATTGCTCTTAAGAAGTCAAATTTTCTCAACAAATAGGACAAATTTGAATATCTATCAAAGGAGATAGACTATTGATCAGGAAGATGAACCTGAAGCATATAAACTGATGGACTCATCTCTATTAGACGAAACTCATATATACGTAAAAAAGCTTCATGAGGTTCAATGACCTTCTTGGAAATTACTGATTTCATCAATATCAACATCAATCTGTTGATTAACAATACTAAAATTAACAAGATCATGGCCCTTAAAGAGATACTTATACAAGTGCTTAACAAGCTTAACAGTAGAACCTATTTCAACATTTATGTAGCAATCAATGAAAGGTAAAAGGTACAGGCTACGAGGAATCACCCATCTATTATCATCCTCATGCTTACAAATCTTAACTTTTCGACCATCATCTCTCCTTTTATAATATGCGTAGCTATCCTCACCATGGACAGTAAAAGGGGCAAATTTTTTAGGATAATGGTTATTGCAGGCACTAGTTCTCATGCAAGGGTTGTCTTTGTTCATATGACCATAAGGACCGTAGATCATGTGTTTAATGACAAGAGAATATAACTACGAATTTTGAATAGGGTCAAGTATTTCAGCAGGAATGATTTGGATATAAGATTCTGGATTAAGTAATTTAGAATGCAACTTAAGTATCAGCAATAAATGAGCATGAGGGAAACCACGCTTTTAGAACTCAATAATATAAACATATGAGGCAACTTCTCCAAAGATATGTTTCTTGATTAATTCATTCTTAAGGATCTTAAATTTAGCTCTAAAAACTCTAACCAATAAATCAGACTCATCTTGTGGCTTTTCATGAAACTCAAGGTTATCTTGAATCTCCTTCCACATTGGGTTGTAATTCATGGTGAGGAAAATGTCAAGTTTACCATACTTCTGTACTAGAGTCATTGCATCAAGATAACGAAGTTTCATGTCTTTTGGACTACTCACAAATGAAGCTGGGAGCACAACTCGACGGCTAATTTGATAACTTTCGATCTGACCGATAGCAATATTGTCTAAAACACCTACAATATATCTATCCTTATCTCATTTTGTCTCTTTCTATGGAAATTGAGTCTAGATGTTTCAATCTCTATATAAGCACCCACAACAAATTGCTGAAGTAGCCTTAAGCTATGGAGCGATATTGACTGATCATGTTCTCTTATTTAGAGCCTGTAACAATGGTAGTCTCTAGCAGAAATAGTGTCATCTTCATAGTATTCTTAACAAAAAACTAAAAATTATACAAAGAAATCAAATAAAAGGATAAGGTTAGACAACACTATAAAAATGAAATAGGAAAAGAAAAACTTTCTTGTATTTTCCATATTAAACAGATCAGATGGATCAATAAAAGAATTGAAATTAATGTCACATCCATCATTTGAATCAGTGTTCCTCATTCTCTTTGAAATCAACTGCTTAATCCACGATGCCATCCAGATTCACCACGAGTCAATAATAGAGGATATTGAAGGGGATCATAACAAGCATAGTAAGATTGGATGTGTGGAGATTTATCAACTCTTTCATCATCCACCTCAATCCATATAGCAGCTACTTATGATGCAGTAGGAAGATTGTATACATGTTGATCAAGGCCAGGATAGCACTTCAAGACAATTGTACGATTTTCAAGTGTCAGAATGTCCTTAAGACTCTTGAAGAACTTAGCATAGGGACTATGTTCTAGGACTGTCATAACCAATTTTAATGTATAATCACGAAGTTTATCACAACTTTTTGTCTTTTTTGTACGTTCCTCATTAATATCAAAAAAATAGAGTCGGATACCATACACTCTATTAGTTATTGGAACTAAACTATCAAATAAATTATAAACTTGACCTTGAACATGAAATGTAGAAACACCTTTCTTATTTTTTGTTAATTCTTGATAATACCTAGCTCTATACGAAGTAAAAGCCACATTATTATTATATATATGAACATTCCTCCTGAAATGCTCAACCTCCTCATCTCCATTAATAAATAATCGCTTTAGAGCATATGACATTTGAGGAGCAATGATGGAAATTTCTCTTTACGAACAACAAAATGATGGGGGCCCTAAATAGAATCTTTTCCCATCATAATGCTTACAATTGGGAACAAATGGAAGCTGTAGAGGTTCAACAAGACAATTCTTTAGGCACGCTAATTTTGGCTGAGAACGATGATGGTTTATCCCTAAAAAGATTTATAAAAGGGTTTATCACTTTGAGGAGCAATAATAATAGAAAACTACAAAGAATATAGCTAAGAAGATTTAAACCTTGATCCTCAACAAGTGTTATTGAGGTGGATAGAACAAAAGAGGACAATATATTTGGTTAATCAAAATTGTGATGCATATTATTAGACACTTTAACTATTGATTCTATACCGACAAATTTTGCAAGCTGAAGAGAGGAACGATTCATATTGACATGATCCACGGTAAAATCAGTAGATGAATTTTTTACCAGTTGACTACCGGATGGATGAAGAAATAGTTGATCATCTACAGTAATGTTATCAATTGTAGAATAAGTAGGTTGATCATGAACTGGTAGACATTAATGTTCTCCTATAGACAATTCAGGTCAATCTAAATTATCTGTCATCTTAGACAGATCAGTTTTACACCTTATATTTCCACGACTAGACAAAGATAGAGTTGCATTACTTTTTTGTAGCATAAGCTTCTTGATGCCATGGTTTGAGTAAATTAAAATGTTCCGACACAACAAATGAAAACCTTAAAGGTGAGCATGAGCCATCCTTGGTTATTGGTTTGATTGACAAAGGCTCAAATCGAAGGGAAGAGACTTGTGAGTTACTACAAAAAAACACATAATTATAATGATTCTTCAAAGTCCAGTGAAGATACCACCATTTTGACCACCAATAACTCAACAAATGGTAGAATACCCTGTAATAAGTCACATTCCACAATTATTAAGCAAGCAACATTTGATTTATGAGTTAGCAGAACACCTCACTATAGAAAATTAAAAGAAAAGGTAAAGAAAGGAATGAAAGTAGGCCAACAATAATATCCTTTTGTAGGTCCTACAAGTGGTGAGTTTGAGTTATTTATGGTAGAGAACGAGACATGACATTAAAAGACAGAAGAATTAACGAGATAAATTTAAATCTTACCTTCCACAGATAAGAGAATAGAGATGGTGGGTTAATTACAAAAGCCTTCTAAAGCCTGCATAGGTAGTACTCTGCCACAATTCTCAGTGTTAGTAGAAGAAGATTCATAAAAGTCGAAGCAGACCTGAAGAAGCCTAAGAAGGTAAGATGAACTAACTATAAGAAAACAAATGGCAGTGCTGTACCCAGACCTAGTTATGGACACAACATATTTTATGAATGTAAAGATTTGAAAAGGTCAAGATAGATGTCAAGAATTGACTATATATGACTACAATATGTTATTGAGGTGAATACAACTTTAGAAGAAACAAAAAGATGATTTTATGTCACCATGATCCAATTAAGCATATTAAAAACGTTAAATTTTCTATGTAAACTATTGTTTTAACAATTCATCGAGTAGAACATTTATGTGTAAATCAAGCAAGAAGGTCAATTTTATAATATCCAAAGGTTAAAATTGGTAAAATATGAAATTTGTAAGAGAAATATTATAAAAAAACATAAAAATCTAGCAATAAACAAGTCCATTAACTTTTTCACGCATAATAATGGAATAGTGAAGATGTGACATCAAGAGGGGGTTCAAACATTGCATGGGAATATAGTCAAGCTCTGAGTTTAAGCTTATGCATTTTTACCGGAGCAAAAAGTGTTGCATGTCCCTAAACTTTTATAGGTTATTAACGAAAATTTGGAAGAAACGGACATACTTGCATCAAAGAGGAGTACAAATTGGTCGTTGTTTCTTGGTATGGTTGAAATGGCTACCTCCAAAGTAAATGCGAGGAAGCGTGTGAATCTGTAGAAAATAAAGCAAAAGATAGAATTTTGATATAATGAATTAAGAAGCAAAAAGAAATGGAAAAGGAGGTAGGATCTAAAAGTTGATAGTCACTAATAGCTTTTGTGAATGGAACTTAGTCTTGTTTAACATGAAAAACTGTAACCGATGGGAATAAAGGAATAGTAAATCCTTTGAAGAAGTATATACGGAACAAATGCAAAATACTATTTCTTTTTTCCTTTAGTTAGAAAAAATTTAGAGAGTCATATAAAAGGGAAAAGGTGGATTGGAAAGGAACTAAAACATTTCTTGATTCTTCATCGTGACCGGCTATATAGGCGACTCCTTCTACTATCGTAGTAGAAAATTCATCTACCATAAAGTTTTCTACATTGCAAAAACAAGAATTAGAAAACAAAATGTAACCAAAAAATAGAGCGAATGATAGATTCTGAGCTAGTGTTTGTTCTTTTTTTTGAACTTGTGGCTAATAGAACAAAAAGGAAAATGAATGATTATGAAAATCAAAAGACTAAAAAGTAGTAGAAAAAGGGTAAGAAAAAAATTATCTACAAAATTTGGTGGTAGCAATCATATGATAATGGAGTTTGTTGTTATAATACCAATCACTATGTTATCTCTCCAAGAAAGGCAAGCCCTTAAACTCTTTGCAGCCTTCTTCACATTATCACCTATAGCTCTCAAAAATCGTCCAACACAAGTGTCGTTGCGAAATATCTCTTATGATTAGGTAGAACATAAGGTTAATGGCAATAGTTGTTCCCTCCAATACTAATATAATCTTGAAGACGAAGACAATAGAAACATGTCATGCTTTTATCTAAAATTGAACATTTAGACTGCAAATAGAAAACTTGACATCAAACAGTCAAATTGAAAAAGGAAGTATTCATAACTACGATGAAGAAATGAGTCAGAAATACAAAAACTTTAATCTTGACCCATGAAAGAAAATTAACGATGAAAATCCATAAAACCCCTACCTGCTTCAACGAGAGAGAAGTAGGTTTTCTTAGAAGCTCCGGCATAACTTTAATTTATAGATTGATAGGAAAATCATAATTTAAGATTGAGTGTGTCAAATATTTTAATGTTAATAGTGGATGTGCTATTTTATCGAGCTGCTCAAGTTTTAAAGTTGTGAGCCGTGTTAGATAATTTAATGTTAACAGTGAATGTACTATTTTTCCAAGCTCCTCAAGTTTTAAGGATGTGAGGTTATAAATGAACCACCAACATATTGCAAATTTATGTTAGCCTATGATCAAATTTTTTTATGTTGGAATTTCCCAGTCAATTACTCCACTTAATAATTCTCAACTACTGGATATCTCCACTTAATTATTGCAAAGATTTATATCAGATAATCTAATGTTATCACCTATAATGTCACTTAGCATCTCAAAATCAGCAGCATACGTATTTGTTGCATGCCTCTGTGTTTTTATGCAAGTGCAAATTTTGGGTTGGCAAGTTAAAATGTTTAGTCAAGTAAAGATAACCAAAATTTATTACTCTGAGGGCTTCCCATCTCAATAACTCTTAATGTTTGTGCCATGATGTCAAATTTTGACATTTTGAGCTTATTTTAAAGAGTTCTGGAGAGGATGAGTTGATAAATATTTCTCCATTTCATATCAGAAACAATAAAAGAACATAAAATAAACATACCCATCGGTGGTCAATGTGGAACAAACATCCCTTTTAAAATAGCAAGAAAACTAACAATATTATTTTCTATATTTTAATAATCAAAACAAAACTGGTATTGCTAAAACAATAATATTAGCAAAAAGTAGTTACAGTGTAGGGGCAATAAAAATATTAGCAAAAACCAGCTAGGGTGTAGGGATGGTCCAATTGTGTAAGTCGTTGATGATCTAGATAAGGCAGGCGGTGATGATGATGAAGTAGGTGTCGAGGTAGATAGTACGTTAATAAGTTTTGACCAACAGTACAACCACGTTTGAAATTACAAAGGAAATAGTGTCCCCGTCTTGAAATTAGAGTGATTGGAGCAAGGTTTGTGGAACCAAAAAAATAGGAACCTTGCTAACTTGAACAACATTATGAAACCCATTTGAGAAATTAAATAATAGACATCGATCAATCAAGGAAAATTTTTTTCACTAACTAGAGTTTGGTGCATTCATAAGACCTATATGCAATAGCTACGCGTCGCAAACTTACAAAAGCCATATCTTCTATAGATTTCTTAAAAAATGAAAACTGCAACCAAAGGCCAATTTCAATAAAAGTAAACCTCTGACAGTTCCAATCACAAAAGGTAAACATTCTGACTAACCTTTTCTTTATCCTTAAGTTCTATGTTATCATGTGCATCAATGTATTTTTCAGCAAGGCTAGGACAATTTTAGCGGCCCCTTTCCAATGTAAATGCACTTGAGAGTCAGGCAGCAAGATAAATCTCTGAGTCAAGCACACATCGTGATTTGGAATATGAAAAAGCAATTCTTTATATATAGGTCATAACTATATCAAAATGCAAATGATTATTTGGGCAAATCCCAAATGTAATAAACTTATATGTTAGATTCTGGATATTTTAATTGTAAGAACAATTGTGCCTAATCAGAATATGATATTGTTTACTATTAGATCACCATTGCATTTTGTGAGTATAGCCACATTGCCCATTTTACTGCAACATCGCCTTTTCTTTTCTGAGTTGAAAGGGAATATAAGGATAATAGTAGATTGAGAACGGATAGTGTCAAAATTCATTTCTAGTAACCTGCATCAACAAAACTGGAGAACAGATCTTTGATCTTAAAACCTTGATTTTCCAGAACTTTGAAGATCATCTAAAAGAGAAACACTTAATTGCAACATTTGTGGTAAATCATCATCGGCGATCACCATCACCACCGGACCTCGTTCTCGAAGGATGCTTGTTTGAACTCCTTCCTTGCGTTCTCTCTGAACATGTGTCTCCACAACACGCCCCTCGAGTTAGGTCAGACGAAAAAGTGAGTGGGTCTTAGCATGTCTTGGTATAGACTGAAGACCTCCCATTGGGTACCAGTGACTCGTCGGTTGTTCAACAACTCCTCCTCTTCATCGTCGAGCGATTTCTCTTTCTTCGCAACATATTTGTTGCCAGGCCCTCATGCAAAAAGTGATGATTGATGATCGCAAGGCATGGGTTTTTGTTAGAACCATGACACATGGTGGTAGAAGTGATGTTCTGCGTTTGAGAGAGGGAGAAAGAAAGATCCATCGCATATGATAGTAAGGGCGACGATGATGCAAAAGGTAGTGTTGCGGCAGACACTAGGTTTGCCAGAGGGACATCGTTGTCGTCTTTCTAGGCTATTTATTAAAAATGACAGAGAAAATATCTCCTGGAAGGCTAAAACTTTGAGAGAGGGAGGGAGAGAAAAGGTAGAAATTTGGAGAGCTTTGGTATTTATCTTTGATATATATCTCAATTAAATGAACCTCTTATCTCAACTAATTGAAGCTCTGACATGATCGAGACCATTTAATGGGAACATTATTGGAGAGTGAAGCTCATGTTCTCTCAAATAAATGAAGCTCTGACATGATTGAGATTATTTAATGGGAAGAGATTGGAGAGTGAAGCAAGAAAAGGAGGACGACAGTCGTTGGATGAATTGAACAGTTGAATTACATTTCTTTGTCGTGATCTCATTCACACTTAGTATATAGTAGTTAATAATGAGAACATGATAGGACTTGTGTTCCAAGAGCTGATTGCCAAACAAAAAACGACCGTGGAATCTTAGATTAATATAATATTTTAGCAATTTAAGCAATTACAAAATGAAAAAATATTTTTAATAAATTTCATCATTATGAAAATGCACATTATCATTTAAATAGTTCAAATATACTATATTAGTTGAGCTGAGTTAAATTTCATGTTACAAATAATACAATTTTGTAGATATTAAAATATAAAAATAACAATTAAATTAACTTAAAAAGTAAATCTCTTTTATATATATCACTGAGCGATATCGAATAAATAAAATTTGAGTTATTATCTTAAATCTTAATTCTCAATTGTGGTTATAATCATATATAGTACAAACAGAAAATTCACAGTCCCTTCACAAAGATTTACTTTCTCTAATAAAAGCTGATTACAAAATAGATGTCATTATTTAACTTTGAAAACAGAAAAAGCAGAAATTGGCTTTTCCCATGGAAATTTTCGATATAAATAGTCTCTGACCTGAGACTGAGAGTCGTTATTTTCGTCGTCCTTTCAAAAGCCGAACATCATCAACAACAACAACTCTTCGCTCTCTCAGTTTCTCTCTCTCGCACTCTATCTCCCTTGACCATGGCTTCGACATTGACCAATCTTAGGGTTTTCTTCTTCGGTCTCCTCCTCCTGGCCTCTCCTCTCCTCCAAGGTTTATTTCTTCATTCTTCTAGATAGATAGATCTAAGATTCTTCGTCTCTTCACCTTCATAAGTTTTGTGCATTCGTGGACCAAATTGATTTCTGGATAAGAGATCTGTTTCCTTTGATTTATTAATCAATTCGTTTGTTTGCTTGTTTGATTATTGGACTTTGTATTCTGCGAAATTCTTCTTCTAAGTAACTTTTATATGGGAGTTTTTATGGCGATTGTTAAGATCATGTAAGAATGTACACCTATCGTTTATGATCTCTGTGTTTTGATCACAAATTCGTGAACTGTAACTGGGCTTTGTGTCGCTTTGTTATTTCTTTTTCATGAATTCTTGTATTTTTTTTTATTATAGTTGGCAGGTGTCGGTCGGAGTCAGATGCCGAAGTTGCAGAAACAGTCGAGGAAGCCACTGATCTTGGGATTGTTGGTGAGGATGCTCTGGATTTTGACGATGGAAGCTTTAGTCCAGCACCAGGAGTTGAAACCGCGGCTGTTTTTCACAAAAATAGCGCCCGTCGTGAGTGCTTGATTTGTTCTGCTTATTTTCTATTTTGTTGTTTTATGTTGTGTTGACTTGATGGTTTTCTTTTTTTCTTTTTCTTTTTTAGTGGTGCCTGCTGGAGAAGAAACTGTGGTACTGGTTGGAATAACAAATCCCGGTAATTGAAATTGTTGGCTTATCTTTCAGGAGAGTGTAATATGTATTAGCTTGCATTCTTTTGCTTGATTGCGGCACTTTTTGCTAGTTTAAACCAATATATGAGCATGTTGATGTGTCTATGTCAACTGAATTTGCACCGAGCTTAATTTGTTTTCTTGGTTGATTCAGGAGGACAAGAAATTACTGTCCTTGCTATTAAGGCCAGTGTTCATCTTCCTTTTGATCATCGCATGTTGGTTCAGAACCTCACCGCTCAGGTAATTGCATGATATGTTATACATGAATATCAAGTGTCATGTTTGGTACCTCGTTGATGATCAACTCGCTCTTGTTTCTTTTCAATGTGTGATCTTTTTCAAACAACCATACATGCTTCTGCACAGACATTGACACAGGAACAGCTTCTTACATTACAATATAGCTATCTAAGCATTGGCCCCACAGTAGCTTCCTAGAAATAGATTACTTGATTACTAACTGGGAAATGTGATGTGGGTTAGGATGTTGCTTGACCTGATTGACAGGTTTTGTAGTTGAAGCAGGAGTAGCCTTTTTCTTTCTAGTGGGGAAAATGGTGGATAGAGAGATTATGTTTTGGGAACTATAAAATGTAGACAGTTCTCCTTCCCACCTTGTAATGTTTCACTATGGATTGGCTTGCCATCAAATATTAAGTCCTATAATTTAACTTGTCGAAATTGTTTTCTGTATCTGTATGGCATATGAATTTCACGATTGTTGATTTTTAATAGCACTCTGATAATATGAGGTCTTTGGACTGAGCACCAACTAGGAGAACAAGCTTATGCCAAAAGATTGATATGGTTGACTGTAATGCTATATTCTGTATGGTAGATTATAGTTAATTTTCTCTTTTACAAGATGTAGTTTATTGACTATTTTGTTGATTTGATTTCTGTGTTTAACTTTCTTGAAACTGACACTGTAGTTTCTATCAGGGAGTGATTAATGCATGTTGAAGAGAATTTATATCTTTTATCCATGGATGCATATATTTATACTTAAGGGATTGTATTGGTCATAGTTTCCTAGCAGGATTTGGATGCAACCTGTCTGCTCGTTGAAGACTTTTTTGATGTTTTGGTTGTAGGCCTTTAACAATGCAACTGTTCCGGGCCATGCTCAAAGTACTTTTCCCTACTACTTCGCTGTCAGCAAGTACTTGCAGGTATGGGAACTGATTGGGGTGCCAGTTAATCAACCTTCATGAGTATTGTCTGTCAATTGTAGTTTTCATTACAAAAGGGAAAACAGTTCAGCTTACATGTTTAGACAAATCTCTGCAGCCTGGAACTTTTGATCTTGTGGGCACCATTATTTATGAGATAGACCAGCACCCCTACCAGAGTGTATTTTATAATGGCACCATAGAAGTTGTTGAATCCGGTGGTTTCTTAAGCATGGAATCAGTTTTTCTTGTTACTCTTGGAATTGCTCTTCTTGTCCTCCTTGGTTTGTGGGTCCATGGTCAAATACAGAACCTTTCTAAGGTACTTTCGTAGTCAGATACCATTTTGTTTCTATATTTCCTTCGTTATTGGATAATTTATCATCTATGATGAATTAAGATATTGAGAAACTGGTTGATTTCATATTCTAGTGAATATGTTCCCGGTAGGAGGAGTTTGATATCTTATTTATTTTGCTGCTGTTTTCTTAGAAAACAAAGAGGACTTCAAAGGTCGAAAGTGGAACTGCAACTAGAGATGCCTCATTGGATGAATGGCTTCAGGTGTGTGCTTTCTGCTTGTATGTGATTATGCAAGTTCTTCACAATGATTATGACGTTGATTTAATCCATCAATCGTTTTCCTCATTTGCTTTCAAGTTTTCAACCACTCTAGTGTTTTCTGTTTGTTCTTCCAGCCCCACCTCACTTGTTCAATATTTGCAATAAAAATGTCATGTTTCACTTCCATCCTGACATAAACATACCAAAAATGTTTAGTAATCTGCTTTCTACCTTTTATGATGTTCAGGGCACTGCCTATACCCAGTCAGATTCAAAGAAATTGAAGAAAAAGAAGAACTGAAGGGGAGTTCACCTCTTGTAACTCATGCTAGGCCACTGGTTAAGAGAGCCCAAAAGTAGAACTAGTTCTGAACTTTAGACCAGAAAATAGCTTTCTTGATGTGTAGCATGTGAAAGGAAAACTTAAGTTTTTTTTTTTTTTTTGGAGAATTTTGCAAAGTGAGCCTTTTTTGAGGTAAAGATGAGGAAGGATATACATTTTTCCAGTTTTCCTGTCAAATACTTCACAGTATGATTGTTTTTTGTTGCCCTGAGGACGAACATTAGGTGAAAGTTTTTGGCAGGCAGTGCAGAATTTTGGTAGTGTGGTCTAGCCCCAATAAGTCTTAAACACCAACCGGTGTTTGTTGGAAATTTTAATTGGGTTCTTTAATAGTTTCACCATCTTTCGAGTGCCCACATGATATTGACCCTTATGAAAATAAACTACTCGTCAGAATTCTCCAATGTTATCTTCTTGGCATTGTGGGCCTATCATATTCTTGAGGGCACTAGGACGTGCCTTTAAATTATATGGTTCAATCTTGGAGATATTACGAATAGATGTTGCTTTCAATTCATTACTTGATCTAGGATGTGTTTCTCTTCTCAAACATAAGAAAGTTTTGGAATTATTGTTTTTAATTATATTTTTTCAGGGGCATTAGTTGCCCGACCAAATTATAGCTCACCTGTTTCCTTGGTTTTCCTTTTTTGAATATAGATCATCATTTAAGTTGTTGTCTAGCATTCATAAAATTAGTAGTAAAGAGGGTATAGTTGGTTATAGCTCATTTGTCTTATTTTAGGTGTTCTTTCAAATAATGAAAAACTTTTAATTGAATTGAACCCTCTTAATGAAAAACATGATTGGCAGTATGTTTAAGAGCTTGAAATATTAATGATTCTTTTATGTTATGTTGTATATCCCATCCATAGAAGTACCAAAAGTTGTTATCGTGTCTTTAAATTTATATACTTAACAATGCACCAATCAGCCTACAATCATATCACGTAGGCACCAAAAAGTACGAGCCCGCCCTTCTCAATTCCCGCACGCCACCCAACTTGGATGGAAGTCTATGTACAGAAATCTGTCGCGGAACTCTCATCTAATTAACATCTTAAACATGATTCACTCGCGAACAGAAATTTTGGACATATAATACCTTCTTTCCTCCAAGATTACGTTAATTTCCCGTCACATATTTGTTTTAAGGGATATAGGCTGCAATTGGATTTGTGGTATGACGGAGATAATTACTTATTTATCGCAGTTTTTAAATGCAGTCATATATTTGAATTTGCAGCCAACAACCTCAAATCGGAGAAAACTGCTTATGTGATAGAAATTTTACCTTACGATAATAACCTCTTGATATTTTAATATTTTTCATTATATTCTTAATTATATTAGAAGGAAGTTTTTGTCAATAGTTTTTAAATAAGGTGAAATATTTTATTTACTAAATTTATTTTATTTACATTTTCTTATTTTAATTTAATATTTATAATTTGAATTTATATGACTAATAATGTATTTTTTGAAATATTTATTTACTAAATTTATTTTATTTATATTTATATTTAATTTAATATTTTATTATTTATAATTTTAAATTTATATGATTAATAATATATTTTTTAATTATTTATATAACAATTAATAGTTTATTAAATCAGTGGGTTTTTTTATTATTTTATCTCTTTTCAGCAACAGCAGTTGTACTTACCAAACACATATTTTCACGTTTTAACAGTTACCAAAACAGCAATCCCAAATACATAATTTCAACAGGTTGATTTCAACAGGTTATAAACTGTCACCACTCTACCGAACTAAGCCATAAACGTCAATTAAGTAGTCCCTAAACTTTCATTCTATTGCATTCATAGCATGATCCAACGTCATTTTCCGGGATTTCTAGATTGGGTATTATCAAATAAAAGATTTTAGCAAGGGAATCTGATTCCTTTCCTGGTACCCTTTAGCCCTTAAGCATCATCTGTACTACGATCTTAACTGATCGTGACTAGAAAAATGGAGAAGTTTTTAAACTGTATAAATAGCTTGTATTTTTCATACTTCTTAAGAGAATGAGAAGAATTCTTTGATGAAAGTGGGGTGAATTTATGAGTTTTCTTTTGAGTGATTTACATGGCTTCCTTTGGACAAGAGTTATACCGTTAACTATATCGTAAGAGCTAGGCCTAAAGGTGATATGAAAAGCTAAACTTTGAATACTTGCATGGCTCTCATAACCTATCTAGTTCCAGTACTATAGACTTCTGGTTCTTTTTGGCGTCATTAATGTCTCCTTTGCAAAAGTAAACTCAGTGATTTATTGTTAATTAATTGGTGAATCCAGAAGCCAAAACCTTCCATATAGGGTTACAGCGCAACTCTCTTCATGCACCCAGCTGTTCCGAATAATAGACAAGGGGATGGTTGAATTTCGATTTGAAAACGGTAGTTTGGTTGATTAGAAAACTTGGTGTATTGAACTCCCAATCGCTCGTCTAAACTTTTGACAGTTTGCAGTTGATTCACGTGAAGTTAATAGGTCTTAAAACATGGTATGTTTCTTTCCATTTCCATGCTATATTTCAACTGTGCGGTGTAAGTAGGAGGTGATCTAGCTGTATTTACAATCCCACAGCTTGTGTTTCTCCAACAATGTGCAGTTTTAACCCGAATTCTGTTGATGATAAGAGTATTAATTAATGAGAGCTTTTGAGTAGGTTTAAAAGAGACAAAGTAATGGAAACACATAAAGATTTAGTTGTGCACAGTTGAGATTGCATTCATTGCACATAATGCCCTTTGATTCATCATTCAAGCTGGTGTGCACGTTGCTTTCCTTTTCATCCCGGAAACAAAGTCATCTCATGGGGGTCCCTAACCTCATGTGAAGCCCTTAACTCAGTGTCGGCATGGCTTTAAAGGTAATATCTTGTGAGCACATTATATAACAAGTCCTTGAGGGTCTCAATTTCGGCATCAATTCCTTGGCTTTAACTCTTCATATTCAAGTTTCAGGTTCTGATCCTGAACATCTTAACCTTAAGAAAACACAAGTGTGTTCTCCAATGCAAATTCTCGTTCCAGGAGGAGCACTTCTATGCTTCTATGTATATTTGCTATTTGCTGCTACAACCTTCT
The DNA here is from genome assembly GCA_027563595.1 of Erythroxylum suave. Classification (NCBI taxonomy): domain Eukaryota; kingdom Viridiplantae; phylum Streptophyta; class Magnoliopsida; order Malpighiales; family Erythroxylaceae; genus Erythroxylum; species Erythroxylum suave. The sequence goes on from JAOSBN010000179.1 coordinate 45,768,595, forward strand.
GTTATGGCAGGGACACAGCAATTGTAGTAGTTGGGATTGGTGAATGTGCAGACTGCGCGCAGAATGATATTAAGACCAGCCAGGCTATTTCAGGTAATAAAGTTTTCTTATATGTGCATGAGACAAAGCACTTGCTAGTTCCGTAACTAGTGTTTTATTATTACTCTGAGAATAAATTAACCTTGAGGCAATTTCTCTAAGTCCTGGCATAACCAGGCAATCATGTGACTCCATGATTATAGCACTGATGTTATTAAATTGTCTAAGATCTAAGATCGTAGTTGTCCACAGTCCTGACAAGCACAGAGAGAAAAGGTGAAATTTTTAGTACTGTCTATGGTTTATGCAACAATGCTGCTCATAAAACGATAGTTACTTAGGTTCTAGAAAAAAAAATTCAATTTGAAGTTGTTAGCTCTGTTACAAAAATAGAGGGACAGAAACTGTAAAATACTGGAATCCAACAAGATTGGCATCTTTTGCGTTTCTATCTGTTCTGAACTAAGCCATGTTTGGCTTTACTAGTTAGATAGACGAGATCAGTGAACAGTGAAGACAATTCATGGTCCCCATGGTTTCCTTTTGTTTAATTCGAGTAATTGGCAATGGTCTTATGTTCTCATATATTTAGGACTTCGTGTGACCATCGATTGCAAGAATGAAAATGGAAAGCTCAAAACAAGAGGGGTTGGTGAACTTGATCAAGATGGAAAGTTCAAGGTTTCCCTTTCAAGTGAAATTGTGAAGGACAAAAAGTTGAAACAAGAATGCTATGCACAACTCCACAGCGCATCATGCACGGCACACGGTGCTCTGGACTCCTCAAAGATTGTGTTCAAATCAGAAACCGATGGCGAACTGACGTTTTCTCCAGCAGAGAAGCTGAAATTCTCACCAATAACCTGCACATCAGCCTTCCTGTGGCCTCACTTTAAGCATCCACTACTCCCTAAAGTGCCGAAATGGAAACTTCCTCCATTCAAAAGCTTTGGCCATTCCTTCCCTTTCCCTAACCATAAGCTCTTCCCTCCACTACCTAAAAAGCCATGCCCACCAAAGCTTGTTTTTCCTCCCCCATCACCAGTCTATAAGGAGCCACTTCCACCGCCAGTACCTGTAGTAGAACCACCATCAGTACCTGTAGTAGAACCACCTACAGTGCCTAAAAAGCCGTGCCCACCAAAGCCTGTTGTTCCTCCACCAACACCAGTCTATAAGGAGCCGCTTCCACCACCAGCACCTGTAGTAGAACGGCCTCCACTGCCTAAAAAGCCATTCCCACCACCAGTAGTAAAACCTCTTCCACCGCCGAAACCAAAGACAAAGAAGCCATGTCCTCCTATCATCAAGACGCCACCAGTCTACTTGCCTCCTCCAGTTCCAATTTACAAGCCTAAGCCACCAATTTACTTGCCTCCAAAGGTTCTTCCGCCAGCTGCTCCAATCTACAAGTCTCCTCCTCCAGTACCCATCTACAAGCCACCTCCAGTTCCAATTTACAAGCCTAAGCCACCAATTTACTTGCCTCCAAAGGTTCTTCCGCCAGCTGCTCCAATCTA
>JAOSBN010000179.1:45770253-45787670 GCA_027563595.1 Erythroxylum suave
CAAGTCTCCTCCTCCAGTACCCATCTACAAGCCACCTCCAGTTCCTATCTACGAACCTCCTTCAGTTCCTATCTACAAGCCAAAGCCACCAATCTTCTACAAACCTCTTCCTCCACTACCTAAGTTTCCACCATTTCCCAAAAAGCCATGCCCACCTCTACCAAAACTTCCTCCTTTCCCTAAGATTCCTCCACAGTACTTTCACCATCCCAAGTTTGGAAAGTGGCCTCCTTTGCCACCATATTCTCCAATTCACTAGGCTACAATGTTTTATTATTCTTGCGAGGTGCCAATAGAATGAAATGTATCTGCAGATCTTACAAGGTGCCAATAGAATGAATTGTATCTGCAGATCGTGACTGCTGTATTCTCAAGTATTCACCGTTCTTGTAATAAAGCGTTCAAGGTAGCGAAGGAAGCAGAAAGGAAGACATTAAACAAAAGAGTTGAGAAGAGTGTGAATTACTTGTAGTTTCTTTATGTTAAATTTAATGAATCTCCTTTTATTGTGTGTGAACATGGCCTTCCTTTACAATTTTTACTTGGAAATGCTATTAATCAATGCCCACACACCTTAGGGTATCTCTTTCTTCCTGTCGAGGTCATGCATGAAAGGGAAACCTAATGCATGGGAGTATTATAGTGATTAGGTCTCTATATATGACCGTCGTCTATGAAGTGATTATTTGCTTCTTTTTCACTTGGATGCTTGACTAGAAGTAAGTGGTCCTATCCTGTGTTTCTATCAGAAACCCGTTCATTGTGGCCCTAATTCATGTTCATCAATAATAGCTGGCATGATGTATTGTTAATGCTAAAATATTTAACTCCATTTGTCTTCGAACAAATTTAAGGACCATCTTTCATGTTCTTTAATTACCCTGGATAAAACATAAATGCCTTTTGCAGATCTGCAGAGTAATCATCAAGGCTACCAAATTGATGGCCATATGTATACCTATCATGATAACTCATATTTTGCAGTTGGTGATTGTCTTAAACTATCTGCAAGAAATCAAGCAGGATATGAACAATATTTACGTGTACTGAAACGAATGAATAGACAGTTCTGGCGACAGGTCACCCTATTTAATTGCAACTCATGGATTATGCTTCTTGAAATCACAAGATTGAGGGGATTATCCGAAATCTGAAAGTTCGTTACTTGCATGCAATATCTGAGATGACTTCAGTTTCAATCATGGGACTGAAAAAGAGAAGCATTCTTAATTAATTACTTCTAATTTCTCTAACAGGCCAAGCAAGCAAACTGTCACAACAGATCTAGTGATGGTCAGGAAGAAATGCCTTCAAAACCAATTATTTTGTTCAAGAAGTATTTATGTTTTCTGAGTATCAGTTCTTCTGTTACATAATCCTGTTTTCATCATCCCTCAACCATCATGATTACTGAAGGGCTTTGACCGTAAGAGGAATTCGGAAACAGAATATCTGTTCCCATGTTTTCTACGAAAAGAAAAGAAAAGAAAAGAAAGTAGTTATTACAGAAAATGCAGCTACTTGAAGCTTCTTGTAAGAAAAATTCATGATCGATTCTAGGCAGATAAAAGTAAAACAGTCGGACACGGCGGGCGCAGGAGATATTTGGTTCCTTCTAGTGTCTTTGCTTTGGTCTGTTTCGTTAGGGTTGGGTGCAGTCCACATACTCAGTAGCCTTGCAGTTCCCCAATTAAAAATTTTCCCTCCATCATGGGCAGGCAACGCCGTCTCCCCTCCACTTAGAATATGCCAACCTTGGATCCCATAAATTACATACTTAACCCCAGTCAAAACTTAACCTCGGGTTAATCTAACACCTTTACGATCACGACACGTTCCCGCATCTAACGGTTTTGAAAGCCCAAAGAATAGGTAGTCACCGCTCCGTTTCACTATTTATACACCCTTAACTCTCCCTATCCTTAAGACGGATCTGAATACTCTGTGTTAGTGAAATTACGCAAAAAGCCCTGAGTCTTCAAAATGCCAAACCCTAGAGTATTCTTCGACATCGCTGTAGGCGGCCAGCAAGCCGGCAGAGTCGTGATGGAGCTTTACGCAGACGTAGTCCCCCGCACGGCCGAGAACTTTCGAGCTCTCTGTACGGGGGAGAAAGGCGTCGGCAAGAGCGGGAAGCCACTCCACTATAAAGGCTCCAACTTCCATCGCGTGATCCCCGGCTTCATGTGCCAGGGCGGCGACTTCACCGCCGGAAACGGCACCGGAGGCGAGTCGATCTATGGAGCGAAGTTCGCGGACGAGAACTTCATTAAGAAGCACACAGGGCCGGGGATCCTTTCCATGGCGAATGCTGGCCCTGGAACTAACGGATCGCAGTTCTTCATCTGCACTGCCAAGACCGAGTGGCTCGACGGGAAGCACGTGGTGTTCGGACACGTGGCGGAGGGTATGGATGTAATTAAGTCAGTGGAGAAGGTGGGCTCCGGGTCTGGAAAGACCTCGAAGCCCGTTACGATCTCTGATTGCGGTCAACTTTCGTAAATGGTGACTTGATGATCTCCTACGATGGGTGGTGTTTTCCCAGTTCTCTCAGTGTGGGTTTAGTAAAATAGGTCTTGGCGTTGACCTCTAGGGTCCGCGTTGTGGTTTTTGTAATCGTGTGGCGCTGGAGTTAAAAATGGTGTCTGAGACGTTTGTGTGGAGTCAGGCTACCATTAATTGAATAAGAAGTTTTATATCTTATCTCATTTAATTATTATTACCGTAATAGTGTTAACTGTTAAGAGATAAAATTAAATCCAATGAGGAATATCCATGTCTAATTTGGTCATTGGCAAGTTGTGACCGTGACTTGACAGTAACTACCATTGGCAAAGCGTGGTCCTCATTGCAAAATTGCTGAGGTCAATTATAAAAAAAATTAGATTTTATTTGAATTAAATAATTGAATATTTTTAATCTTAATCCTACTAATTAACTAAATTATATTAAATTTGTGGACCATTCAGGGGGGGAACGGCTCCAACTAAGAAACCGGCGGCTGCCGGTTTTTCTTCTCTTTCTCTATGTGGGCTGATTTGACCGAATGACATCTCCATCCAACGGCTGGGCAGCAAGTGTAGCCTTTTCTTCAACTTACCGCGAAACAGGGGATCCCATCTCCACTCCGCGTACTGAAGTCGGAAACTTCCAGTTAGTTGTTTCCCCTTCTCGTCGTCGACACGACAGGCGCTTTGTTAGACCCCTCTTCTCTCACTAAAACCTCTTAACTAAGAACTTCAAAACGCCGCGGTTTTTCAGAGAGATAAAATCAGGGATCTCCTTTTTTGTTTGGCGGGAAATTGACGAGCGACTTTCCTCAATTCTACGTTTTATAGACAGTTGGTGGTGTACATAGGACGTATGGGATTATCTAACAATGCAAAGGGCTTGGTACTGGCTATGACTTCCAGTGCATTCATAGGATCCAGCTTCATTCTGAAGAAGAAAGGCCTCAAGCGAGCGGCTTCCGCTGGGACTCGCGCAGGTTCCTGAATTTTGGGTTCAGAATTTGATTTCATCTTGTTTTCATTGAAAAACTAAGGAAAGATCGAGTCTTTTGCTGAAAGATTTAAGTGTATATCGATTGTTTACGGAAACAATATGTGTATCTGAGCGGTATGGCTGTTTTCCTTTTGTCTTTTTTTTTTCAGGAGTTGGGGGCTATACATATTTGCTAGAGCCATTATGGTGGGCTGGTATGGTGACAAGTAAGTGTAGGTACTAGGAATTCAAGTGTGTAAGTGTAGGTATTAGGAATTCCAGTTGTGTTCTTTGTATTGTGATATGTAATCCAATTTTGTAATATTGTGCAAACAGTGATGGTTGGGGAGGTTGCGAATTTTGTGGCTTATGTGTATGCTCCTGCGGTTCTGGTAACCCCGCTTGGTGCGCTAAGTATTATCATCAGGTCAGTAGATGCAAATGGGTCGAAGAAGCTGCTTCTGTCTGAATTTGATGATCGTTTTGTTTATTGCTGACTTGTTTGAAATTTTAGTGCCATTTTGGCACATTTCTTGTTGAAGGAACGACTTCGGAAAATGGGGATTGTTGGATTTGTGTGTTGCATTGTGGGATCAGTCGTGATTGTAATTCATGCGCCTCAAGAGCATACTCCAGATTCTGTACAAGAAATTTGGACTTTGGCTACTCAACCTGGTTAATATTTATTCTCATTTTTCATCATTTCCACTTGACAAATTCTATTTCCTTTATATTCACTCTCTCTTCTTATTATATACATTTTGTCTTTGCCGCAGATTTTTTGGTGTATTTAGCAGCTACACTTTCTGTAGTTTTAGCTTTGATTTTGCACTTTGAACCTCGCTGTGGGCAGACAAACATACTAGTTTACTTGGGAATATGTTCTCTGATGGGTTCAATCACGGTAATAACACTGTCATTTAATTTAATTATATCTATTAGCATTCTTTATCAAGATTACAGTATTTCATTATAATTTGTTATTTGTCATTCGAATCACAAGATATCTTCTCTTGTCTTATTCAGGTTGTAAGCATAAAGGCCATTGGAATTGCAATAAAGCTTACCCTGGAAGGGATAAATCAGATAACTTATCCACAGACTTGGTTTTTTCTTACAGTTGCAGCAATTTGCGTCATTACACAGTTAAACTATTTGAACAAGGTAAGTTTTTCTTTTCCCCCATGGTTCTTTATGCCTTTTTGCTTGCCCTGTTGTAGTCTTGAATTTATATAGAGGGATTTGTTAAGGGTGCCCCTGCCACTTTAATGTTGACACATCCTAATTTTTGTGTGTGTATGTGATAGTGAGAGAGATGCTGCCAACTTATCTTTTTGAACTAATTATCTGAAAGTTGCTCTTGACTGTCTCTGCTTCGTGGGGAATGCTGGGTTCCCATCATGGAAGCTCACAAATTTGCATGCCCAGTCATTTGCACAGGGAAAGAAATCTTCAGGGAAATCATATTTCCATCTTTGAATTATTCCGGTTGTGATGTGATAGCCCTTCGAATTACCCTGCTTGCCACATGTTGCTATCCTTGTGCATCTGAAGTTTTCAAAAACGTTGTTTTCTTTGACCTTCTTTATGTAATCTCCATTGTGAAACTGAAAATAAATAGTAGGAAAGGAGAGGAAGAACTAACACAAGGTTTTACGGCTGCAAAGCCTACTTAGTGTTGCATCTTTATTAAGGTTTTGTACAAGTTACATAATACTATCAATATTTTATCATAATTACATTCCTTATCTGGAGGATTACATATTATATTCTTCATTTTTTGCTTTCTTTGTTCTGAAAAGAACAACAGTCATATGCTGTACCGAACTCCAAAATATGGAGAAGCTTACTAGTGATAGGAAAAAGATGGCCAGGGAAGATGACATACTGGGAAAGAGAAAACTGAAGATGTTTCTAGAAAGAAGGTAGCTGGAGAAGATGATACGCCAGCTAAAAAGGTTTAAACTGAGTTGTGGCAAGATTAATTTTGCCTCAGAAAAAGCAAACTTAGAAGAACTGAGGTGCATGGAAGTTGCAGTGCTCTATGATGGGATGTTAAGAAGGAGCTTGCCAAAAAAGGACAGGTGGCAACTGCAAATAGAAGAATAGAGGATCAACATGGCTCTGATATCATATGAAATAAAAAATTGAAAATAAATAATAGGAAACAAGAGGAAGAACTAACACAAGGCTTTACACGGTTTGACTGTAAAGCCTACTTCCACGAGCACAAACTACTCTGCTTCATCTTTATTAGGGTATTGTGTTAGTTACATGATGCAGTCAATCCTTGTTTATAGGGTGTAGAACATATCTCATCATAACTACATTCCTTAAGAGGATACATATAATATTCTTGTGTTGATTATTAAATGTCTGAGATAATCATCTGTCTTTCAGATGCCTTTCATTTTCACAATTATGATGTTTGGTGATGTCTGTTGTGTTGTTGACACAGGCATTGGATACATTCAATGCAGCAATTGTTTCTCCAGTATACTATGTTATGTTTACAACTTTGACCATCATTGCCAGTGCGATAATGTTTAAGGTTATTTGCTTGATCTATCCTTTGGAATTTATCTGATGAATCACCAGATTTAACAGACTCAAATAGTGTATCCGTTTTTTCATTTCCTTTTAACAGGATTGGTCTGGCCAAAATGCAAGCAGCATAGCCTCTGAGATATGTGGATTCATCACTGTTCTTTCAGGAACTATAATACTTCACGCAACAAGAGAACAAGAACCGGCACCTCTAGGTACGGTCATGCCTTGTCATTTTCCCCCATCTTTTTACTGTCAAATTTCGATTTACTTATAATGGTTGGGGAAGATACTTGGTTTACTTAGGATGGTAGGGGCTAGATTCACCAGGGATGGTAGTTCTATACTTGATTTTGTAGCTTGCAACTTGCTTTTCTTGTTTCAATGGAGGAGTAGTGAATTGAGATGTGATGCATGTGGTATAAAATAATTTGGGGCCAAGTCTTTGAATGCTTAAATGATATTGAGATTCATAGTTGCCCTTGTTGGTGCCAACTATGCTCAATAGCTTTCTGATTCTGACACTTTACCTACTATGCATTGTAGGAACTGTCACATGGTATGCTCATGGAGATTCGTTGAAGAGTATTGAAGAAGAGCATTTGATTGATGTCCATAACGGAGATGAAGAATGAAGTTTTGCTCTAAGATGAGTATGGAGTTGAGATGATTGCTCCAATTTGGGTAGAGACGCGATCAGTTTTGAATAAATAAATTTTTGGCGCAACTCATTCTCCTGGATCAATATAGGAAGAGAGATGTGGAAGGTGCATTTCACGGCTACCAGCCATTGACAAATTGTGGGAGAGCATACAAGTAATTCAAGTGAGTTGTTCTCGGCTCTTTTTATCACCTAAGCAACCGTACCGTCCAATTCTCGACAGGCCTGAGGGTGCCTTAGCCAGCCATATGTTGCAACGCAGAACACTCGCTTATCCATATCAGTGTATATACTTCTTCGTTCTGTTCAATTTTGCCCTATTGGCTTTGTTTCGGTGTACTTTGGGTTAGTTCTGCATTTTTGTATTATTATGATTACATTATAAGAATTTTGACGGCTCAAATTTATTTGAGAATGAACCCAATTACTGAGTGCATCTTCCAAGTTATGGATTTTTAGGACAAATCAGTTCCTTCAAGCAATGTCACCATCAGTCCACAAGGGACTTGTCTCACACAAATTTTTCATGTTGGTTACAAGGCTAAAATGACATTTGTTTTTGTCGTTTGACAAAGTAACATCGCTTGTTGCAAATTGTTCAAGCCAATTTGAATTAGGTTTAGGTTGTTACAAATTTTTAAACTCAAACTTAATTCGATATTTAATTTATTTAAATTTGCTCATTAATTTTAATTTAGGTTGTTACAAATTTTTAAACTCAAACTTAATTCGAAATTTAATTTATTTAAATTTGCTCATTAATTTTAATTTAACCTAAATTGAATCACGTCAAACAAAATTATCATCTTTACATATAATTAGAAAACATTGAAATTGCAAAAAAAAAGAAGAATAAAACAATTAATAGATTAACAAGGTCCAAATAAAGAATCCTTCTAGAACCTTTCTTATGCTTGAATTTATCCTTAATTTAATGTTTGATCATAGTTTCTTGGATTGACAGGAATTTCGAAGTTACAACTATAGTCTTTCTTAATACATATATTTTATATCCGTATGATGATTGATTGAAAGTTCTCTCTAATTAAAAGCGTATTAATTCGTTTTATGAATTCCTATAATAACGTTCACTCTAATCCGCTTTTAAAAAAAAATCATTCTAATCCAAAAGAGTTATATGGTCCTAATTATAAAGTACCATGCAACTCTCATTATTTATAACTTGATCTATTCATTTATATAATGTAAAACATTCATTACTTTAATTCCTATATATGAAACTCAAAATTGAAATTTTCTGTATTCGCTACTTCAATTCAATATAATAAGTAAACATGAATAATTATAAAAAATTAAGATCTTGCATTGAATAACAAAAACAATCCAAATAACAAATTATAAGAATCCTAATTTAGTTCATAAAAAATCATAAAAAGTCAATAATAGACAATAAAGAAAACACAATAAAAGAATGAATTCTCATGAATTTTGATGCCGCTTGATTGAATCTTGATGGAATCTTCAACTTTTCTATAAGGTTCCTTCTTGATGTGTTCTTAAACCTCCTTTGGTCATCCTCTCGTCCTTCGGCCTTACTTAGATCTAAGATTTATCCCTTCTTACCATTCTCAACTAGTAAACATGGATCTAAAAGCCACGAACATGGATTCATATTTAAGTCATGTTACTGTTTACACTGAAAAATGAGTTTGGCCCATTTTTACTATTTTGAGCCGAAAACTCGAAGCTCAAAGAGAGCCCATGGTTCGAAATCCAGAAGAAAGCCATTGATCCTGACCCATTAGATTCCAGCATCCAACAAAGAGGAAAGTAGTAGAATTTGAGTTGGAGTTGGAGTGTGAGTCTAGAAGTCCAAGATAAAGAGGAGATAAGATGATAGACACCATCCCAAACTCTATCTCTATCAGATAAGATAAAGTTTTATCCTAATTTTATCTCTATCTAATAGAATAAAATTTTATCAAGATTACAAGTTTAATTGCAGTAGGACACTCATCATCTTTGGCTATAAATAGAAGTTTGGAAACGGGAAAAAGGATCTAACCTCTCACATATCAAAAGCCTGACATCCCAGCAAATCTTTTAGCTTATTTTCGACAATTCTTTATTTCTTTAGCCTAGCCTTTTCTTTTCAATTGTTATCAGCTATTTTCAATTTCTTTGTCATTATTTTGTTGAATTGTTTACCAATAAAGCAAAGTTATTTCTGTTAGATTTTTGTCCCTTGCTAGCATACATAATCGTTTGATTTCATTCAGATTACGAGTCGCAATATCTTTTCCTATTTTCTTAGTTTGGAAACACTTTAAATTCCTAGCATGTTCGCAAACCGAAACAAAGGGCTATGTGTTGACCTTTAATTAAAATCAAGGCAAACATATTTTTGGCATGCCCGGTGATACCCACAATGACAAAAACAGAATCTAGTAAGAGTACTGACATTTTCCTCGGTGGAGATGATGATATGGAAAACGTTGCAACAGCAACGCAGGAAGACCAACCTCAACCCGTTGAGCTAAGTCAAGCAAACAATATTGAGATCCTTTTAATAAAGGTTCTGGAGGCCATAGAAAAATCGTTAGCTAAAACGGATACTCTCTTGAACACTTTGGGGAGTAATCAAAAAGAGATTTTGGCCGCGATCAGCGAATCTGCCATGTCAGAGAAAGACAAAGGCATAGGCGGAGGAGAGTCAAGCAAGACACTGCGTCAAACTGAATCATAGGCCAGCAAGCCACCAGTGGCCGCAGAAAATCAATCAGTGGCGCCGATGGCCGCTCCAACTGGAGGTGAGGAGTCGGCAGCCAAAACGGCCAAGTTGGGAGAAACTTCTCCCGAAAGGTGCTCAGGAGGCAATCCACCAGGATTGACAACCCCAATAAGGAGAAACAGTCGGTGACCGCCTATCAGCCACTGCACAGAAGGGATGAGACACCGATTGTTACCCTGCCTCTAGTGTCTATCAATCACAAGACCCCTATTTAGTTCCACAGTCACACTGGACCAACGACTCAACCTCACCTCTATGAAGAGGGAATGAGCTCAGGGGGCAATGGGAGTTTGGTGACCAACCAGATGCAGGCACTCCCAAGGGGTACAAGCCACCAGGCCGTTCAGCAGCCGGTGACCATAGGCCAAACAATGTATGGGCAAAACGCTCAAGTGGTAGATCACGTTACAAGAGATGCACTGCTTGAGATTAACCAGGAGTTGCACGGGCCCGGGTTCAATCAAATTGTTAGACTTGAGTTTAGGAAGCCTTATCCTAAATTTATAGACAGAGCAACCTTTCCCAGGGGTGTAAAAATCTCAAATTTTACATTGTTTTCTGGAGAAGATGGACAATCTACCATCGAGCACATAGTGAGATTCACCACTCAATGCTCAGAATTTTCTAGCTATGAAAACTAACAATATCTACTTTTGAAATTGTTCCCAAATTCGTTAACTGGAGTTGCTTTCTCTTGGTACGTGTCATTGCCAAGGGACTCTGTGTTTGGTTGGGCGGACATGACAAGACTCTTCCATGCTCAATTTTACAGAAGTGAGTCCGAAGTCAGTATCGCAGATTTGTCCAAGCTCACTCAGCGCGCTGGAGAGAAGGAGGACGACTTCATTGCCAGGTTCAAAAGAATGAGAAACAAGTGTAGGATCAATATTCTGGAAACTGAGTTTGTGAAGATGGCACAAAAAGGTTTGGAACTGGAGCTGAGGAAAAAGTTTCAAGGCATGGACTTTAAAGACTTTTTCGAGTTGGCTATGAAGGTAACAGAATATGAAGAGCTGCTCAAAGAAGACAGTAAGCTGAAAAAGCAGACTATAGGGACTTATTTCAAGGAAATCCATAACACTGAAGTGGAAGTTGCTATAGCTGCCATATCTAATACTGGAAGCATAGTATGCCCACATTTGGCAAAGATGCCTCCTGGAATGCAACAAAATGGCGACAAGAGGGGGAACAAGTGCATCTTTGACGTAAGTAGAATGTCTGAAATCTTCAATTACCTAATAAAAATCGATTTTATTTCTTTGCCGAAAGATTACGTTTTGCCCACCAAGGAGGAGATGAAGGCCAAAGACTATTGCAAATATCATAATGCGTGGACTCATTCCACCAACATGTGCTGGGCCTTCAGGAACGTAATTCAAGATTGCATCAATAGAAAAATTCTCAAGTCCACAGAAGAGGCGATGGTCATTGACAAAAATCTGTTCCCGGTGGGGTCAATGAACGTAGCAAGTGTCAACATAAGGAATTGACTCAACCAAAAAAAGAGACAGGAGCATATGAATCAAGTGTGGAGGCCTAAAGGATGGAACACGTGGGAAAGGAAAGATGGCCTGACCATCGCTTCTAAAAGGCAAGGGAGAGTCAGTGTACTGGAAAGGATCGGTAACCGGGTCATCGGAAATAATAGCGAAGCCGGTGCCCAAGTAGCCATCAGCCCCAGTGGTCACCCGAAATTTATCAAGCCACCGATGCCCAAAAAAGCTAGAGAGTAGGTTCGAGTGGAATGCAAAAGGAGAGACAAAAAGGAAATACTTACTGCTGCTCAGAAAAATGCAAAAACGAGAAAAAGAAGGTGGCAACGCAAGAAGTTGGCTGAGAGACTGTTCCAGGAAAAAGAAGAACTGGAAATGAAACTTCAAATTCAAACTCAGGCTCATTTGATGGAAAAGCAAAAGATGCTTGATAAAGGGAAGAAGTCAGCCAACATAACCAAGCAGATGGTTGAGCACTGTGAAGGAGAAATTTAGAGGAACAAATTCAAAAGGAAGGCAACAGAGGATGGTGATATCGAGGACCAGGAAGAAAGTTACTTCAACATTGGTGATGTCCCTATTTATTACTTGGTAGCCGCTTCGATGTTATTTCCAACTATTTTCTGCCGTATCGATCTAGATGATGAAGTGGAAGACAAGTCAAAAGATGGAGAAAAAGTTTGGGCTGCAAAAGAAGAACAAAATCCAGCAGCGAAATTCTTAGAGGAAACGCAGGAGATCGAGGAGAGCAAAGCTTTGACATTTGACAAGCCGTTAACAGTAAATCACACTAAACCATTGTACATACGGGCTTGTGTCAACGGGAAGCCATTGAATAGAGTTTTGGTGGACAATAGAGTAGCTGTAAACATGATTCCCTTGAAAGTGCTATTAGGACTTAGGAAAAGAGAAGAGGATATAATTGCTACAAACCTAGTGGTGACTACAGTAACTGGGGACGTGGCAAAAACATTGAGAGTAGTTCTACTACAAATAACAGTGGGAAGCAAGACGAATGTGTCCGCTTTCTTCGTAATCAACACAAATGCAAGTTATAAGTTACCTCTAGGCAGAGATTGGATTCACGCAAACATGTGTGTGTCGTCTTCCCTCCGCCAATTTTTATTGTTCTGGCATGGCAACAACGTGGAAATGGTTAAGGCAGACAATAATCCTTTCAGTGCTGAAGTCAATTTGGTGGATGCCTGCTATTACAATGGAGACACCACACCAATTACTTTTAAAGATTTGGACAAAGAAGGCAGGCCTACGCTGATGAAATTCGCCAAGGACAAGCATTTGCTACTTCAAGCAACCGGTGCCAGTGAGAATAATAAAAGCATCAGGCCGCTTAGGCCGATGGAAGAAGACGCTAGCCAGTCAAGCTAATGATTGCTCAAGGAAGTAAAGAAGGGTGGCCAGTGGCTGCAAGGGCCACCTGCAGTAGGCTAGGAAACAATTAATGATCAACCATGAAATCGAGATATTCGGGACAGAGTTAGTTTATGAGGGAGAAATCCCAAAAATAGTGAGAGATGAAATAAATATGTAAGAGTTACATGTTGCGCCACCCAAAATGGAGGATGAGAGACTTCAAGTGAAGGACCCTCTGGAAGAAATCAACTTGAATACTACCAAGGATCCTAAAGTAACATACGTCAGTGGCCTTATTAGTAAGGAGTTGCGCAAAGAGGTAATCAAGCTGCTTTACGAGTATAAAGACTGCTTTGCATTGGATTACAAGGATATACCAGGCTTAAGTCGTAGTTTAGTGGAACATCGACTGCCCATCAAACCTGAATTTCGTCCTTTTCAACAATCACCCTGGAGAATATCCAAGGAAGTGGAGATGATGGTAAAAGAGGAAATAGAGAGGCTTCTCAAAGTAGGCTTTATTGGACCAATTAAGTATACTGAGTGGCTGGTAAATATAGTCCCTATAGTCAAGAAAAATGAGAAAATTAGAATGTGTGTAGATTTTCGGGACTTAAATGCCGCCACACCCAAGGATGTGTATGTAATGTCAGTCAATGACATGCTGATTGATGCCACGACCAATCATGAAATATTAACATTTTGGGATTGTTTTGCTGGTTATAATCAGATCAAAACTGCCAAAAATGATATTCATAAGACAATGTTCCGGTATCCAGGTGTAATCGGCACATTTGAATGGGTTATGATGCCTTTTAGGCTAAAGAACGCTGAAGCTACTTATCAAAGAGCCATGAACCTCATTTTCCATGATATTATTGAGAAAATTGTCAAAGTCTACATCGATGACGTGGATATCAAGTCCAAAAAGACGAGGTGACCATGTAGAACATCTCAGGCAAGGATTCGAGAGACTAAGGAGACACTAACTCAAGCTCAATCCGCTAAAGTGTGCCTTTGGAGTCAGAGCTGGAAATTTCTCAGATTTCTAGTCCATCAAAGGGGCGTAGAGATCGACAACAACAAGGATAAAGTGATTGTGCAGGCAGAGCCTCCTAAAAATAAAAAGGAGCTGCAAAGGTTTCCGGGTCAGATTAATTACCTAAGAAGGTTTATTTCTAACTTGACAGGCAAAACAAAGGTTTTTTCAGAACTACTCAAACTAAAGAAAGAAGAGGAGTTCCTATAGGCAAATAGACATCAACAAGCATTCGATAAGATAAAAGAATATTTGTCTCCACCACCAGTGCTTATGCCACCAAGGAGAGACCATCCCCTTCGTTTGTACTTAGCAGCGTTAGAAACCTCAATCGGATGTGTTTTAGCTCAGAACAACACTAAAGATAATGAGCAGGCTGTTTATTATTTGAGTAGGACCCTCAAAGATGATCATGTTAGATATGCTCCGATCGAAAAAGTATGTCTAGCCTTATACTTTGCATGCACTAAGTTAAGACATTACATGATGGGACATTTGGTGTTTGTGGTGCCCAACACTGATGTGATCAAGTACATGTTGATAAGGTCGATTATCACTAGGAGAATAGGAAAATGAGCTATTGCTTTAGCTGAATTTACTTTGCAGTTCGTCCCTCAGAAATCTGTGAAAGGGTAAGCTATCGCAAATTTCTTAGCTGACCATCCGAGTGTAAAAGTCCCTGACAGTGAAGAGCCTGACTTGAATGTGTTCTGTTTAGAAAAAGTGCCGTGGATTCTAAAGTTTGATGGGTCTAGTACAAATGATGCCGCTGGGGCAGGAATTGTTATCATATCTCCAGCAGGTACCAAAACTATGCTCTCTTTTAATCTTAACTTTCCATGCATTAACAACCAAACTGAGTATGAAGCTCTAATAATTGGATTGGAGATCCTCAAAGAATTCAATGTCAAGGATTTAGCCATATATGGAGATTCGCAATTGGTTATCAGACAACTAAACGGTGAATGTAAGTGCAATAGTTTTTCTTTGACTTTGTATTTTGCTGCTACGGTTTAGTTGTTAGACAATTTTGAGTGTGTAGATTTATTTTACATTCCACAAGAAGACAATTGGGAAGCTGATTCAATGGCTAAGGTGGCCTCAAGAGTGAACATGTCTGATGAGTTGATGCATAAATTCGTCCTTATCCAGAAGAAAAATCATCCTTCCATCGAAGGTTGAGGGACGCCAGTGGATGTGTTTAATACTAATGTAGAATGTGCTGGTAATTGGAGAAGTTCTATCAGAGAATACTTTGAAAATCCAAAAGGAAGGACACCCTATGGAATCAAGATGCAGGGGCTAAATTATCTTCTGGTGGAAGGCACTCTGTACAGAAAAAATGCCGATGGTCTCCTCCTTAGATGTTTAGGTCCGATAGAATCTATGGAAGTTTTGAAACAAGTGCATGAAGGTGTGTGCGGTGCTCAGCAATCCGTACAAAAATTGCGTTGACTGATTCGTAGACATAGTTATTACTAGCCTTGCATATTTGATGATTGTTTTAGATATGCTAAAGGTTGTAAATAGTGTCAGAAACATGGGAAAATCCAGAGGATACCAGCCACAGAATTGACAAGCATAATCAAACCTTGGCCCTTCCGTGAGTAGACCATCGACCTGATTGGGAAAATTTACCCTGCGTCATCTAAAGGCCACTCTTTCATAATAATAGTTATGAGCTTTTTTACCAAGTGGGTGGAGGCTCTACCAATGAAGAAGGTCGAGCAGAAGGACGTCATTCAATTCGTCAAGGAAAATTTGATCCATAGGTTTGGGATTCCTGAGTCAATTACCACTGACCAAGGGACATTATTCATTAGGGAATTAGTTAAAGAATTCGCAGAGGATTATGGTATTAAATTACTAAGGTCAAGTCCTTATTATCCTCAGGCAAATGGATAAGCCGAGGCTTCAAACAAGATCATAATCAAAATTTTATAGAAGATGATGGAGGATAATCCTAGGGACTGGCACAACCTTCTTTCCAAGACTCTATGGGCATACAGGACATCAAAACGAAGCACGACTGGGGTGAGCCTGTTTTCATTGACTTTTGAACATGATGTTGTACTACCTATGGAGGTAGTGGTGCCCTCTTTAAGGGTCGCGTGGCAAAATAATTTGACACCAGAGGACTACTTGCAAGCAATGATGATGGAACTAGAGGAATTGGATCACGTGAGAATAGACGCCCTCAATAGAATGGTTCTACAGAAAAAGAATGCGGCTAGAGCCTACAACAAGAAAGTAAGAAGAAAGAGTTTTGATGAAGGCGATTTGGTTTGGAAGTTAGTACTGCCCGTTGGAAATAAAGATCGGGTGTACAGGAAATGGTCAGCGAACTAGGAAGGGCCATTCAAAGTCCACAAGGTGTTACCTGGAAATGCGTATTAGTTATCAAGTCTCTCCGTGGAAACTCACAACAAATACATCAAAGACAAATACTTGAAGAAATATTATCCCACTATGTGTGAGAATATTCAAAAGGAGTAGAATTTAAATGCTTGTAGCAATGGGCAGCCACTGGTGAAAATTTGTAAAGTAGGCTACCTGAAACCATGTAAAACTAATTGGATAGTGATAAGCGAATGAAATAAAGTTTCGGTTTGTCATTAAAAGATAGCATATTCGAATTTTAACAAAACGAAGCCAAATGTGAAAATCCGTTAAAAAATAAGCCGCTTACAAAGCAAGCTATGCCAACAATCAACAAGTGTTCTATAGGAATAAGTACTGGGTGTGCCTGATCTCGTCCCATTGGAGTAAGAAATCATGGAGGATCCTCTCCGCTTCCCTCAGACTGGAAGAGGGGTAGAGTTTTTTCAGCTCTTTGCCACTTTCAGTGGCCTCCCGCTTCTTCACCTTTAAGATTTCTTTCAAACCCACCAAGGAGACCCAGCATCCAGACATCTCTTGTTGTGCAGCGGCAATCTTTCGCTGGAGTACCCTAATCTCATCCTCCTAGGCCTTTATATGAGTTACTTGTTTATTAGCTTCCAGCTTGGACTCTTTGATTTTTTCAAAGAGGGTCTCCACTGCCTTCTTTTGGACACCATATGAAGAGTTCAAAGCCTGAAAATGACTCATTTATCGATTGGCATCTTCCTTCCTGCTGGAGTAAGTTGAGAATTGGGCCCTCATGCTGCTGATCCTACCCTTCAGGGAATTCAACACTACCTTCTCGGTGGCCAGAAGATCAGCGGACAGCAGAACCTCCATGACCTGAAGCGACTCCTGCACAATGGCCTTGTCCAGGGTGTCAAAGTCAAAAGAGAAGAAAGCCTTCACCTTCTCTCTAGCGGCGGCCGTCTCCTCTGGGGACATCACAACAGGGACCGCGGAAGAAGGATAAAAAATGCTTAGGACCATCGCGGCCAAAGGATCCTCCCAAGAAAGCTCTTCCTTTAGCACGGCACTTATAGAAGCCAAAGCCTGCAAAGAGTAAAGACAAGTCAGTAGGGATGTTGCTAGCATAAAGGAAGAAGGAGGTTAGCAATACAAAGTCCATACCGTCTTAGGAGAGGAAGCCTGGTCACCGACTGTTCTGGTGTCCATGACATTTTCGGTGACCACAGGCTCGGTGTCCTGCGGGTCATCGGTAACTTCTAAGCTTTGGGTGGCTTTGTGAAAGCTCAAGACCTCCTCCTCTTCGTTTGCCCCCTCTGAGCCGTCGTCACTAGTGACCTTCAGGGTACCAGTGACTGCCGTGAATTTTGGTTGACCAGCCAGTCTTCCTGATCGATGGGAACCAGCAGAAGCAGTTTTCTTTTGTCCAGTTTCTTCTTAGTCTTGACACTGGAGGAGACCTTGTGTAACACCCCACTCTTGCAAGACCCGAACTAGACATTGATGGTGATATCCAAGTCCATACCTCGCAAGGGTGGTGTGCTAGAGCACTAAAACAATTAAAAGTCGGTATGAGTTTTTTTTTTTATAATCGCAAATTTGGACCATTTTTATTCAGAAACATTTTCACTTACAAGACAATATGTCGATTAGCCCATTCCAAAAATAAAACATATTACACTTTGATCAAGCTCTTTTGCAAAACCCAAATACACAAAA
>JAOSBN010000179.1:45787770-45853204 GCA_027563595.1 Erythroxylum suave
TGTAAAGGCATTTCTAAACGCCCATGGACCACTCAAAATTACTATTCTACCCTTCCCATTGGTGATGGGATGTTACACCTTGGGTTGCTTAGGTGTCTTCTCACCAGAGGGAGCTAGGAAGCAGAAAGTAAAATCAGGAAGAAGTAAAGAAAAGGAGAAGATAAAGAGAAACGGTGATTACCTTGATCGGCTTTGCGAATCTTGCTTTTAGCAGAGGCCACGGACGATTTTCCTTTGGAAGCCAGGGGAGAGAAGCTACCTGAGAGCAAAAGAGAAAATCAAACTTCAGCATTTGACCAGTAAAAAGGAGAATATGAAATATTCCTGACATACCTGGAACAGGTGTGGTAGAAATGAAGGCCCGGGACACATCCCTCCACCAAGAAACGAAAGAAGTTGTCATTGAAATCGGTTCCTCTTCAACATAGACGATTGGCCTGATTCGGGTGTCTAAAAGCCTGTCCTGCCGTCCTTCAACGAACTCCTTGATCTCAGCCTCTGACAAAAAGACCCTGCTACCATCAGGCCTGAGGAGACGGTGGATATTGTCCGGACAATCCTGAGTCAAACCAAACTGTCTACACCACAGTTGTGGCATGTAGACTTCACAGCAAACCCCCATCTGTTTACCACCTCCTTTCAACGTGGCAAAGGCCCCAATCAGAAGATGCCTAGCCTCACACACCAGGCGCCATTCTTTTTCATGCTCCTCAGGCAGGATAGGCACATAACGCTATAGAGGCACCGGGAGGACATCCTATTCCTCACCACGGTCAAAGAGAAACATAGGAGGGGTGTCCTCTTCCCTCAAGTTTTGGAAATACCTCACTATGTCTTCCTGAGGTAGAGGGCAAGGACAGTAAGAAGCGGCAATTCCAGGTGCCACTTCATTTCTCCAAATAGCAGCAGGAGAGCATAGATTCGGGAAGTATAAGAGGAGCCAGAGTTGAAGAAGCCAAGCAAACGGAGGGAGCTCCTTGAAAGGCTCAAAAGTGACAACCACGTACATCCCCCTATAATAGTAGCCAAGTAAGATGGTGGCTAAATAGACCTGCTGACCTTGATGGAGCGCGACAGCCAAGTTCCTAGTCTCCTTGGTGAGTCTACCCACCGAGGAACAAGTAATGTACTTGTTGATCAAATACCACATCAACGCCAAGTTTTGACCTGGTAGGTCTAGATCTTTAGCTTGTTTCACCACCTACAAGAGAAGAAACAAGTAATTAAAAATACCAAAAAGCAAAGGAAAAGAAAATAGTAGCCAAAATAGGAGACACTCACTCCACTGAAGGAAGAAGCTAAGGGCAGAGAGGCAAGTGCCTCTTCTAAAGAGCTATCTTCCTCTAGGACAATTTCAAAAGCAGTCTCCTCTCCCTGCAAAGGTAGGCCAGTGACCGCTATTGCATCCCTCAAGGTCACCGACATCGGACCATGGGGAAAAATGAAGGAATTGCAACCATGGCTCCAAAAATGTAGGACTCCCATGACAAGGTCCCTGTTAAAATATTGTTGGTGTAGGATGAGCCCGATAAGATCAGCCACACCAACCTTCTTCCAGCAACTTTCAAAGTGTGGTTGTAAGTTGGCCACCCAAACTCCATACTTCGAAGAATTTGGAATCCACGTTCTCTGTTTGCCGGGCGCGATAAATTACTTATGATGAAGAAGGAGGGTCTCTTCTTTAAGAAGAGGGAAAGGCATTCCCGGAGGGGTCGAAGAAGATGGAGAGACAGTCAGACACTGCTGAGAACCCTGAACAATTGAAGATGCTTAGACTAAAGGAAATCCTCGAAGGACATAGAAACATAAAAGGAAAGTCTATACCTGTTTGGTGACCAGGTCCATCGATTCAGGAAGAGCTAGAGGGACTTCTAAGCCTGTAATACAAAAGCGGGAAGTCAGTTTCTGGAGAAATTTTGGCAGAGTGTCCTCTGTAATTGGAAGTTCACAAAACTACCTGCAAGCAAACACACTCCTAAAACACACCCCAGTACTCACTATACGAACCAAACAACAATTCCCAAACTTCAAATTTCAGAGACACCTGAAACCTTGGAGGTCATTGGGAACTCTCAAGGTTGCCAGAAACTACAGCGGTCACTAGAAATTACAATGGTCACCTAAAAAATCAAAACGATGGGGTTCGAGAAGATTCGTACCTAACATTTTGTTGACTGATTTTTCAAGCTTCCGACGGTAGAAAGAAAGAGAGTGGGTATTTTTCTGGAAAAGGACACGGTTTGTTAGAGTTAGAAAAAGTCATAGAAATGAAGAAGAGAAGAAGGAAGCGTAGGCTTACTGGTGGTCGTCGACGGCGGTGAAACTCTTTAAAGCAACTGGGCTTCGACGACATTAAAGAGTGGAACACGTAAGGGTTGCGCGACGGTGTTGATGGTATCAGAGCGTTAGGTATGCGAGTCGAAGACGAGAAGGAGCTTTTGCAGGGTAGTTTTTGAAATATTTCCCTTGGGTATTTAGGGAAGAACAAGGAGTCGCCTTTAAATATTGACAGCATTTTAGGTTTTTGAAACCTGAAGGGTTTGTGTTTTAAAGAGTGATGAATGGGTTTTGCCTTGGGCTTGGGATTTGGCGCGGTACTCATTAGAAAGCCTTTTAAATTTTCGATGTCCATGACCATTCGATGGCTTATTTCCGGATGGTTGTTATTGACACCATTAGGGATCTGCTTAAGTTATTACCAATCATAAGTAGTGGACCTTCGAATATAATTGCATGAAGAATTAAAGCAATCAAAGTTTCCAATGGGTACTCTAGACAAAGGCATTAACTAGATGGTTAAGGTCTACCACAAGGCTTATACCTCTAAGTCCAATGGTACAGCAGGAAAATGTTTACACCGAAAAATAGGTTCGACCCATTTTTACTATTTTGAGCCGAAAACCTGAAGCCCATGGTTTGAAATCCAGAAGAAAGCCATTGATCCTGGCCCATCAGATTCCAGTGTCCAGCAAAGAGGGAAGTAGTAGAATTTGAGTTGGAGCGGGAGTCTAGAAGTCCAAGATAAAGAGGAGATAAGAAGATAAGATGATAGACACCAGCCCAAACTTTATCTTTATCGGATAAGATAAAGTTTTATCCAAATTTTATCTCTATCTAGTAGGATAAAATTTTATCAAGATTACAAGTTTAATTGCGATAGGACACTCAACATCTTTGGCTATAAATAGAAGTTTTGAAGCGGGAAAAAGGATCCAACCTCTCATATATCAAAAGCCTGGCATCCCAGCAAATCTTTTAGCTTATTTTCGGCATTTCTTTATTTCTTTAGCCTAGCCTTTTCTTTTCAATTGTTATCAGCTATTTTCAATTTCTTTGTCATTGTTTTGTCGAATTGTTTACCAATAAAGCAAAGTTTTTTCTGTTAGATTTTTGTCCTTTTCTAGCATACACAATCATTTGATTTCAGTCAGATTACGAGTCGCAATATCTTTTCCTATTTTCCTAGTTTGGAAACATTTTAAATTCCTGGCACGCTCGCAAACCGAAACAAAGGGCTACGTGTTGACCTTTAATCAAAATAAAGGCAAACAGTTACTAAACATAAGACCATGCTTGAAGTGTGTTCCTTCAAATGCACCACGGTGGAGCACAATAGCCTATTAATATCTTGTTACTTCATGTGCCAAGTTGTCAAAGAAGTTGGATACCCTAATGGCTTACACAGGGTGGAACAAAGTACCGTGTTTACGTCATGTTAGAGAACATAAGAATATGTTTAAATCATATTCATCCAAAATTACTCTAAAACTTCTCTAAATTGGCTTCAACTTGCTCGTATTCATTCTTTCTTAACTGATAACTTAAAACAAGATCTGTAGGTAAAATATAAAGTAAGCACCAAGTCCTATAGAAGTCATTAAAACTCTTTAAAACACAAGTTAAATGCTCTCAAAATTACCCAAAAACAAAGACATAATTAAAAGTAGTTTAGCCAAATAATATTGGACTTATAACTACTCTCTAAGCTCTACTTAAGAATTCAATATTTTCTTCCTTTAATTACTGAAGAGAAATCTACCGTATGACTTCTGCTTTATTATAGGTGAAAAGAAATCCTTAACCTCACCTTGACCTTAGTTTGTTAAGAGTAAAGAGTAATCTTTTATAAATCTTTTTGAGGCCAAGAGAAATCTTTACAATGTATATGTCAAGCAACTTTTTCAATTACAACACTAATACAACCATATATAACTCAAAACCTCATTTTTGTTGTCATCAATGAATTAAGGATCAATATATGTGTTTACACCTAAAAATGGGTTCGGCCCATTTTTACTGTTTTGGGTCAAAAACCCGAAGCCTAAAGAAAAGCCCATGGTTCGAAGTCCAGAAGAGAGCCACTGACCTAGGCCCATTGGAATTCAGTGTCCAGCAGAAGAGGACGTGGTAGAGTTTGAGTTGGAGTGGGAGACTAGGAGTTCAAAATTAAAGAGGAGATAAGGGGATAACATGATGGGCACCAGCCAAATTTAATCTCCATCGGATAAGATGAGGTTTAAACTTTATCTTTATCTAATGAGATAAAATTTTATCAGGATTATAACTTCAATTGCAGTAGGACACTCATCATCTTTAGCTATAAATAGGAGCTTTAAAGAAAAAAAAGGATCTAACCTTTGACAAATCAAAAGGGCACCCCAGCAAGTCTTCGCATTTTTTAGCTTATTTCTTTTTCAGCAAATCCTTTATTTTTTTTCTAGCCTAGCCTTTCCTTTCCAATTTTCATTAGCTATTTCTTCAACTTTTACAGTCATTGTGTTTTGCCAATTTGTTTATCAAAAAAGCAAAGTACTTCCTGTTAGATTTTTGTCCCTTTTCTAGCAATACACAGTCGTTTTAAATTTTAGTCAGATTACAAGGCGCGACCTTTTTCTTTACTCTTTAGTTTGGAATCACTTAAAATTCCTGGCACGCTCGAAATTTATTCGCAAACCGAACAAAGGGCAACTTGTTGTCCTTTAGTCAAATAAAGGCTAAACACATTTTTGGCACGCCCGGTGGGACCCACGCAATGACGAGAACAAGATCTAGTAAGAGCACTGACGTTTCCCCCAGTGGAGGCGACGATATAGAAAACGTTGTAACAGCAACGCTGGAAGACCAACCTCAACCTCTTAAGTTGAGTCAACCAAGCAGTATCGAAGTCCTTCTAACAAAGGTTCTGGAGGTCATAGAGAAATCAGCAACTGAGACATGCACTCTATTGAACACCATGGGGAGTAATTAAAAAGATATTTTGGTTGCAGTCACTGGATCTGTCATGCCAAAGAAAAACAAAGGCATAAATGGGGTATAATCAAGTAAAGCGTTGCACCGAGCTGAATCGCAGGCCAGTGAGTTATCAATGGTCGCAAAAAATCAACTAGTGACGTCTACAGTCGCTCCAATTGGAGGTGAAGGGTCGCCAGCCAAGGCGACCAAGTTGGGATACCTCTATGAAGAAGGAATTAGCTCAGGGGGCAACAGGAGTCCGGTGATCAATCAGATGCAGGCACTCCCAAGGAATACGAGTCACCAGGTTGTCCAGCAGTCAGTGACCATGGGCCAAGCAATGCACGGGCAAAACACTCAGATGATCGATCCGGTGACCAGGGACACACTTCGTGAGATCGCCCAAGAATTGTATGGCCCCGAATTCAATCAGATCGTCCAGCCAGAGTTCAGGAAACCTTATCCTGAATTGATAAACAGAGTAGCCTTTCCCAGGGGTGTAAAAATCCCAGACTTCACGTTATCTTCTGGGGAAGACAGGCAGTCTTCCATCGAGCACATAGCAAGGTTCACTACTCAATGCTCGGTAGCTATGACAACTACCAGTATTTTCTTTTGAAGTTGTTCCCGAATTCGTTAACTGGGGCCGCCTTCTCTTGGTATGTGTCACTACCGAGGGACTCCGTGTTCGATTAGGCAGATATGACAAGAGTCTTCCACGCTCAGTTTTACAGAAGTGAGCTCGAAGTCAGTATTGCAGACCTGTCCAGGCTCACTCAGTGTGCTGGAGAAAGAGCAGATGACTTCATTGTCAGGTTCAAGAGGATGAGAAACAAGTGTAGGATTAACATCCCAGAGACCAAGTTTGTGCAGATGGCGTAAAAAGGTCTGAACCTGGAGTTGAGGAAAAAGTTTCAAGGGATGGATTTTAGAGACTTTTTCAAGTTGGCCATGAAGGTGACAAAATACGAAGAGCTACTTTAAGAAGACCATAAGCTCAAAAAGCAAGCCATGGGGACCTATCTCAAGGAAGTCCACAATGCTGAAGTAGAGGTTGCTATAGCTGCCGTATCCGATACTGGAAGTGTAGTATGCCTACACCTAATAAAGATGCCTCCTAGAGTGCAATAAAACAGTGACAAGAGGGGGAATAAATGCACGTTCGATGTAAGTAAGACATCAGAAATTTTCGATTATCTCATGAAGATTGACTTTATTTCCTTGCCAGAAGACCACGTTTTGCCTACTAAGCAGGAGATGAAGGCCAAAGATTATTGCAAATACCGCAATGCGTGGACTCATTCTACCAGTATGTGTTGGGCCTTTAGGAACGTCAATAGAAAGATCCTCAAGTTTCCGGAGGAAGCAATGCTCATCGACAAAAATCCATTCCCGGCATGGTCAGTGAATGTAGCAAGTATCGATATGAGAAGTTAGCTTAACAAAAAGAGAAGGAAAGAGCATACGAACCAGGTGTGGAGGCCTATAAAGTCGAACATGTGGAAAAAGGAAGGCGGCCTGTCCACTGCATCTAAAGGAAGAATTAGTGAACTAGAAAGGCTCGGTAGACAGGTCACCAGAAGCAGTGACGAAGCTGGTGACTAACCAACCTCCCACACCGGTAGTCACCCTAAATTTGTCAAGCCACCGATACCTAGAACAACTGGAGAGTGGATTCGGGTGGAAAGAAAAAAGAAGGACAAGAAAGAAATATATACTGCTGCACAAAAACTTTAAAACAAGAAAAAGAAGATCGCAACGCAAGAAGTTGGCCGAGAGATTGCTTCGAGAAAAAGAAGAACTGGAGGCGAGACTCTAGAAGCAGACCATGGCTCACTTGGTGGAAAAACAAGAGATACTCATCAAAGGGAAGGAGTTAGTCAACATGACTAAACAGATGGTTAAGCACGGTGATGGAGAGGTTCAAAGGAACAAGTTCAGAAGAAGGGCAACCGAGGATGGTGATATTGAAGACCAGGAAGACGGTTACTTCAATGTTGGTGAAGTCCCTGTGTATTACTTGGGAGCCGCGTCAGTGATACTACTAGCCATTTTCCATCGGGTCGATCTTGATAATGAGACGAAAGATAGGCCTACAAAGTAAGGGAAGGTGTCGGCTGCAGAAGAAGAACAAAGTCTAGCGGAGAAGTTCTCAAAGGAAACGCAGGACACTGAGGAGAGTAAAGCCCTGACGTTTGAAAAGCCGTTGACTGTTAATCACACTAAACCACTGTACATACGAGTCTGCGTCAATGGAAAGCCATTGAACAGGATCCTGGTGGACAATGGAGCAACTGTAAACGTAATTCCCCTAAAAGTGCTGTTAGGACTCGGAAAAAGGGAAGAAGACATCATCGTTACAGACTTAGTGGTGACCGCGGTGACTGGGGACGTAGCAAGGACTTTGGGAGTAGTTCCACTACAAATCACGATTGGGAGCAAGATGGTCGTGTCTGCCTTCTTTGTAATCAACACCAACGCGAGTTACAAGTCGCTTCTCGGCAGAGACTGGATTTATGCGAACATGTGTGTGCCGTCCTCTCTTCACCAATTCTTATTGTTCTAGAATGGTGACAACGTGGAAATGGTTAAGGCAGACAGTAATCCTTTCAGCGCTGAAGTCAATGTGGTGGACACCTGCTATTACCACGAACACATCACACCGATTACCTTTGAAGGATCAGACAAAGAGGGCAGTCTTACGCTGATGAAATTCGCCAAAGACAAGCATCTACTACTCCAAACAAGTAATATCAACGAGAAAGACAAAAGCATCATGCCTCATAGGCCGATGGGAGGAGACACTAGCCAGTCAGGCCAATGGCAGTCCAAAGAAGTAAAGATGGGTGGCCAGTAGCCGCAAGGGTCACCCAGAAAGCAATTTTGCAGTAGACTAGGAAACAAATGACGGTCAGGCATGAGATTGAGATGTTTGGGACAGAGTTGGTGTACGAAGGAGAGATCCCAGAAATAGCAAGAGATGAAATAAATCTGGAGGAGCTACAAGGTGTGCCACCCAAAATGGAAGATGAAAGACTCCAAGTGAAGGACCCTCTAGAAGAAATCAACTTGAGTACTGCCGAGGATCCTAAAGTGACGTACATCAGTGGCCTTGTTAGTAAAGAACTACGTGAGGAGATAATCGAGCTGCTCCATCAGTACAAAGATTGTTTTGCATGGGATTACAAGGATATGTTAGGGTTAAGTCGAAGTTTAGTGGAACACCGACTGCCCATCAAACCTGAATTTCGCCCTTTTCAGCAACCACCCAGGAGGATGTCCAAGGAAGTCGAGATGAAGGTGAAAGAAGAAATAGAGAGGCTCCTCAAAGTAGGTTTTATTAGGCTGGCTAAGTATACAAAGTGGCTGGCAAATATAGTTCCAGTAGTCAAGAAAAACGAAAAAATTAAGGTATGTGTAGATTTCTGGGACTTAATGCCGCCACACCCAAGGATGTGTATGTAATGCTGGTTAGTGACATGCTTATTGATGCCACAGCCAACCATGAAATGTTAACATTCTGTGATTGTTTTGTTGGCTATAATCAAATCAAAATCGCTGAGGACGATATCCATAAGATAGCGTTCTGGTGTCCAGGGGCAATTGTACATTCAAGTGGGTTATGATACCTTTTGGGCTGAAGAACACTAGAGCTACTTACCAAAGAGCCATGAACCTTATTTTCTACGATATTATTGGAAAAATTGTCGAAGTCTATATCGATGAGACTAAGGAGACACCAGCTCAAGCTCAATCCACTGAAGTGTGCCTTTGGAGTTAGAGCTGAAAATTTTCTCGAATTCCTGGTCCATCAAAGGGGTGTGGAGGTAGACAAAAACAAGGCTAAGGCGATCGCGCAGGCAACGCCTCCTAAAAACAAAAAGGAATTACAAAGGTTCCTGGGTCAAGTTAACTACCTAAGGAGGTTCATCTCTAACTTGGCAGGCAAGACCAAGGTCTTTTCAGAACTGCTCAAACTGAAGAAAGAAGAAGATTTTCGATGGGAGGGTAGACACCAGCAAGTATTTGACAAGATAAAGGAATATTTGTCTTCACCACCAGTGCTCATGCCACTAAGGAAAGACCATCCCCTCCGTTTATACTTAGCAGCGTCAGAAACTTCAATTAGGTGTGTTTTAGCTCAGAACAACACTAAAGGTAACGAACATGCCATTTACTATCTGAGTAGAACTCTTAAAGATGCTGAAGTTAGGTATTCTCTGATCGAAAAAGTGTGTCTGGCCCTATATTGCGCGTGCACTAAGTTAAGGCATTACATGATGGGAAATTTGGTGTTCGTGGTGTCCAACACTAACGTGATTAAGTACTTGTTGACAAGGCTAATTATCACTGGGAGAATAGGAAAATGGGCTATTGCGTTATCTAAATTCTCTCTCTAGTTCCTACCGCAGAAGTCAGTGAAAGAACAAGCCATCGCAAATTTCCTGGCTGATCATCCAAGTGTAGAGGTCCTCGACACTGGAGAACCAGATCTGAATGTATTCTATTTAGAAAAGGCCCCATGGATTTTAAAATTCGATGGGCACCGCCGATACCGTAAGGGCAGGAGTTATTATCATATCCCAAAGAGGTACCAAAACTACGCTCTCTTTTAATCTCAATTTTCCATGCACCAACAATCAAGCTGAGTATAAAGCTCTGATAATTGGGTTGGAGATCCTCAAAGAATTTGGTGTCAAAGATTTAACCATATATGGGGATTCACAACTGGTCATCAGACAACTAAATGACGAATACAAGTGTAGTAGCTTTTCTTTGGCACTGTATTTTGCTTCTGCGGTTCAGTTGTTAGACAATTTTAAGAGTGTGGATTTATTCTATATTCCATAGAAAGACAATTGGGAGGCAGACTCAATGGCTAGGGTGGCTTCCGGAATAAAGATGTCTGATGAGTTGATGCATAAATTCATCCTTATCCAAAAGAAAAATCATCCTGCCATCGAAGGCCAGGGGATGCCAGTGGACGTGTTTAATACTGATGTAGAGTGCGCTGGTGACTGGAGAAGCTCTATCAGAGAATACTTGGAAAATCCAAAAGGGAGGACACCCTATAGGATCAAAATGCAAGCACTGAATTATCTTCTAGTAGAAGATACGTTGTACCGGAAAAGTGCCGATGGCCTCCTCCTTAGATGTTTAGGCCCGGTGGAGTCAATGGAAGTCTTGAAACAAGTACATGAAGGTGTATGCGGCGCCCATCAATCTGGGGAGAAAATGTGTTGGTTGATTCGTAGACATGATTATTATTGGCCCTGGATATTCGATGATTGTTTCAGGTATGCTAAGGGTTGTAAGAAGTGTCAGAGACACGGGAAAATCCAGAGACTACCAACCGCGAAATTGACAGGTATAATCAAGCCTTGGCCCTTTCGCGGGTGGGCCATTGACCCGATTGGGAAAATTTACCCAGCGTCATCCAAAGGTCATTCTTTCATCATAGTAGCTACGGATTTCTTCACCAAATGGGTGGAGGCTTAACCAATGAAGAAAGTCGAGCAAAAAGAAGTCATTCAATTTATCAAAGAGAATTTGATCCATAGGTTTGGGATTCCTGAGTCAATTACCACTGACCAAGGGACAATGTTCTCTGGAGAATTAGACAGGAAATTCGCAGAGGATTACGATATTAAACTATTAAGATCAAGTCCCTATTATCCTCAAGCAAATGGACAAGCCGAGGCCTCAAACAAAATTATAATTAACATTCTACAGAAGATGATGGAAGACAATCCCAGGGATTGACATAACCTCCTCTGCGAGATTCTATGGGCATATAGGACATCGAAATGAAGCGCGACTGGGGTGAGCCCATTTTCATTGACCTTCGAACATGATGCTGTACTATCTATAGAAGTAGTGGTGCCCTCTTTAAGGGTTGCATGGCAAAACAATTTGGCGCCAGAAGACTACTCGCAAGCCATGTGATGGAGTTAGAAGAGTTGGACCACATGAGGATGGATGCCCTCAATAAGATGGTCCAACAGAAAAAGAAGGTGGCCAGAGCCTACAACAAGAAAGTAAGAAGGAAAAATTTTGATAAAGGTGACTTGGTCTGGAAGTTGGTACAACCCATTGGAAGCAAAGATCGGGTGTACAGGAAATGGTCAGCAAACTGGGAAGGGCTATTCAGAGTCTATAAAGTATTGCCGGGGAATGCCTACTAGTTATCAAGCCTATCCGAAGAAGCTCACGACAAGTGCATCAATGGCAAGTACTTGAAAAGATACTATCCCACTATGTGGGAAAACATTCAAAACGAGTAGGGTTTAATGTTTGCATCAATGGACGACCACTCAAAAAATTATTGTAAAGTGGGCTGCCAACTTTGTAATTGGTTTAGCACAAACAAATGGAATAAAATTTGGCTTTGGTCATTCATTCAAGTTCAAATGTAGCAAAACCAAACACAAAGATCTTTCCAAAAGGATTACAATCCACAAGGATTATAGAAAGGAATATTGAATGTGTCGGATGTCATCCCACTGGACCAGTCAGTCGTGAATCGTCCTTTCAACACCTCTTAGATTGGATGAGCACGCTACAACGGAGGGATAAAGCTTCTTTAACTCTTCACCACTTTCGGTGGCCTCCTGTTTCTGCACCTTTAAGGCTTCCTTTTTGCCTACTAAAGAGGCCCAATGCCCTGACACTTCTTGCCGGGTGGCAGCGACCTTTTCTTGAAGCGTCGCAATCTCTTCCTCCCAAGCTTTTATTTGAGCAAGGTGGTTGTCAGCTGCCAGCTTGGACTGCTTGATGTTCTCTACGAGTGTCTCTACTGCTTTCTTCTAAAGACCGTAGGAAGCATTCAGAGCCTGGAAGTGACTCATCTGGCGATTGGCGTCTTCTCTCTGGATGGAACAGGCGGAGAACTAGGCCCGCAAGCTACTGATCCTACCTTTTAAGGAGTTTAGCATTACCTTTTTAGTGGCCAAAAGATCCGAGGACAGAAGAACCTCCATAGCTTGACGCGACTCCTGTACAGTAACCTCATCCAACGACTCAAAATCAGAAGACAAGAAAACCTTCACCTTTTCTTTGGCGGCAGCTGCTTCCTCTGGAGACACCACAAAGGGGATGGCGGGAGGAGGATCAAAGACACTTAGGTCCATTACAGCCAAAGGGTCCTCCCAAGATAGCTCTTCCTCTGTGGCAGCACTAATGGACACCAGGGCCTGCAAAGGAGGAGCACAAATCAGCAAGAATGTATCATAACAAAAGGAAGCTGGCGTGACAAAGTCCATACCGCTGTGGGAGAAGGGCTCGGGTCATCGAGGGTCCTGGTGCCAATGATGTCCTCGGTGACCACCGGTACGGTATCTTGTTAGACACTAGCAACTTCCAAGCCCCGGGCAACTTCGTGGAAGCTCAGGACCTCCTCCTCTTCACCTGCTCCCTTTGAACCTTTATCGCTGGAGACCTCTAAAGTTCTAGCGACCCCCTTGAATTTTGGCTGGCTAGCCAACCTTCCAGGCCTACGGGAACCAGCAGAAGCAGTTTTCTTTTTGTCCAGTGTCTATTTAGCTTTGACACTGGAGGAGGCCTTAGGTTGCTTAGGTATTTTTTCACCAAAGGGAGCTGCAAACCACGAACAAAATCAGGAAAAATAGAGAAAGGAAGAAATGGGAAAGAAGGATGTTTACCTTGGTCAACCTTCCGGACTTTGCTCTTGCTCGAGGTAGCAGACAACTTTCCTCTAGAGGCCAAGGGAGAAAGGGCACCTGAAAGCAAAGAAAGGGTTAAACATGGACATGAAGCCCTATGCAAACAGAAAGTCATCGGATATACCTTGATCAGGCGGAGAAAGAATGAAGGTTTGAGAGACATGCTCCCACTAGGAATCAAAGGAATCGGTCATCGAAGCCGGATCTCTCTCAACACAAACGATTGGCATTATCCCAAGGTCCGACAGCTTTTCTCGGCGTTTTTCAATGAATTCCTTGATTTTGGCTTCCAGCAAAGAGACTCTACAGCCATCCGATTTAGAAAGGTGTTGGATAACGGCCGGACAATCCTGCATCAGTCTAAATTGATGACACCACAGCTGCAGCATATAAATCTCGCAGCAGACCTCCAATTGCTTACCGCCCCCTTTCAACATGACAGAGGTCCCACTTAAAAGGTGCCGAGCCTCGCAAACCAAACGCTAGTCCCTTTTATGCTCCTCGAGCATCTCAGACATATATCGCTGTAAGTGAACCGGGAGGACATCCCATTCCTTCCCGCGATCGAAAAGAACATAGGAGGGGCATCCTGCCCTCTCAAGTTTAGAAAGTACCTTACTACCTCCTTCTGAGATAAGGGGTAGGGGCAGTAAGAAGCAGCAATCCCAGGGGCGACCTCATCCCTCCAAGGTGAAGCTGAAGAGCGCAAGGCGGGGAAGTACAGAAGGAGCCACAATTGGAGAAGCCAGGCCGATGGTGGTAGCTCCTTGAAAGGCTCTGAGGTAACAACCACATATAGCCCCTGGTAACAGTGACCAAGGAAAATGCTGGCTAGAGAGACCTGCTGACCCTGGTGGAGTGCGAGGGCTAGGTTCTTTGTCTCCTTGGTGAGCTGACAAGCTAGGGAACAAGTGATGTACTTAGCAACTAAGTACCACATCGGGGCCAGGTTTTGACTTGGCAGGTCCAAATCCTTGGCCTGCCTTATCACCTGTGAAAGAGGAAAACAAATGGTTAAGAATGCTAGAAAACAAAGGTTTATCAGGATTACAAGTTCAATTGCAGTAGGACACTCAACATCTTTGGCTATAAATAGAAGCTTTGAAGAAGAAAAAAGGATCCAACCTTTGACAAATCAAAAGCCTGGCACCCCAGCAAGTCTTCTCATTTTTTAACTTCTTTCTTTTTCAGCAAGTGCTTTATTTTTTTTTCTAGCCTAGCCTTTCCTTTCCAATTGTCATTAGCTATTTCTTCAACTTTTATAATCATTGCGCTTTGCCAATTTGTTTATCAAAAAAGCAAAGTACTTCCTGTTAGATTTTTGTCCCTTTTCTAGCAATACACAGTCGTTTTAAATTTTAGTCAGATTACGAGCGCGACCTTTTTCTTTATTCTTTAGTTTGGAATCACTTAAAATTCCTGGCACGCTCGAAATCCATTCGCAAACTGAACAAAGGGCAATGTGTTGTTCTTTAGTCAAATAAAGGCCAAACAATATGATATAATATACACACACTATCCATTGCTATCTCTTGCCTTTTTAGACTCCTAACAACTCCTTAGCATATTAAAGGTTATTTCCATAACTTAATTATGGTTTATTTATATACAAAATCAAATTAATCACTTGTTAAATGCATAAATTAATCATTACCACGACTGATTCATGGACATAATCAACTAGTCGATCACCAACCTTTAATTAGTCAAGATCATCGTCTAAAAGTTACATCTTGGTAACTTTTAAAAACTACTACTAAGTAGTAACTCTCTGGTTTAAGTAGATGCAACCACCAATTTTTTTACCTTAAAAGTCTCTTGAATTGCATATGTGCTGCCCATTTACTTCATCATTTTATTGTTTTATTGACTCATTTCTTCATTTAGCCCTTTCTTTGAACATAATATTTCATATATTGATTGAGTTTTTCATAATTATCTTACTATTATCATCAAATATAAAAATATAGAAACAATATATCTTGTTATCATCAAAACTATGAATTAAAATCTCACTTACAACATTAATATTAATAAAAATACAGAAAATAATAGCTAAAATATTAAGAAAAAATATAAAAAATTTCTTTTAGGAGTATTGCAGGATTGTAATTCTAGTTCTAATCTTGCTTTAATTAAAGCTGCATATAATCTCTTGATATTTTATAAAAGATCTAACTTAACTTCTATTAATATTTATGATATTAAGTTGCACTCTATCATTATTAAAATAATATTGTTGGAATTAGGATTTTGTTAAATATTAGTAAATAAAGCGTCATTCTAATTTACTTGGTTTTTTAGATAAAACACATTGGACTCACTTTAAATTGACGTGACTTGGTTTTTTAGATAAAACATATTGGACTCACTTTAAATTGACGTGACTTATTTAAATAAAATAATATTCTAAATACATTTTCTAAAAATATTTAAAAATCAAAACAATAAATCCCTGCAAATTTTAGTCTCTCAACGTTGTTTGGATTCCTTAAAAGGTCTCTCCAAGAGCAAAACAGTCCAAAACTCTTGACCTCTACGAGACCATCACCGACATCTCTTATGAGATAAAGGCTTCCAATCAAAGTCTGCTATTCAAAGACACTAACTTCAAGATTGCAATTTTGACAGACAAGTAAAGCCCACCCGCCCACATTTTCGAAGATGCCTATGTTTAAGAGAGAACTCTTTTGCATGCTCTATGACTACTCGTGAGTGACATGAACAACCGGGAGGGGAGAGGCTTGAAGCTTCAATTGGTGATTATACACTAAGTCATCGGAAAAGTACATCATCCTTCTTCCATCTGGTCAATTCGTCTTAATAATTGTGAAGAATGTCTTACAAAAGACGAGAAAAGTTATCAAGTAATCGTATTCCAATTTGGACAATCATTTCCCAATCTTACTGCATTCCTTAAAAACGCTACATTAGTAAATCATAACACAACATGCAAACATGAAAACAAACATAAGATCACAGCCGTCAAATTGGCCAAGAATGTATCCTAACCATCCTTCAAAATCCGCACTTCCACACCCCTATAAGATCCATCTCTTCGCTGTCAAGTAACCCAAGAGCTTGGAGAGAGAGAGTGTAGAGAGAGAGACCAGGGCGAAACGATCAACATGGCGACAACTGCTTGGTCTTCTCCATGGGGTAACAAGCCTGGCGCGTGGGCTTTAGACTCCGAGGAACACGAAGCTGAACTCAAACATCAGGAACCACAACAACAACCCCAGGATGACGTCGCGGGAGCAACTGAATTCCCGTCGTTAGCAACCGCCGTTAAGCATCCCAAGAAAAAGAAGGCCCAAACCCTATCCCTAGCTGAGTTCGCCGGCTACAGCTCCGACAAGCTGAAGTCATCGTCGTTCTCTCACGAAGATCTCCTCAACCTCCCAACGGGCCCCCGCCAACGCTCCGCCGATGAACTCGACCGAACCCGCCTCGGCGGCGGCTTCAAATCGTACGGTCTCAGCAACCGCAACGGTGATGATTCTCGATGGGCCAGTGCCAATAATAATAATAATAGCAATGGTAATCCTAGGTGTTTTAGGGAGACGGCGCCGTCGCGAGCAGACGAGATCGATGATTGGTCAAAGACGAAGAAATCAACGGTTGGGATTAACAGTAATGGCAATGGATTTGAGAGAAGAGAGAGAGGTTTTCTTTTCGAGTCTCATTCAAAAGCCGACGAATCGGACAATTGGGTCTCGAGTAAACCGGCGGAGACGCGACGATTTAACGACGGGTTTCAGAAAATAGGGAGCTTTGATTCACTGTCGAGGGACAGACCGGGGTTTAACGGCTATAGTGCGGCGGATTCGGCCGATTGGGGTAGGAGAAAGGAGGAGAGTGATGGAACAGTGACGTCTAGGCCGAGGCTGTTGTTGCAGCCTCGTACACTGTCTCTGAGTGACGGTAATGGGACTGTAGCTAAGCCGAAAGGGTCGAGTCCGTTTGGAGATGCTAGGCCTAGAGAGGAAGTGTTGGCGGAGAAAGGCAAGGACTGGAAGGAAATCGATGAGAAATTGGAGTCCTTGAAGGTTAATAATGGGAATGAGGAGGGTAGGAAAGGTGAGAGAGGAGATTCAGGGTCGTTTGGATGGAGGAGTTCGCGTGTTGAGAGGAGTTGGAGGAAGGCTGATGACGCTACTGATTCGAAATCTAGGCCCCAGAGGTTCGTTTGCTTAAATTGTTTGGAGTCTTTTCTTCTAAATTACATCGAACTGACTTTGCTTCGGTTGTTGTAAGTTTGTTCATATGAAAACCTGAAATTCATTTACATATACCTCATCCCATAATCTTGTCTTTGATTGTATATATGTGAACATTTCGATCAAGGTACCATTCCTTACCGAAATTTGCGGCCGAGGAGGTTTGAAATAACTATTAACTGTGCGATATTTGTCGCATCAATAATGCAGAATCACAATGTATGTTCTTGTTGTTGCAGTGCTGAGAGAACTGAAACTGGCCATACTTCAGAGAATGGACATTACACTGAGAGTGGAAGCAGCTGAAGGAAATTCAAGACGGAAGTTTGCAAATGCATTATTGAGGATTGGTCAAAGAAACAGAGGGAAATACTTATTCGTTGTTGTATTTTTAATTTTAATATATGAGTTTTGCAGTGCCCGTTGTTACTATTGAGCTGGAGACAATTTTGGTAGGATTTGGAGTAATCAACTCTAGGCCTCTTGGTTTGTTTTCAATTGGTTGTGTGATTCTTTTTCCTTTTTCCTGTTTGTAAATTTTTGTGTATTCAATACGCTCAGTTAATGCCTTTTTAATTTTGGCCTTCTTGTGGTCTACACAGACTGCTACTTGAAGCCTGAGGTGTACTAATTTGGTTTCACCTCTGCCAGTTGATATTGTTTTTAAGAATGTCAGCTCAGCTTTAGATTCCTTAAAGTTGTATCTGGTTGCCCTTTTAAATTTCAAGAAAGGAGGAGAAGAGGAAGTTGAGTTTTGTTTCTGCCGTATGAGTGATTTTTAGTATAATCCCCACTAGCAGTACTACACTTGTAATCCAATTGCTCGGTATCTGGAAACGCTTTCCTCCTCCTC
Source organism: Erythroxylum suave (assembly GCA_027563595.1). Lineage (NCBI taxonomy): Eukaryota > Viridiplantae > Streptophyta > Magnoliopsida > Malpighiales > Erythroxylaceae > Erythroxylum > Erythroxylum suave. The sequence continues at coordinate 45,805,758 of JAOSBN010000179.1, forward strand.
GTATTCTTTCACACATTAACCAATCAGCAAAATGAAATATCAACTCCTTCGCGGTAAAGAGCCTTTGCTCATTCTACTGAGATTCTCATACACTGGCTATTTTGGTAATACTCGGTCTGAAATTAGTTGGCTGCGAGGTCACTTAATAGGATGGGCAATTAGCCATAGTTATGATAATCATGCATTATTCTACTTTTGGGCACGAGAAAGATGACAATTCAGTAAGCGTAGCTGGAAAGGGATCGAAAATGGCTGTCCTCTTCCACTTAAGCACATGATTCAGTCTTCTTACTAACTCATCAATGCTTCTTGCTACTTTGACGGCCAACTAATGCCCTTCACCGTCAAAATAAAATGACCGAAATGGTCAAGTCCTACAGTAGACTGCGACCTCAACAAATACATAATGGCATGGCAAATAGAAGGATAATCTTTAGTCTAAACTTAATTGTTTTCCAGCACGGTGGAAGTTTGGAATATCAAGGGAATATACATATAAAACGGAAGAAAAGCTTCATCAATTCGATTTGATTCATGGTATGGTAATTGCCTGCCTGCTTCCTTCACGATCACGATTTAGGGGAAATTATGTGTTTAAGCAGGATAGCTTCAGCTGGGTAGTGGAAGGATGAAACGAGAAATTAAAGCGTTTCTCAACCTCTTAAATCAACTTGTCCCTACACCTGATCGAATCCGTTGGCTACAAAACATTTTTTTCCAACACTTAATAAATGTAGACAGTTGAGAGTTAAAGCATTGTCATTTATTCTATGTTCATAAGCATTCTGCTATATACTAGTCCTTTCTGCTCTGCTTATTCTACCTTTGCTTCCCACAAACATGTATTGGTGGTGGTGCAAGCTTCTTTTGTCAGCTGTTTCCATTTTCTCTGCAGCCATTAGTAGGGCTAATGCAGATTCAGTGGTCACTGGGGCTGTCTTCTGCGACCAATGCAAAGATGGCCAAATATCTCTTTATGACTATCCTATTTACGGTAACAATGAGTTATGCTTGTATCACCAATAGCATCTTACATATGATTTTTTATAAAATTTTTGGTTTTTGTTTCAGGTGTACAGGTTGGAATGGCATGTGTTGATAATAAAGGGCAGATTAAAACTTCAAGGGAAGAGACAACAGGCTGGTTTGGAAACTATGCTATAAGGTTCGATGGCACCCCAGATTTAAGCAACTGTTATGTCCAAGTCTCGAGTAATAATGTTCAAAGTTCAAATGGCTGTACTGCATCAGCTGGTCCTGCTCAAAAGCTGAGACTAATGTACAATATGTTTGACATGCAATTTTATACCGCTGATTCTCTACTCTCTCAGCCTGCTCAACCCATGTCATATTGCCCAAGGTCAACAACCCCTGTACCTGCACCTGTAACACCTGTAAGGCCTCCAGAACCCATAGCCCCGGTCACACCTTCTCCGCCTTTCGGACTGCCTCCACTACCGCCAATGCCTTTTCTCCAAGCTTCAGCATGCACATACCAGTAAGTTTGACGTTAAAGCTTCAATCTTCTTTTCTTCCTGTTTTCCCACCCTTTTTCAGTCATTACGCCAAGCCTTATTGTAATAATAATAGAGTCATTAATCAGTAGTAACTTGTCAGTCTGTAGTTGTTCTACTTGATGAACGTGCAAGAATCCTTGTGAGACCTAGAATTGCTGTTCTGTGGAAGGCGGAAGATCCATACGCAACATTTAACTTCTTAACTGCTAGCCTCTAGGTAGAGGGACAGCAAGGCAAACATTTGACGGTATAAATGAACTAATGTTTCATCTTGAATGCACAGCATAGAACCTCATAAATGGTACAACTTGACTAATAAATGCTTCTCAAGTTTCGTCTTTTGACAATACCTCTTTTTAGTTGGTGGCGTTGATGTTTAAAGTGCTGCAACTACCCCTTTCGGTCAGTTTGGTCACACTAATTTGCTTGTTTTTAATTCAAACAAAATTTAAACACAGTGTCAACCCAAATGCTAGTCCTTGAGTACTATTAGTGAATGGAGCTTACAATATGCTGATTGGGTACATTGCAAACACCTCAAACTAATAAGAACATTTGATCTGTCAGGAACTGGATGGCTCCAGAACACAAATGCTATTGGAGGGCATTGAACCCTGACATGAAGGTAGCAGTGGTTTTTGGTGACCTTGCAGCTAGAAGATACGGTACAGACATGACACTGTGGCAAGCACTGCAAGGGAGAGGTGACCCTTATAGGACTCTACTGAGGGAAGGGACTACTGCACTCCTCAACTCCTACAATAGTATTCAGTTCTCGTACAACTCACTCACTGTTGTCACACACATGAATCAGGCATTAATGGGATCCACTAGAAGTGTCCTCCTGACGGCTCTTCGGTTCCTGAGGGCTAACTCTGGTTCTCCCAATGTCACCTGCATGTTCAGTGCTTGCAAGTGATTACATGAAAACATTACTGGCTTTTCTTTGCGCATTTGATCAATGTGACCTTATTACTTCCACAGTTAATAGATGATCTTGTTTAGTAGATCCTACTTTGATGATAGGCAATATCTTACTCTTGTATGAATGGCCTTTCATTATTATATAAATAAACCATTCGCTCTTCAAAATATTGTTAAGGACTCCTTGTTTTCAACTCAATTACAGTGTTGTTCTGTTTTAGAAGAATCAGAATGTAGTAGTTTTTAGTAAGAAGGGGACCTTAAGCTTTCAAGGGCTGATGACGTTACTGCGAAGCCAAGTACTTTCTTACAGAAAGGTTGCTTCAGATAATTATAAAAAGCAAGTTCTGGTAGTTGTAACGCTTGTTCTTCAATAAAAACTGTTCAACAAGGATCTCGTTAACCAAAAGCAACCTGTTGGGGAGAGTTGAAAGCCTCTCTTAGGTGGTGCTCCATATCCTCCCAAATCTCAATGGTTACCGGTAAGCAAGGGGCCTCTCTTAGGTGGTGATCCATATCCTCCCAAATCTCGATTGTTACCGGTAAGCAACGAGCATGGAGGATCATTAAGCTGGATTCTCACATTTAAATCCTCATATTTTCAAAAGTGTTATTTAATAACAGAATATCATATAAATTTATCTATTATTATTTTTCATTTACTTTTATTCAAAATAATGTTAATTTTTAGTAAGTGTTTATTAATGAACAAAAGACTTTTAAAATATATGAATTAAAATAAAAATTAAATTAAAAAGTCTGATATAATTAATTTTAAATTAAAAAAGAGATGACTTGAATTTAACCACGTAATTGAATCTCTTTTTTTTAATGAATTCAATTCACATCTTAAATGGTCCGATTTAGTGTGTAAATTGAAGACTCAATTCTTTTCAAAATATTAAAAATTCTTTCTTCAAATATACATATTATAAATATACAAATTACTACAAAATATGCATACATTGTTTATATACTATTTTTAGTTAAGGATAAAAAAGTTATATGAAATAGTTGAATTCATTTTTATTGTGTATCAAATAATGTAATTGAATTCAATTCTAATATTTATAGATTTATTTTAAATAGTGTAAATCGAATTTAATTCAATCCCACAAATGTATTAAATCTAATTCGTAAATAAGTCTAATTCGAAAGTTTCCAAATAGCCTATTAATCTCGCATTCCTGAATCCCATTGAAGAAAGAAGCTATCCTAATGAAGAACAAAAAGTTGGGGGCGTTACAAAATCTCTTGTCTGAGTGATTTGTGAACATTAAAAATACACAAGTGAACAGTGACATTTGGGGAAAAAGAAGAAATCTCACCCTAGTTTTGTCGCTAACGTTGGAGCTTTGACGCTGAGTTCCCTGCTCAGTGTCCAAACTAGGCATTTCTAGTTTCATCGTTTCGTCTCTAGCATGAGCGCACCCATACTTTCTGAAATAGGACCTACCTCTCCCAACCTTCAAGCAGCCCTGGGCCCCTGGCTCAGTCGTTGGGTAGTCGACTGGTGAAAAAATCCAGGCTTAGGGAGGAGGAACCACCAGACGAGGGGGGGACGGTGGAGGACCGCATGGCGCAAGCAAAAGTCTCATTTAAGAATGCAATGATGAAGGATTCAGCTGTCACAAATATAGAGTCCGACACTGAAGCTATTTACATCCAAGACGGTGACGTTCTTCAGGACTCAACAGATGGTATTCCGTCGATATTGTTCTCGGAACGGATACTCTGGTGGCAAACAAGACCAAAAGCTTAACGGTGATTGTCAAACTCCTAGGTAGACGTATGAATATGAACTCATTGCAAAACCGTTTGTTTACATTGTGGAAACTGAAAGGAGCTTTGAAATGTATGGACATTGAGAACGAATACATTGAGGTTAGCTTCAAAGATGCCAACGATTTTTCTAGGGTTCTTACTGAGGGACCATGGATCATTTATGGGCATAATCTTACGGTCCAACCATGGTCGCCAACTTTTGATACTTCCCCATTTTACGGATCAAAAATAATTTTATCACAGTTTGAGAATTTAGCCTTATTACTTAGATTCGGATCCCAAACCTCCCAAGCGCCTTATACCACAAGCCATTACTTGAGGAGGTGGGTGTCACGATTGGCAAAGTTGTTCGCATTGATGAGAAAAGAGTGATGGCCACCAGGGAAAGGTTTGCTCGTAAGGCAGTGATAATTGACCTCACAAAACCATTGATTACAAGAATTGGGGTCAACGGGCAAATAAAAGTAGTTGAATATGAGTCCTTACCGGTGGTGTGCTTTCATTATGGCATGTAAAGGCATTTGAAAGTGAATTGTCCCAAGTCGGTAGTGCAAACCAATCCAAGAGTGATTACAACCCAGGTGGAGGGAAGGCCGATGGGTCCGGTGGTGCCGACTAAAGAGATGATAGCGGCGGTGGAACCTTTCGGACCATGGATGCTAGTTGAACCCCCGCAAACAGAAACCCAACAATTATGGCAATGAAAGATCTTTAGCTGTGACTCGTGGGCTTCCCTCCAATGGATCTCAATTCATTGTGCTCTCTAAAGCTTATGATGGCCAACAATCGAATACAGATGATAAAAGTACAGGCAATAACAAAGAAGAAGAAAAACGGGACAATGGTCCTACTATTAAGGGGTTGGGCCCGGGTGTTACTACCACTTCCAAGAGAGTGGTATTAACTAATAACAAAGGCAGGAACAAGGTAGGTTATATGGAAAATCCATTCTAAGGCCTTGATTTTAATTCAGCTCCTATTAACTCGCATGATGCAATAACTATTTTTGGAACTAAGTCTAACGATAATCAGGCTGCAATGGGCTAGAAGCAAGGAAAGAATGCTCCAAAGGGACAGGGATGCAATGAGGCTACGCAAGATGGGTTCAAGTATCTGGGTTGTGGTAGAACGAACAGGGCCACTTTTAAGCAAAAGGATGGATCGGGAATAGGTCAAAAACCTATCGCAGGATCTGCTAAAGGGGGCCACGTGATTGGGTTAGCCAAAAGATGTGGTAAACAGGTCAAACACATCAATTTGGACCCTGCGCTATACACTGTTGTGTAGCCAGAAGATGCGCTACCTTTGGTATCCTATCCCAGACGAAGAGGAAAATCATTGCTCGGTTTAGCGAGCTTTGGAGACCCACAAAACGGTCAACCTTATTACCTTGGAGACCAAATTGCCGGTCGAGTTTGAGGAGATTCTCGACCAAGAAGAGTTACTTTGGAAGCAGAAATCGCATATTGATTGGCTGCTACAAGAGGATTGTAACACAAAGTATTTCCACAATAAACCTGGTGTGGCGAAAACACAACAAAATTGAGGCCCTCAAGTTGGATGAGGTGAATTGGTGTTTTGATGAGGACGAGCTGCAGAAGGCCACAACCACTTATTTCCTAAACCTGTATTCGGCTGAGGCTACTCTTTCTAATCACTAATACATCTGTGGTATGTTTCCTGAGCTCTCCCCCTTGGAGTTTGACTCTCTTAGGGCTCCTGTTCTAGGCTCCGACATCCAGGAAGCTATGTTTAGTATGGCTCCGCCAAAGACTCCGGAAGTGGATGGCTTGCATGTTCAATTCTTCCAGAGTCAATGGGAGATTGTGGGTCCCTCGGTTTGCAACATGGTTAGGGGCGTTTTCTTGGGAGACCTTATTAGCCCTTTAATTAACCGGATGCTCCTGGTTCTCATCCCGAAGGTTACTCATCTAGAAATCGTGTCCCAATTCCGGCCTATCAGCTTATGCTCAGTGTTGTATAAAGTTATCACTAAGGTTATTGTCCACAAATTGAAGCCCCTCATGTCGAAACTGATTGCCCAAAACCAAGTCAGTTTTGTAGTGGGTCGGCACATCACAGATAATACTATTATTGTACAAGAAGTTGGCCACTCGATGGCACAGAAGAAGGGTAAGGTTTGGTGGATGGCCATAAAGGTTAACTTAGAGAAAGCCTATCACAGAGTTAGCTGGGATTTCCTTAGAGATTCGTTGGAGGATGCGGGACTACTAGCTAATTTTACTGATACTACCATGCGGTGCGTCTCTTCTCCTAGTATGCAAGTTCTCTGGAATGACTCCATGTCTAATGAATTTTATCTCTCCAGAGGCATTAGGCAAGGGGACCCGCTTTCACCGTATTTATTTGTCTTGAGTATGGAAAGACTTGGTCAAAGCTTCACGGAGGCCGTTCATAATAACCTATGGAAGCCCATCTCCTTGACAGAAAACGGTACTCCTTTATCCCATTTATTTTTCGCGAATGACCTATTGCTTTTCTATCATGCCAAAATTAGACAAGCTAAGGTGGTGGCGGAGGTGTTGCACCAATTCTATTGTGCCTTCGGATATAAAGTCAATGCTCAAAAGACGCAAATCTTCTTTTCGTCGAATACTGAGAGAGCGACTGCCTCAGCTATTAGCAATAAGCTAGGTTTCTAGGAGGTGGATGATCTGGGTATGTATCAGGGAGTCTCGTTGCCCCACCAACGAGTCAATACGAGCACGTACCAATTCTTGCTTGACAAGATTAACAAGAAACTCAATGGTTGGGACGCTAGCCTCCTATCCATGGTAGGTCAAGTTACTCTAGCCAAGCCGGTAATTGCAACTACCCGAATTATTTTATGCAGACTGCTCTTTTGCCGACTAGTATCCTGACTGAGATAGAAAGACTGATCCGCCACTTTGTTTGGGGTATGAATAACGGTAAGGCTAAAACAACCCTAGTTAACTGGGAGACTTGTTGCCAGCTGGTCCAAAATGGTGGTCTAGGGTTTCGCAAGCTGCGGGAGCATAATAGAGCTTTCCTTTGTAAGTTTGGCTTTGGTATCTTGGCCTGCAAGGATGACCTGTGGGTGCAAGTGGTGAGACAAAAATATAAGGTCGGTAACGATATTCCTAATGGTTTGGTTAAAGGTAGCTGCTCGCTTTTTTGGTAGTCTCTTGCTAGAATATGGGACGAGCTCTGACAGAATATTTGCACTTCGATTGGTGATGGTAATAGTACTGGGTTCTGGTATGATGTTTGGATCCTAAAGTTGGGTCCTTTAGGGAACCATAAAAACCATGGGATTATGGTTCATGACTCGTGGAAAGTGGCGGATGTCACCACTAGTATAGCTGACTGGAATTGGTGTTTGCTCGAAAATCTCCTTCCTCCTTTAGTCTTGCTTTATATTTAGAAAATTTGCCCTCCTAACCAATTTGCAGGTCCGGACAAAATTGCTTGGACAGGCTCGAGAGATGGCACCATTTCAGTGTCGGCCGCTTATAATAGAATTATGGAGCCACATTGGGAGACCCCGAGTGACATATGGCAACTCATTTGGATCCTCAAAGGCCCCTAAAGGATTAGGAATTTTTTCTAGCTAGTGGGTAGGGGAAGAATTTTTACAAACATGAAGCGATGCAAACATGGATTCACCGTGGATGCTTCGTGTCATATTTGTGGCCATGCCCAAGAATCCATCCTCCATGTGCTTCGACATTGCAAAATGATTGAACCAGTTTGGAGAGACTTGGTACCCCAGCAAGATTAGGGAGTCTTCTTTTCTTAAACCCTCGTTGATTGGGGTTATTATTAAACATTAGTAACCATAGAACTGTGATTCCTAAGCATTTTTCATGGAATACCCTTTTTGGCATAGTTTGTTGGTTGGCTTGGAAACAAAGGAATGACATGGTTTTTAATGATGTCGAGTAGGACCCTTGAGACGTCAAAGGTACAAGGTTGACGTGGGCGAGGCATGTCAATGGGGAACGCTAACACAACAGATGTACGACCAATCCTAGACAGCGACAGACCATTAGGTGGATCCCTCCAGCCCTCAATCAAGTGAAGCTAAATACAGATGGAGCGTGGGGGAGCACGATGAGCATCGGGCGTGCTGCGGGTGTATTTCACAGCTCGGATGGTGCTTGGTTGATCGGCTATAACCGGTTTCTCGGTATTAGCTCAACAATGAATGCAGAACTTTGGGCCATTTTTTATGGGCTCCAACTTGCTTGGAGTTGTGATTTCCATAACCTTGTCGTGGAATGCAATAGTAGTGGTATTGCCAAAATACTGAACAAACGAAATAATGCTTCATCACCGAACATGCTTATTCGTACCATTGATGACTACCTCAAGTGTGATTGGAGTGTCAGCCTTATCCATAAGCACAGGGAAGCTAATAGGGTAATGGATCATTTGGCCAAGTTGGCCCTTGTTGACACACGAGGCCTCCAACAGTTTGAGAACTGTCCAGAGTTGATGCAGTAGATAATAGCTGATGATTTGCAAGGTCAAGCTCGACGGTGTCCCAATATTATTCGACCGATGACTTAATTTAGTTTAAGGGCTTGCCCTCGCTGCTTCTAAAAAAAAAAAAGCGCACACCTTGAAAGTGATTTTTAATCTATGGCCACTATACTAAGTCACATGTGATTGCTTCGACTTTCAAAGGAATCTCGCTTTAATTTAATTTAATGGATTATGCTATAAGCACCTTTAATATAAATATGTATTTAAATTTTAAAATTTTTGTAAAAAAAATTATATTAAACATTTGAAAGTCTATAAAACATTAACACATTTATAAAATAATCTTAAGACTTTCAGAAACTTTGGAAGAGCAGCCAAAGATGGTGGTGGTCAAACATCGGCAACTCTCCGTCACCGTTCAACTGTTGGTCTTTCTTCTCCTTACAGCATTCCTGGGAACGCACGTCCAACCATTCACGATAGAAGAAGCAACCATTAACGACATACAGCAAGCCTTCTCCGAAAACAAGTTGACATCAACTCAGTTGGTGGACTTCTATATCAACCAAATTAAAACTCTCAACCCTCTACTTCACAGCGTTATAGAAGTCAACCCTGATGCTCATGATCAGGCACAGAAGGCTGATGAAGAGAGGAGGAAGAATCAGGGCCGTAGATTCTTAGGAGATCTACATGGCATTCCTGTTCTGCTCAAGGACACCATAGATACCTATGATAAGATGAACACCACAGCAGGGTCGTACGCATTACTGGGGTCCAAGGTGGCGCGTGATGCTGGAGTTGTGGAGAGGCTGAGACAGGCTGGGGCGGTTTTACTTGGGAAAGCAAGTCTCAGTGAATGGTACAAGTTTCGATCTTTGAGTCATGTGCCTAATGGTTGGTGTGCCAGAGCTCAACAAGGAGTGGTAAGGTCTACTCTTTTCCTGGTCAACCTAGGAATTGTTAGATCCTAACTAGTATGGATAGCGTTGACAGAAGCTGTACAAATGATGCACATATGTTACCTGGTCAACTATGAACTATGTTCAGATAATGGCGGCTGATCTTATTGCAGGGCACGAGAACTCGGGAGCTTTTCGATTTCCTAATTCTGGGTGATGAAATGAATTTTTATGTCTAACAAGTTCAGTGAAAGTATAAGAGCTTTGAAAAATAGTTGAGGAGGCTACTCTAGGATGTTAGTGACGAGGAAAAATTCTAACTTTCTCGTAGTAGATTGTTAATGGATGGAAAATTTATCAGCTTTGCTCCCACGGGGGATCATTTGTATGTTGGTTTAGTCCAATTGCTTTAGGCATCCCATCCAATGTTACCTCCAGGTGAAATCCCAAGAGAAGGATCAGAGCAGAAGATTGAAGATGCTTCTTCTGATCCTTATCTAATCACCGTTTCTTCAACACCTTCCTGTTTTAATCCTTTTTCTACTTTATCAACCTCTATTATCAAAAATATATAGGGAAGAGCAAAATCTCACCTGAAAAAAAGGAAGATTGGATCATACTTAAGAAGTTTGCTGGATTCTTCGTGAATGCTTGAATTCATTTCCCTATCCGTACATTTTCTTTTAACTAAATCTGGCATTTCAATGCGTTGAGCATGCAGAATCCTTACCTTCCCGGGGGTGATCCATGTGGATCAAGCAGTGGATCGGCAATATCAGTAGCCGCAAACATGGTGGCTGTTTCTATTGGGACTGAGACTCATAGCTCTATCATCTGCCCCTCTGATCATAACTCTGTGGTGGGTCTTAAACCCACTGTTGGCCTCACCAGCCGAGCGGGTGTAATTCCTGTTATGCCTAGCCTGGACACGATTGGGTAAAGAACACATATAGCTGTTGATAACCTACTGTGGAACTGCCATGAAACGAATAATTAGATGGCTGTTTATGTTTTCTGTCTAAATGCATACTTGATACTGTTGATTTGTCACATGTGCATCTTCAGGAAAGTGTTAATCTTAGATGATGTATATACAGGCCCATTGCCAGGACAGTGTCTGATGCCGTTCAAGTTCTTGATGTAATTGTGGGTTACGATCCAAGAGATCGTGAAGCAACAAGTGAAGCGGTAAAGTTTATTCCTGCTGGTGGTTACAAGCAATTCCTCAATCTACTAGGGCTGAAAGGCAAGAGATTGGGGGTTGTTAGAGACCCATTTTTGAGCTTGTTCAACGAATCTGGAATTTCTGCTTTCGAGCATCATTTGAGCACATTAAGGTACTCTAGCAGTATAATGCTAACAGAATATTATCCCTTATTATTATTCGACATTGGCTGTTAGAATAGAATTTTTTCCTTTTCCTGGAAATATACCTTCCCAATCTTCAGAATCAATTATATTTGTTGTGCTATAAGAATTTTGAACTTTACAGGAAAAGAGGTGCTATTGTAGTAGACAATCTGGAAATATCAAATATCAGCACAATTATGAATCCGGGAAAAAGTGGTGAAATAACACTTATGAAGGCTGAATTCAAGCTTTCCTTGAATGAATACCTGAATCAGCTTATCACTTCTCCAGTCAGGTCCCTTTCTGACATCATCATCTTCAACCAAAATAACCCTGAACTTGTAAGATAATTTTTGTGCCTCGTTCTGGAAATTTTATTCTATTTTGTGTAATGAGCTTTCTAATTAGTGAAAGGAAACCACTCTGTTGAATGCAGGAGAAACTCAGAGAGTATGGTCAGAGTACTTTCATAGAAGCAGAAAAGACAGATGGAATTGGAGTGAAAGAAAAAAAGGCAATTGATTCGATGAAAGAACTCTCCCAAGATGGATTAGAGAAGTTGATGATTGAAAACAACTTGGATGCAATGGTAACACCAGGCTCGGGTGCAGTTTCCGTGCTGGCAATTGGAGGATACCCTGGGATAACTGTTCCTGCTGGATATGATGACAATGGAATGCCATTTGGAATTTGTTTTGGAGGATTGAAGGGTACAGAACCAAAGCTAATCGAGATTGCTTATGCTTTTGAACAATCAACAATGATAAGGAGGCCTCCTTTCCCAAAATCTTCTGAAGTGAGTCCACTGAGTACTGAAATTCTCTTTGGGAGTGTGTAATTGGGAACTTCAACCACCAGTGTAATATTTTCCATAAAGAGAACAAACCGTTTGTTCTTTATGTTGGTCACAGATTGTTGTTGGATTGGCGGATAAGAAACAAGATGACCTTGGAAATAAGAATTACAACATAGAACTGGTGACTGTTGCCTCCTATTAAATGAAACTAATGAACAATTGTAACACAAGAAGAAAGTAACATGTTTTTACCGGATATCACACTAACCACTGAATTTCAAATGTACATCAGATTCTGAAACAGAAGGAAATTTGACGTACCATAACATATATCAGGGTAGTGTAGACCACCGCTATAAAGTAGACACCCTTATAAGTACGTATTTCTCATTAGCTTTTCCAGATGCAGAACATAACAAAATGGGCGGAAAATCTCCTAAAAGCTACTAAGTTTAGTCAGTAGTAATCCCAGACGGCCTTGGCTTTGTAATCACCAGCTAGTTTCATATCTTCTGATTTCAGAATACTCTATCAGCTTAATAGGACAAAGTAACTTTTTTCCTTGCATAAAGAAAAAGGGGTATCTTTACATGGTCACCGTCTAGGACAAGATTCCAAAACAGAACACTAGATTTCATCTCAACAAGTTATAAAGTCAAAAGTTGAGGTCCAGGACAAAGAGGGAGAGTTAGTGGTAGTCGTCTGTATCACCAGATACCGTCTCATCTTACACAAATCAAACTCCAATACGAAACTACCATTCTGATCTTGATATGCCTACCTACTGTCTCTGTAACCTTTCACTTGTCTATCGCTGACTTTCATCTTCCTAGCCGTAACAAATCATGGGCTGACAATTAGAGAAGCAAGCGGCCATGGTCTCCAGCTTGCTTTTGAAGAAAAATCAGCTCACTTATAAGTAACTTGTTGAGTTTTGCATTGCAGAAACGATAAAGTCATAAAACAAAATCCAGTGCTTGAAGGAGGCATTAAAACAAACCGTAGTGCACTATATCGGGCAAATAAGGCTGACGAAGAGCGCAGGGCTACCGGATCAGGTTCACTAGGAGGGTTACATGGCATTCCTGTTCCGCTCAAGGATATCATAGCAGCCAAGGATAAGCTGAATACCCCAGCTGCCTCATTTGCTCTACTTGGATCAATCGTGCCTCGTGATGCAGGTGCAGTAATGAAGTTGAGGAAAGCTGGAGGCATCATTTGGGGGAAGGCTAGCTCGAGTTAGAGGTTTGATTTTAGATCTATTACTGCACGTAATGGGTTTAGTGCTAGAGGTGGGCAAGGAAAGTTGAATTAATCCAAGAATTTAATCATATCAGGTTGTCTTGTCATGGTCTTGATTAAGTGTTTAAGCAGACACTTGAGGCTTAAGTAGTGGGTGGGCTGTTAGTTTTAGGAGATTATATCAACCCCTTAGTTTTAGGGATTGTGATTTGATTTGATTTCCATATATTGTTATCTTGTATAGATTGATGTCTATCTATATTCTATCTCCTAATCTCTATATGTACATTGTACAGTGCAATAATACACACACAGAAAATTTCCAAATCTCTTATGTTCATTATTCGTTTCTTCTTTATGGTATCAGAGCCTGTTTCAATCCTGCAGTAGGATTCAAATCAAGGCCATCATCACTTACCTATACCAATCTCAGCCACAATGGTGGGGGATGAAGGCAGTACATTGGCCAACCAATTGGTAGCGTTATTGCAGAACCTGCCATAGTCAACCAGTCAGCAAACAACTTCAATTCCACAAACAATCACATTATCAGTAAAATTAAACCAAACCAACTACTCCCTGTGGGCATGTCTCATGAAGATGGCAATTGGGGGTAGGGGCAAACTCAGTCATATTACAGGAGTTCCAGGGGCACCTGCAAGAGAAGCAGCCGAATACACACAATGGGAGCATATTGATTTGATAGTCTGCTCCTGGATACTCGATAACATGGAGCAAGAGCTCGTGGTGAATTATGTGGAATATCCAACGGCAGAGGACTTGTGGGAGGGACTTGCCGCAACTTACAGTAAGGGCAGAGAAGGAGTACAGATATTTGATCTCACAGTCAAGGCAAATAGTCTCAAGAAGGGGATAGATTTAATTGAACAGTATTACTCCAATCTCCAAGGGATTTGGAGGGAAATTGAGACCCGAAAACCAAACCCGATGGTGTGCCCAGAGGACATCACAATTTTCAACTGTCTCCGGTCCGAAACTAGATTGTACCAGTTCTTGGCAGGAGTTGGAGAATAATTTGATTCAGAAAAAAGGGATCTCTTAAAAGAGGACCCATTACCATCAGTAGAAACAGCATATGCTGTTATTAGAAAAGAGAGGAACTGACGCAGCATCATGGGGGCTGACAAGGGGGAGTCATCATCGACTACAGTCTCAGGCATTGGAGCCGGATTTGGGGCCAGCTTTAACCCCAAATCCGGATGGAACTCAAGAACCCAAGTGGGCTCAACAGAAAATGGAGAAATCGGACAAGGGTATGCTACCAAACCTCGTTCAGAAACGTCGAAGGGACCGAAGTCATCATCGTGAGGTAGCAACATTAACCGGAGCAAAATCCAGTGTAGTCATTGTGACAAACTCAGACACAGTAGAGACGAATGCTTCCAGTTGATTGAATTCCCAGAAGGTTGGCGAAGTCAACACTAAGAAGGACCGGCGGGCAACGCGAATGGAACGACGACAATAACCGGAGGCAGCAATGAAGGGGCGGCCATTGAAACTGGTCAGAGAAGCAAGGAAGGATCTGGAGTAGGGTTAGCTGCCGTTGGAGAAATAAGGGAAGTGGGAAATGATGCTTATAAAGGTAGTAAATTAGGGTTTGGGAAATTACATCGCCAACCCTCGGTTTTAAACTCTAGTCAGTATTGTCCTAATAGTTTTATTGAAAGTTGTGAAATTAACCTCAAAAGTGTTAGTAGTGGTGAAATTAAGCAGGGACATGCATGTGTTGCCCAGGATTCGGAGAATGACAAAAATGTACAGTGGCTCTTTGACTGTGGAGCTACCGATACGATGACGTTTGACCCCCGAGATTTGGTCACGTCATCTGTGCCTACCAAGACATCCATTCAGAGTGCTAATGGGGGTCTCTCTTCGATTCACGAGGCTGGGACAATAGAACTTTCTCTGTCCTTGAAACTTAAGAATTGCTTATATGTTCCCAGTTTGTCCTGCAAGTTTTTATCTATCAGTCATGATACCGAGGAATTAGACTGTGTTGTGTTAGTGGCCTCTACATTTTGTCTCTTACAGGATATTCAGTCGGGGAAGGTAATTGGGCGTGACACTGAACGTGGAGGGTTATACTACGTTGATGAGGTGGCTCAACATGGAACTGCTGCGCTGGCTCACGGAATAGTTGAAAGACAACAGTGGTAATGGCATCGACGTTTAGGCCATCCGTCAGTAGGGTATCTTCGTTTGTTATTTCCGAAATTATTTTCACGTAATAATTCTATGTCATGTGAGACATGTCTATTGAGTAAGAGTCATAAGTAGTCCTATCATCCGACTAATACTCGGGTCCAGTCAGTTTTTTCCTTGGTCCATTCAGATGTCTAGGGGCCTGCTCCTAATTCTGGGTCATGTATGTCAAACAATGGGTTGAAATATTTTGTTTTGTTTATTGATGATTGTTCTCGTATGACATAGGTTTATTTTTTGAAACATAAGTCTGATGTGCACTCTAAATTTATTGAGTTCTATAATATGGTTTACACCCAATTTCATATCAAAGTTAAAATTCTCCGATTTGATAATGGGGGGGAATATGTGAACACCACCCTTAAACAGTTTTTTCTAGAAAAAGGCATAATTCACCAAACTTCATGCCCGCATACACCCCAACATAATGGAGTTGCAGAACGTAAAAACCGCCTAATTTTAGAGATGACCCGATCCATCATGCTTGAGTCACAAGTTCCAACCTTCTTCTAGCCTGAGGCCGTCGCCGCTTCAGTCTATCTCATCAATCGTCTTCCTACCAAAATTCTCAACCTCCAAATACCTCTTAAAGAACTTTCTAGTCATGTCAATGTTCCGTCAGCCTTAACACTACAACCCCGTGTCTTTGAGTGTTTTGTGTTTGTTCACATTCCAAAAACAGAAAGATCTAAGTTTGACCCGTGTTCTCTTAAATGTGTGTTCGTGGGGTATGGGATTCATAAAAAAGGCTACAGGTGTTATCATCCGTCCACTCATCGTCTCTACACGACAATGGACTGTGACTTCCTAGAAACAGAATTCTTCTACTCCTCCCAACCCAGTGGTCAGGGGGAGAGTCAGTCAGACCCACTGAGTTGGATCTCAAGTCCAATTCTGCCTGATGTGGTTCCAACAGAGTTAGTACGCGGGACCACCGAGCCTCCTTCTCACGGAGGATAGAACCCTCCACTAGATCCTGCATCCCCACTGAATATTTCAGAGGTAAGTACTCCTGATCTAGACTTTGATAATGTTGATAGTACTGATGTTTCCTCTGGTGATCATGATGGAGTCAGTGCAGAGGATGTTTTAAGACAGGGGGAGTCAGATTCTAGATCTGAATCGGAGAGGTATGTGCTACCACCTAGGAATACGAGAGGTGTTCCTCCGAAGAGATATGAGCCCGAGTAAGAGCCCAGAAAGTCCAGATATCCTGTAGCGCACCTAGCCAGGGGAAGCCTATCACCAGTAGCTCAGGCTTTTGCCACAGCAATTTATTCTGAGGTGCTTCCGAGGACAGTACATGAGGCCTTGGAATAAGAGGAGTGGCGTGATGCGATGGCAGTGGAGATGGCAGCACTAGAGAAGAATGGGACTTGGGAGAAATGTGTATTACCATCCGGGAAGAAGACAGTTGGATGTCGTTGGGTGTTCACTATTAAGCACAGAGCGGATGGATCTGTTGAGTAGTATAAGGCCAAACTAGTGGCCAAAGGCTATACTCAGACATATGGGGTAGACTATTCTGAGACTTTTTCTCCAGTTGCTAAGATTGATACTATTCGTTTGTTGTTTTCAGTTGCAGCTAATTGGGATTGGCCTCTTCATCAGTTTGATGTGAAGAACGCCTTTCTTCATGGGGATTTGAGGGAAGAAGTATACATGGAGCCTCCACCGGGCTTCTCAGATGATTTCCGCTGCAAAGAAGTGTGTAGGTTGACGAAAGCCTTGTATGGTCTTAAGCAGTCACCGAGAGCATGGTTTGGCAGATTTACCATTGCGATGAGAAAGTATGGTTACTGCCAAAGTAATTCTGACCACACTTTGTTCATCAAGAGGAGAGGGGGCAGAATAACCTATCTAATAATTTATGTATATGATATGACTATCACCGGTGATGACTTGGAGGAGATGGAGCAATTTAGGGGGAATCTATTCCAAGAGTTCAAGATGAAGCACTTGGGAGAGCTCAAGTTCTTTCTTAGAATCGAGGTTCTCAGATCGAGGAGAGGAATTTTCATCTCTCAACGCAAGTATGTCTTAGAGTTGCTAGCAAAGACCGGACTAACGGACTGTAAGCCAGTAGAGACGTCGATTGTGGTCAATCATAGTTTGCAGATAGTTGATGGGACAGAGTTAGCTGATAGAGAACGTTATCAGCATCTGGTGGGGAAGCTGATATATCTGTCTCACAGGAGGCCAGATGTGGCGTATGCTGTAGGAGTTCTGAGTCAGTTCATGCACCGTCCTCAGGTTGATCATATGGAGGTTGCTTTGAGAGTTGTCCGGTACTTGAAGCTCCAGGAAGGGGTGTTTTGTTGAGGCATATATAGATGCTGATTGGGCAGGTAATCCAGTTGACAGGAGGTCCACGTCTGGATATTTCACTCTTGTTAGAGGTAACTTGGTTACTTGGAAAAGTAAGAAGCAAAAGGTGGTCGCACTTTCTAGCGCAGAGGTAGAGTTTCGAGGGATAGCTTGAGGGTTAGCAGAGGTTCTGTGGCTTAGGAAGTTGCTGGCTGAGATTGATTTCCCAGTTTAGGGGGCATGCAGCTTGAGGTGTGATAATCGGGTTGCGATCAGTATTTCAGAGAACCCAGTCCAACATGATCAGACTAAGCATGTGGAGATTGACCGGCACTTCATCAAGGAGAAGCTGGATGGTGGAGTAATAGCTCTTCCTTTTGTTCGGTCCGAGGATCAGCTAGCAGATATTCTTACAAAGGCAGTTACAGGCAGAGTCTTTGGAGAAGCATTGAGCAAGTTGAATATTGGTGATCCCACTATTCAACTTGAGGGGGAGTGCTAGTTTTAGTAGATTATATCAACCCCTTAGTTTTAGGGATTGTGATTTGATTTGATTTACATATATCGTTATCTTGTATAGATTGATGTCTATCTATATTCTATCTCCTAATCTCTATATGTACATTGTACAGTGCAATAATATACACACAGAAAATTTCCAAGTCTCCTATGTTCACTATTCGTTTCTTCTTCATGGGCAACATCTGTAGCACTAAATATGGTTGCAGTGGCTTTAGCTACCGATGGCTTTATTTTATGTGCATCCAATACTAAATCAGTTGCCAACAATAGGTCTCACCGGCCAAGCTGGAGTTATCCCAATTTCTCCTGGGCAGGACACCATAGGGTAGGAGAATGGAAATACTTAATCACTTTCATTATTAGAATCTATGCAAACTCGCTAGGATGAAATATGAGCAATTTGTTATTGGGTTTAGCTTATTTCCAGGTTCCTAATGCATGCAAGGAGCTTGACCTTAATTGTTTTCTCGTTGGAATGACAAGTTTTCAACTCTCGTAAGTGCATTCGGACTTCAAAGCATTCGTGTCTTTCAGATTAGGGGGCTCAAGATACGCAGTGTTGTCAGATCAAGAAACTAGGGAGACTAACGATGCATCAATGACCCTGCAACAGGAACTACCGAAGCTTCCAAAGTCGAGTTACACACTTTGCCTGGACACGTTGGTTGCTGACGCTATGAAGAACAAATGAGTTTCAACGGAGTCGTTTCAAGGGAACAAAAGAATGGTCGCATGGGCTGCACAAGAATAAGGGCAAGGGCCTACAAGGTAAGGCCATTCTTAGACTGGACCTTTCTAAAGGCAAAGGGCCAATTTCCATAGCCCCCATCCCAAAATAACCCACACCAACTGAACAACATACAGTAGTCACACTCTCTACTCACCACACGGTGATGTGTAATAGCATTGAAACCGGGAGCGGGTCGGTATCCATGAGTGAAGCTAGTCAACACATGGAAGGCATGGAGGAAATTGTAAGTCCGCGGTAACCCGCTGGCCCCGATCTTACATTACCTCCAGCCGAGCCTCCGAACGATATGTCCGTCGAGACAAGCCTCGAGGACATGTCGACGGAGCCTGAATCTGCGTAGGAGCCCGATGGGCATCGCAAAGATGTACCGGAAGGGGTGTTTGGCACTTTGAGATAGAAAGACCCTCGTTTACGCGAAATTATTCCTATATCAACAATCATATGGAATTGTATAGGGGGAGCGGGGGACGTTTTCAAACAATTTTATGAAATTATCTCCAATAGTATCGGCCAGGAATTTTGGTTCTCATCGAACCCAGGATTAGTGGTAGACGAGCGCACGCAGTCATCCGCAAACTGGAGTTTGATTTCTCCTTCTGAGTAGAAGCCGAAGGTTTTAGTGGGGGAATTTGGTTACTATGGAAGAAAGAGTTTGAAATCTCAGTTGAGCTAGCTCATAAGCAACTTATCCATGCTAAAATATTGCATGGATCTCATATCTTCGCATTCACAGCAGTTTATGCAAGTCCACAACTGCCCAACCAACAATTCCTCTGGCACCTGTTGTGAGGGATCAGCCACTCCATGCACTATTCATGGATTGTTGGGGGGACTTCAACGTTAAACAACATATTGCTGATAAAATGGGCGGTTCCCCGAACACACTAGTGGTCAGTAAAGATTTTCAAGACTGGGTCCACGATTGCAGTCTGCATAACTTGGGCTACATCAGATCGCAGTTTACTTGGCGGTGAGGTAATATACAAGCCCGTCTAGATAGAGTCTTTGGCTCAACGGCTTGGTGCGATTTGTTCCAGCATATAGTTAACCACCACTTATCCTTCCTGGGTTCTGACCATCGCTCAATGTTGGTTCAATTTCTTCGGCCTCGCAAGCATGTTATTAGTCCACCACTGTTTCGATTCCAATCTGCATAGCTTGCCCATGACAAGTTTCCCACGGTAGTCGCTGAGAACTGGCTCTCGGATGAAATGACGTTTACTAAATCTTTGACCACATTCTCCAGCCAACTCACGCATTGGAATCGATCAGCCTTTGGCAACATCTTCCATCGCAAGAAACACTTGTTAGCTCGATTGGAAGGCATTCACCACGTCCTGTCGAAAGAGGACTCAGACTCCCTATTGGCATTGAAGGACAAGCTGAGTGGGGTACTACTGTAGGTGCTTTGTGAGGAAGAATTATTTTGGCATCAAAAAGAAAGGTGTGACTGGCTCTCCCAAGGAGATTGCAATACCGAATACTATCACCTGGCAAACGGAAGAAGTTGAAGATAGAGCAATTAGTCGATACTAATGGCATTGAAATCGATGATGAACAGCAATTACGACTAATGGCTAGAAATTATTTTACTCAAGTGTACACAGCCGAAGAGATTCGACCTCAGAGACTGCACTGCTCAGTGACCTTTCCCTGCTTAACTGAACTGCAATTACAAGACATCGAACAACCAGTCCTCTCCACAGAAATCAAAACAGCCATATTCGGAATGAATCCAAATAAAACTCCAGGAGTTGATAGGTTTATTGCGCTATTTTTCCAAACATAATGGGCTACAGTTGGTCAAGTTGTGGTGACGTTTATTCAGAAGCTATTCCGAAATGAAGAATGGGACCCTGACATGAACAAAACTCTGCTGGTCCTAATTCTCAATGTCTTGTCCCCTAAGTATATTACTCAATTCAGACCTATTAGTCTATGCTCCGTTATATATAAGACTATTTTCAAGGTTATCGTCAACTGCTTAAAGCCCCACCTAGATGCCTTAGTGGCAAATACCCAATGCAGCTTCATCCCTGGAAGACTGATAACCGATAATATTATCATTGCCTAGGAGGTTATTTATTCAATGCGGAGGAAAACAGGAAAGACTGGGTTTTTTGCCCTCAAAGTCAACCTGAAAAAAGCATATGATCGACTAAACTGACAGTTTATTCAAGACACACTCCAGGAAATCCGAATTCCACATGATCTCCTTAAAATCATAATGAAGAGTGTGTCCACGGTCACCATGCAAGTGGTGTGAAATGGCATCCCTTCAGAACCTTTTACTTCGTCAAGGAGCATTAGATAGGGCGATCCCATATCGCCCTACTTATTTGTTCTTTGCATGGAATGGTTAGGTCATCTTATCTCCCAGGCGATGAGTCAAGATAGGTGGAGGTCGTTTAAGTGGGGTAGGACAGGGCCTCGTATCTCCCACATATTTTTTGCGGATGACTTAGTCTTGTTTGGCGAAGCTACGAAAGCGCAAATGGCGGAGGTCTCGAGAATTTTAGAGGAATTTTGTGCAGTGTCTGGCCAGAAGGTGAATTATAATAAGACCCGGATCTATTTCTCTAAGAAAGTTTCTTCGAAAACAACGCACAAGCTTAGTCACATGCTTCAGATTCAATGCATGACAAATTTGGGGAAATACCTAGGTGTACCGTTGTTACATGACTAAACTACGAGAAATACTTATTAGTACATCCTCGACCGTACATAATAAAAACTAACCGGGTGGCAAGCACGGGAGTTATCCATGACGGGACGGGTTACCTTAACATAATCAGTAATCTCATCCCTTCCCATATATACGATGCAAATGGTCAGGTTGTCACAGAAACTCTGTGATGAGCTGGAAAAAATAATGCGAACATTCATTTGGGGTTCTTCCGATGGTCAGCGCAAAATCCATTTAGTAAACTGGGAAGCAGTTTGTCACCCAAAAAAAGAAGGGGGTCTTGGAATTAAACGTATTAGAGCAACCAATGATGCCCTACTGATAAAGCTGGGCTGAGAACTACACACCAAGCTCTCAGCCTTATGGGTTCAAGTCCTTCGAGCGAAATATCAGCTAGATCTTAGTCACATCCCCCAAACTTTGGTCATCTAAGGGGTGTCATCCACCTGGAGGGGAATTTCAGCTACGTGGCGATACGTACGCCAAGTCCTCTAGTGGAGATTAGGCAATGGTCAACGGGCACGGTTTTGACACGACCATTGGGTGGAAAATTGGGGTCCTCTAATCATTGAGACAACATCCCCCCTTCCTGTCATACTGCTGCAAACTACAGTTACAGAGTATGTGAACAAGGATGGGAATGGGAACAGGTCCGACAGTTTCTCCCTCACTCTGTTTGTAGGATTATTGCAAAAATGAGTCCTCCTTTAGTGGAAAGGGGCGAGGACAGGATTGTCTAGGGGTCCAGGCTATGCTCAAGAATTCACAGTTGTCTCTGCTTATGACTTAGTTGCAACGCTAGACCGATGACCCAAAATTTTATATGGCCAGTAATCTGAAAATGAGTGGGCCCACAACGTATCCGTTCTTTTTTGTGGCTTCTGGACAAAAAGAAGTTGCTTACTAATTCCCAGCGAGTCGCTCAACACATAGTAACATAGAGTAGTTGTTAGTACTGTGGTCAAGAAGAGACCATTTTACATGCAATGCGGGAGTGTCCCAGCGCGACGGCTTTTTGGCGTAAATTTAACCTTAACGGGATAACGCTCGAATTTTTTCATCAGGAAGAGGATCAGTGACTATACATCAATCTTACTCACCCCGATCATTTGCACAAGGAGGATAGGGCCATAATTTTTGGTACTGCTGGTATTTATGGCAATGGCAGAATATGAGCCTTTTTGAAGAAGATTTTGTATGGCCGGTAGATGGCCATCACATCGTGTTAGTCTATGTGAGCTTGATCCATAAAGCTCAAGTTGTGATCGGCAGAGTCATACATCCAATGGGTCTACCTATCGGGCGAGTCGTGCAGTGGCACCCACCACTAACAGGCTGGTTCAAATTAAATACGGATGGTGCAGTCCAACCCGAATCAGCTCTAGGTACTATTGGGGATTTATTGCGGGACTGTACAGGGCAATGGCATGGCGGCTTCTTGACCAAAATTAGGCAAATGTTCACCTTTGACGACTGAATTAAGAGGGGTGTCTGATGGCCTTACCCTGACTTGGGCTCTGAATTACCAGAATGTGGTCCTTGAGACAGATTCGCTAGAGGTAATTAACATTTTGTCATCCTCACTAGGTTGTTTGACTGAGAATTATCCTTTGGTGCAGGGTATTTTGGAGCTGCTGGCTCGTGATTGGAACGTGCAATTTCAACATATCTATCGCGAAAGGAACCAAAGCCCCGATCACTTGTCCAAATTAGCACTGTCAGTAATTTTGTAATTTCTGTGTTTTCTTTCCTTAGTATTAAGAAAAAACAAACTAGACAACAAAGTAAATTCTTTTCTCTAGTCAATCTATACAGATATTGCACATCATGCTCTGTTCAAAAGACATGGCAATTGATTATTTACGGTTGACATCCATTAAGAATTGCCCTTATATCGAGCAAATTCATTGGCTCTGCATGAGACAGGCTTGTTGGCACTAACAAATCAAGAATAACATAATAAAATTTTTGTGAAAATTATTAGTGCCCTTCTTGTGAGCTTTCCTTCCATTTATATAGTAATTTGTACTACATATCGTATCCTTTGATTACAGCAAATCAACTCCTCAATAATATTCCCAAATTATAGCAAATCCTATTTTAGGAAAGTATATATTTATTGCAATAGTAATTTGACAATTAATCGGATCAATACATGCTGAATCTCGTAAATCCTACTTATGAATGGGCAACAATACTTAATTGGATCATCTCTTTTTCCATATCCAAACAACCAAATGCAATGCTTATCAAAGTTGCATCTGTGAATAGCATTTATTCTCTTTGGAAAGAACGGAACAACAAGTTATATAAAGGTGTTGGAGAAAATATGTATCAAATGATGGTTAAAATTATCAATGTGATTCAAGCTAATATCATCACTAAGAGACTGGAGCACCACCTTACTTTTGATATCAAATGTACATGGCATCTTTAATTTTTTTTTCTACGAAGGATCTGTTCTTGTTTCTTGTTTTTGTTACCCTATTGTTGAGTTGTTTTTATTGGAGAATGGTTCAAAGTTGTTAAAAATATAGCCTTTGATTAAAGATAAAATTTGGAGTAGTAAGATAGAGTAGTAAATTTAAGATTTGTTATTTGTTAAAAGATAAAATTTTATCTGTTAAGATAAAGTTCTTATCTGTTAGGATTTAAACTTTTAAATTTTTTAATTTTTTGCTTAATATTTACCAAGAAATTTAATAAGTTTATTATTTCATTGCTTATATATTTAGACCTTCAGCATCAGTGTAAAGTACAACTCATCAATAAATTGTCTCTTGCAGTATCTCTTTTCTATTATACTATATTTTAATTAGTTTCTAGTTTTAAAATCCAACATGGTATCAGAGTTCTTAAAGATCTTGAGAGATCTATGAGTGATTAATGCTTTACAAGCTCAAGAGCAAAGAAAGGCAATGAGAAACCAAGAAAGTGGAAAGCTGGTGGAAGAGCATATCTAACAAAGGTTTTGTCATCAAAGAAGAAAGCAAACATTCCACAATATAGCCATTGTGAGAAGTTTGGTCATGAAGAGAAAGATTGTTGGCATAAAGGGAAGTCTCGATGCTTTAGATGTAAACAATTTGGACATTTGAAAAAGGATAGCAAGTTCAATAATGGAGAACAAGCAAATGCAATGCAAGTGATTGAAGAAGACAACCTCTTTTAGTTGGTGAGAAGTGCACCAAAACGCATCATAGAGAGAAGTGCTCTATGGAGATAAGTGATGAGAGAACTGTTCATCTTGAAGAATAGAAAGAAGTGCTCCAAAGAAAAGAATTGTGGAGGGATGTGCTCCAACTATTAAAGGGTAATGAGAAGTACATCATCAAATTCAAAAAGTCTTATAACTTTGAATCAAGAGGGAATGTTGGAGAATGATCCAAAGTTGTCAAAAATGTAGTCTTTGTTTAAAGATAAAATTTAGAGTAGTAAGATAGAGTCATAAAGACAAGATATGTTATTTGTTAGAAGATAACATTTTATCTGTTAAGATAAAGTTATTATCTGTTAGGATTTAAACTTTTAAATTTTTTATTTATTTACTTAATCTTTATCAAGATATTAGTTAAGTTTGTTATTTCATTACTTATATATTTAAGACTTTAGTATCGGTGTAAAGTGCAACTCATCAATAAATTGCCTCTTGTATTATCTTTCTTCTATTATACTCTATTTTAGTTAGTTTTTGGTTCTAAATACCAACAATTTTAATAGTTAGCTTATTGTCTAACTATAAGTTATCATTGTAACAGTGTGATAGTTTCTACTATGGTTAATACAAATCCTTTCAATTTCAAAAAAAAAAATTTGACAGTTACTGCTGAACATATCTTTAAAGCTATACTTTACAAGCAAACGATAGCAAATGCTGACACTCTTCTAGTTGCCATAGTAGCTACCAACTACAAAACACAAAAATCTTCAAAAATGCATTTCATACGGTAGGTACAATACAAGTAATTTCTTAGGCCTAATGGGAGAAGATTTGGATAGTAAGGAACCCATCCTTGAATTTTTTGAGTGGATCAAAGAGTCAAGCTATTTAACACCATCTCCGGACACTAATGTACTTAACAAGATTATAGTTCCATTGACAAGCTAGTGAATTGGGATGGATAAGACATCATAAACTTGACATATGTTTTCTCGGTAACTAAAGACAACAAAGTGCAGTGCTAGTAGACTACTTGAAATAGCACATATAGATAATATATAGAATCAACATGATGTCAGCCAAGTTTAAAATATCGTCGAAGTGGACTCCCTAGAAGTCATCAATCTACTTTCCTTTTCCAACACTATGAGTAACGCTCATAATTTTTTGTTGGCAGGTACACGCAGACTACTCCACCAAGACTGGGAAGTGCAACTCCAGCACATACATCAGGAAGGTAACCAGTGTGCAAACAACCTGGCGGCCCTTGCCTTTCTCGCCAGCCCGGGCATCCATATCCTTCAGGAGCCTCCATTACCAGTTGTAAATCTACTTCACCGGGACACGCAAGGAGCTGTGTACTGGAGAGCTATCCTCTAGTCTAGTTTAGGATTTTGTTTTGATTTATCTCCTTTTCTAACCAAAAAAAAAATATCGTTGAAGGCTTGTCTGCATGAGTTGTTCACGTCCCCACTTAAATTATAGCATTCAACCAAAAATTTGCAGATCTGGTAAGTCCAACAAATAAATTGCAAAAATCCTATTTCTAGATTAGATAAAGCTTACACTGCATAATAACATCTACTCATACTTCAAAGATCATGCAGGAAAAGATTAAAGAATTTGGCCAAGTTATATTTCTCGCAGCTCAAACCACAACTGGAATTAACCACGTTGAGAAAATTGTGGGATGGATTTTAGAAGTTAACTACAGCTTGGATACATTGGTCACTTTTGGTGCAACCATTACTCCCGTTCTCACAAATCGCAATAGGAGCGTACGAGAAATCAGAGTAATTCCTTCTTAATCTTACTTTATGAACCAGTTGGTCCTCTTCAAGAGCTCGGTACAACACAATGTGGTCTGCAAGGTAGGGAGTGAGAATAGAACCTCCTTTTGGTTTGATAATTAGACAACACATGGTTCTATTTTTCAGCTTTAAAACTCTAATCCAAGCCTATTGTCATTTCCTACTACCACTAAGATGAGCTTTTTCATCAGGGGAAATTCTTGAGATTTTTTAAAATATCTTCAATACCTACAACCCCATTATCTCCCTTCAAACCGCTCTAATTTATTCTTCTAGAAAAATCAACCTCTCAACTAGTTGAAGAGCAAAAACATAGTCGAGCTCCTTCGGGTGACATTGCCTCAGGTAGCATGGAGCAACATTGTTTAGCGTAGAAACCTCCCTCCAAAGGTCTCCTTCCTCCTCTACCTGACCATGAAGAATAAGCTCAATACAGTGGATCATCTTTTCTATGTTGATATTAATAAATTATATCCCCTATGTTTAACGTAGGTAGAGTCACGAGACTACCTTTTCTTCTTGTGCCCCACTACTACATTGGTTTGGGAGCACGTCAAGTCTTACTGTGGATGGAATATTTTGGATAATTCACTAAATAGCATCGTCCATTGGTTGACAACTCATCCATCTATCCCAAGAAATGAAAGAGGGACCTTAACCATTGCCATAGGTATGATAGTTTAGGCGATATGAAAGGAAAGAGACGCAAAATGGTTTTAGGCCATAAGCAAAACAAGGCAACGCTCACTGAGAAAGTAATAAGAGGAGTTCGAAAGCTGGTTTTATTGCAACACCATTTCTTGCCATAGTTAAGAGCAACCATCCTAATGTCTATATACAGGATCTTTTATATTTGTATCTGATGAGGTAGTTATAAATGCTCATGTTGTGTGTTAAGGGTGCCCTCGAGGGCCATGGCCGGATAGTTGAGAGTGGGGCTTTGCGTGAGCTAGGTCCTAGGTTCTATTAATTGCCGCGTTGCTACAGTCTTTGTAAGAGCCTGTGGCAGCCAAGGGATTTATCTGCTAGGGGGTATTGCTCCTTAGGCCCTCTCGTTGAAACAGTTGCCCATTGGGCCCCCCAGAAGGAGTTTCCCTCGTACTGTAAAAAAAAAGGTGTTAAGGATACTTCCTTGGACATCTTAGTCTCTATAACCTTATTTTTTTCATTAATTCAAATTTTCCTTTTTCAAAAAAAATCGTAACAGTAGGATTACAAGGAATTAATGTCTCTCAGATGTGAGTAGGTGTATGTGATAAAATTTAACACCATATGTATATCTATATATTAATATAATTGTTGTCATTGTTAAATATAATTCAATATTTTGATAATAATTTTAGAATTATCATATTAAAAAATATATGATAATTCTATAGTTTATAAAAGATACTTATGAGTAATTCTAACTTATCATTTGACCAGTATATCTTATTGATTGATTAGTGTAAGTTAAAATAAAGTTTTAAGTATGTATTAGGAGTTTACAGTTTGATATTGATTGACAAATATTTCTAATACTTAAATTGGCCGATCAATATAATCATAAATTATTTTCTAAAATAGTTATGACAACATTAATCATGAAAAATAAAACATAGGAATTGAAAGAACACAAAAAGGAGGATTTGAGAGACAATTTAGAAAAAGGTGAATCTATTAATTAGTATCCATATGATTTGGAAAATTTTCAAGTATAAAGAAGTTATTGAAGGTACATTTCATGGAGCAAAAGTTGATAGTATATGTTAATTAGAGCTTTTTATATTTATTATTTTATTAAATGTGACTATTAAATTAAATATCTTGTTATATATTAATTAACTGTTTAGAATCTTTAATTTTCAGATTACTGAAAATTTTTAATTCGAGGTATCTAATGAAATTAGGATTTTATTACTTATGAATTCTAAAAGAAAATTTTTTATGTGAATTTTATGTGGTTTGCATGATTATAGAGTTTAGTAAGAGTGTGAATTGCAATTTTATCGATTGTTGAAAATGGGTTTTTTGTTAATTTTTATTATTTGGTAATTAATGTACTATCTTATTTTATAATTTAAGATGAGCAGTCAATGAAAGAAGAGTTTAGAGATCTGGCAAGACCGGTTATTTTGCTCTTAAAGTAGACCTGGAAAAAACTTACGACCGTTTGAACTGGGATTTCATTCTCGACACCCTCCAGGCAATAGGCATTCCTCATACCCTTCTCAGTCTCATTATGAAGTGTGTGGCTACGGTTATGATGCAGGTCTCTTGGAACGGACTTCTTTCTGATCTTTTTACTCCGTCAAGGGACATCCGACAAGGCGACCCCCTATCGCCGTATTTATTTGTCCTTTGTTTGGAACAATTAGGCCACCGTATTGATTAAGCGGTGTCTCTATGTAGGTGGAAACCTTTTCGGTGGGGACGCACAGGGCCAACCATATCGCATCTTTTTTTCGCGGATGATCTTATCCTTTTTGGCGAAGCTATGGACGCACAAATCGCGGCAATTTCGAAAACCTTAGACGAGTTCTATCTGGGGTCAGGGCAGAAAGTCAACCGAACCAAGACACAAATTTTCTTCTCCAAGAATGTCCTTGCTGAACACGCATGACGATTTGGGCAAGTGTTGCATGTGAGTATCACGGACAACTTGTGCACATATCTAGGAGTGCCGCTAATTCATGAGCGATCTAAGTGTAACATGTATCAGTATATCATAGATCGCGCCCAGAAAAATCTAGCTGGATGGCGGGTGAAAGAATTGTCCTTGGCAGGTCGTATTACACTTATTCAGTCAGTGATGGCCTCTCTCCCCATTTTCACAATGCAAACTATCCGGTTACCTCGACAACTTTGTGACGAGTTGGAGAAGCTAATGCGATCCTTCCTCTGGAGGAACACAGAGGATCGACACAAGGTCCATCTCGTTCACTGGGAGGCAGTGTGTCGCCCGAAGAAACTGGGCAACTTAGGCCTCAAAAGTATTCAAGCAACCAATGATGATTTGCTAGTGAAGCTTGAACGGAAATTGCTCACTCAGCCTTCTACGCTTTGGGTCCAAGTCCTACGAGCAAATTATCGAACAGATTTTCAGCACATTCCCCAGATTTTGTATAAACAAGGTGCGTCAATTATTTGGAGGGGCATCTCCGCTACGTGGATTCATATCCTCTAAGGAATGACGTGGAGACTAGGGAATGGGAGAAGGATTCGGTTTTGGATTGACCACTGGGTGACCACTTGGGGACCACTATTACAGCAGACCACATCGCTGATTCCGAACAATCTGTTAAACACCCACGTTCACGAATATGTGGATGAGTGGGGCCACTGGAACTGGGACATGATTCAGTCTTATCTCCCTACCTCAGCGTGTGGAGCAATCGCACATATACGGCGGCCTTCCCCTGATAGGGGGGAGGATGAGATTGGTTGGAGGTAAGGACACTCAGGGGAATTCACAATGGCTTCCGCTTATGACCTCATAACCAATGTCGAGCCCGAATCACACGATCTCCTATGGACATCAATATGGAAATGGGTGGGGCCGCAACAAATTCGTTCCTTTCTGTGGTTGCCAGCAAAATGGAGATTACTTACAAACCAACAGCGCGTCTCGAGACATCTAACCCGGGAAAACAGCTATTTGCACTGTGGTCAAGAAGAAACCTCTTTGCATGCCCTCCACGATTGCCCCTGCGCCCTAGCATTCTGGCATAAACTTAACCCGGCTGGGTTCGATTCCAAATTTTTTCTTCAGGCGGAAGACACATGGTTGCGCTCTAACCTCACCGACCCGAGGCCCACACCTTTAGGACAATTGGCCACGATTTATGAGGTAGCATGCTGGTATCTGTGGCAATGGAGGAATCGGAGCATTTTCGAACCCGATTTTCTCTGGCCAGTCAGGGCCCACCTCATAGTTCTGGACTATGTATCATGGATTGCGAAAGCTCAGAAAATCACAAGACGCGTAATTCTAGGCATAGGATTACTCATCGGATAGGAAGTCCGCTGGCATCCACCTCCGAGGGACTGGATCAAAGTAAACATCGATGGCGTGGTGGATCATGTCAAGGGCCAGGGTACGGCTGGAGGCTTACTTCGAGACAGCCTGGGGAATTGGCGCGGGGGTTTCATGACCAATATAGGTCACTGTACTCCTTTAATGGAAAAGTTCTAAGGCGTGCATGACGGATTACGGTTGGCCTGGAACTTAGGGTTCCGAAATATAGTCCTGGAAACGGACTCTCTCGAAGTGATTAATATCCTCTCTGCTTCTGTAGGGTTATTGACTGACACTTCTTTCTTGGTGGAGGATATCAGGGCAATGTTGGACTGTGACTGGTTTGTTCGCACTCAGCATACCTATCGAAAAGGGAATCAATGCGCAGACCAACTGGTGTCCCTAGCAGCAACGACGGGTCCGGGTCTACACATCTTGTCAGAGGTTCCAGCAGAAATACGGGCGTGGGTCCGTCAGGATACCCAAGGAAGGTCTTATCACAGAGGGTAGTGATAAGTTTGTTTATTGCCGTTGTATTATCTCCTTTGTATGCAAAAAAAAAAAAGAGTTTAGAGATCTAAAAAGGGATTGAAACGCTTTATATTAGATGACTTATGCTATTCTTACATAATTTTTTTTATTTCTAATAAATTTATGAAACTTCATCGTGTTAACTGTTACTTTGAATTTGAATTGTGAAAACTTAAATCTTATGTTAAGGTTAAAAGAAATGATGTTATATTAAAAGTTTTAGTATTTATAATTTTATCAAAGAAATAATAATGAATAGCTAGTGTTGATAATAGATCTAGAAATTTGGATTTTACTTCAAAATGACGATCTTATTATAGAGATCACATTCTGGTTAATCAATTCTTATATTATTT
The DNA here is from genome assembly GCA_027563595.1 of Erythroxylum suave. Taxonomy (NCBI): domain Eukaryota; kingdom Viridiplantae; phylum Streptophyta; class Magnoliopsida; order Malpighiales; family Erythroxylaceae; genus Erythroxylum; species Erythroxylum suave. Next base: position 45,837,088 of record JAOSBN010000179.1, read on the forward strand.
TGTTAACTTTTATCCAAATATAATAATAATAATAATAATAATAATAATAATAATAGATCAAATTTTAAATTTAATTTAATATTTTTCTATAATTTATAAATTAATTAACAATTTCAGTATATTAATCAATTTTTTAAATTTAAATTTCTTACCTTATCTCCGATGTTTAATATATAATTAAATTTATCAAATTAAAAAGTATTTATAAGTCTTAAAAAATTAATATCTTTTGATTTAGATTTATATTCTATAGCAAATTCTTATTCTGTGTTATGTGTTATGTATTATGGCATTATGAAAGTTAATATTTTATATTGTCGTATTAATTAAAGCTTTATTATCCATATTTATTTTAAATCCTATTTTATCATATAAGTTGAGGTTGAAAATTAGTTAAATAGTAGTATTTATGAAATTAAATATTACTAAAAATAATTTATTCTAATAAAGAACAAATATTTTCATTGACAAATAATTCCAAAGTAATATATCTTTGTTAAAAATTTTAATTTTGAGAAATTAAAATAAGTTATTGAAATCAAAATAAATTATTTCACATATATAATATATTGTATAATTTATTTGCATTCCACAAGCATTCTATGTAGTAAAAAGACTTTAACATAAATATACAAGATGTTTAATATTGCATTAATATAGAATGCGGGAAAATATAATAATAATAATAATAATAATAATAATAATAATAAAAAAAAAAATCAATTTTTAAATTTAATTTAATTTTTCTATAATTTATAAATTAATTAAAGTGTTTTAATAAATTAATCAATTTTAAACTTTATATTTTTTTTAAAATTTTTTATTAAAAATTATAATAAAATAATAAAAATAAAAATATCATAATAAGTGCCATAGGCATGACACAAATGTAAAACTAAAATAAGTATCATGTAATACTTTTTTTGGTTTCCTTTTTATTTTATCATTTTAATTATAATTTTTAATAAAACTAATAGTAGAATAATTAAAATTAAAATTAAAATGATAAAAATAAAAATAAATAAGACTCACAGGAATGACACACGTCATAATTCTTGTGACGGACTTGACATTTATGCTTGAAGAGCAAAAACAGAGAGTATAATTGACTTTTGCATATTACATTTTCAATCGCATGTTTTCTTTTTCAGCTGATTGAATTAAATTTCTTAACTCAATTAGTCGTGCCCAAATATTTTTATTAGCTGTTTAATACAGTCAATTAGCTAAAATTTTTAAAATTACTAATACTTTAATTATCTATTGTTAAGCAAACGAGGTCGTAAACCGCGCCAATGGGCTAATCTCCCATAGCTAGGATTAACATATAAGAAGGATATCTTCTGGTGATGCGAGCTTGTGAGTCCATGCCTTTTGTCAAAGTTCATGCACGATACCTACAAGAACTCTTCCGGATATCCTGTCTTTACCAGTATGGCCAACCGAACATTTTGAATAATTCGCATGCGTAGGCCTCAGGGGTCACATGCAAAATTTTGAGACCATCCATGGAAGATCTCAACCCATCATTTTGGACTCTTGCAATTATGGAAACTAATCAATGCCGTAATCCAAATACAACAAACTTGTTTAGATCGTTATCCCCCTCGTAGTCACTTGTGTTCAGTGTAAATGAGAGAAAGCACATTCTTGTACAATCGAAGATTGTCGTATCCATAGATTGATCTAGTGTCAGCTACACCTTTTACAGGATTTAAATGTTAAAATCTTTAAATCTCAGTTTAGGATAGGAGAAGCTTAATATATAACAAAGGAGAGCTTCCTTTTGCTTTGCTGAAAACTAGTCTAAACGTTTCTAATGCAAATGTGCACAATATTGCATTCCTGTAGCATGGGCTTTCAGTATTTTAGGGGACTTCTCTACTTTGCAACATTGACTATTGTAGTTAGGCCGATGTCTTTAGTCACATCCATACCTTGTGGAAGTGGGATGAACTTGCGACATAGATGTCAGAATCATGGCCGTAACTTGAACATTTGATGTATGACAATTGTATGGCCATAATTGTTTACGTATATCGATAGTGATTGAGATATGATATGATAAACAAAAATGAGCGTGTCTCATTTTCTCTTAAACACCCCAAGTCCCTCTATATAAACCTCCAAAGTTGAAGTCTTTTCAGCGTTGGAATAAGCTTCTTTGGAACCAATACAAAGGTTAAAAAACATGAAGTTGCGCCTAGTTTTGTTGATCATTTCCTTAGTGGCAACTACCACATGGGCCAATAGAGTTGTGTCTCCCAAACCCTGGAAAAATCTGATTCATCTCCAGTTTTACTTCCATGACAGAGTCACCGGCAATGACATCACCGCAGTTAGGGTGGTTTCTTCCCCACTCAAAAACTCCGCCACCTTTTTTGGAAACATAACTATATCAGACGATCCACTGACTGAAGGACCTCACCCGAACTCAAAGCTGGTGGGGCGAGCTCAAGGGTTATATGCCTCAGTTGGGAGAGACACATTATGCTTGTTCAATGCCTACAGCTTCTATATGACTAATGGCATTTACAATGGTAGCTCTTTCAATGTTTTTGGCCGGAACCCAACTCCAAACAAGGTACGTGAAATCTCCATCGTCGGTGGTACAGGTGCTTTCAGGGGGGCACGAGGGTTTGCAATCTTAAACACTTACTCGGTTAGCGCAACAATTGCTGTCGTTGGCTACAACGTCACAATGTCGCTGCATTGACCAAAATGCAGCATGATCACAACCAAGTCATTGCAATAAAACAAGTCTTGTCACAAAAAAGATGACAATTGTACTCCATCTACACTTTTGTCCTTTTTTTTTATAATGGTTTTGAGACCTTAGATGATAGATAAGCACACTTAATAATATGCTCAATAGAGTTACTAGCAGTTTTTGTGAAACCGTTGACTAACGATCATAAGTCTACACAAACTTCAATTATCACGGGATAACTATTGGGTTTTGATATTGCATTACATGTATCAAAAATAAAAAACAGCAGTTGAAATATAAAACAAAACTCAAAAAGTCAAGAACTTTCGGGCACCATTAGATGTAACTTTAACAAAATATGAATTTAATGTGTATCTTACAATCTCCTTGGCCCTTTGTTGTCTTCACTTTTTCAGATTGTTGTAAAGCACAATGACCAAATAAAAAACAGCAGTAGATAAGCACACTTAATATGCTCTAATGATATCCACTCTTCTACGCGAAGGGCGAAGCCTAAAACTAGAATACCCATAAAGTGTTAGCTTTGTTATGTATTCTTTGAGAGAGCGTACGTAGAGAGTGAGAGAAGATGATGAACACTTCACCAAAAAGTCTCTTATTTTTATATAACACTTGCACAAAAATTGATGTTTCTTATACCCTTTAGACTTCCTCTAATTCCTCACATCAATGGAGAATTAGTGAGAATTAACTAACTTTTAATCCCACTTAATTTAACATGAAACTTCCACCCCTTTTTTAAATGGTAATTTTGTAATCTTACCTAATAAGCAAGATTCACATATGTTATATAATTTACAATCAAATAATCCTAAACTACCACACTTGTATAGCGTAGTCATGCATCTCTTATATCTTGGATCCTCATCCAAAACCATTTTGCTTGTTTTTCAAATCTTTAATGTACGTGATCCATTAGATTCTCGATTATGTTGGCTACTTGAATTTATAATTAGTTCAAGCAAGTCATGGGCGGTATCTAACAACACATCATGACTCTCAATTGACTAGAAAGTTAATGGTTTGACTATGAACCTTTCCATAGACAATGTTCCTGTGTAATTCATCCTTTCACCATCTATATCCTACTTGGTTCAAAGTGTGGTTAAAGTGTCAACTCCCATTAGACTGACTACATCACATCTAGCCCAAGTGATGATAGTTCTTGTCCCTGAAGCTCATTACTTAATTGGATATGTCTCTGAAGACTATCTTCATGACATTTCTACTCTGATCAGAGATTTCCGAGTAATGACCCTGACAAAAAGTCATGGGTATGGTGAATCCCTTATTGGCTACTCAATTACCTTCGAATACTTCAAGCTGTACGCAGTCACCACCCTATGAGTAATCTCTAAGAGATAACGAGGAATGGAGTTAACGTACAGGATTAGTATCATTGCTATGGTGAGACTATCATTGACACTAAAATAAATTATCTATATAATTGTCTCATGACAGGTCATCTAATGTACTTATTACTCTTAGCAGGTATCTACATGTTAACTCTAAACAACTCTTGCTTATAGCTTATGAGGTCCACTATTTGATCTAATCAATAAATATAAAATATGCTAATCTGTCCGAATTATTAATGTCCCATCTCATTAATCATATATGTCTAGGGATAATTTAGATACTAACATAATTACACATGATAAGAATCTCATTATTATGTAAATACTAACATAATTAAACATGATAAGAATCTCATTATTATGATTTCATCGTGATTTCCTTCATGCTATGTAATGTACCAAAGATTTTATTAATTCGATTTAAAATCCTTATCAATTCATAAAAAACATAAACATATCAAATTAACGAAAAAGCCTTTTTATTAATAAAAAAGATTTTTACAATAAATGCCAAAGGTGATTAACTTTAAAACAATTCTCTGACAATACCCTTATGTTGGTTTTGATATGATATGACACTTGAGTAATAATATTTAAATATAAGAAATAACATATACAAAAGGTGACGGCTTGGCTGAGCTTCCTTGCAGAAGGCCAGCCTTGCATATACAAAGACAAGAACTTTTATGCAATGTTGAAGTTGTCAAGGTCGAGTCTAGTTACTTTGTCTAATATTACTTTATATTATTATGTCTAACTTAAATTTTTAATCAAAGGCAACTTTTTTATATTTATTTTTATCATTTTAATTATAATTATATATTATTATTATGTTAGCACGCATACGTATTAATACAATATTAAACATCTTGAATATTTACGATAAAGTCTTTTTACATAGAATGCTTGTAAAATACAAATAAATTATACAATATATTATATACGTGGAATAATTTGTTTTGATTTCAACAATTTATTTTAATTGATTAATTTACTAAAATTTTTTAATTAATATATATAAACTATGCAAAATTCTATGTAAAAAAACTTTATCGTAAACATACTAATGTTTAATATTGCATTAATATGCATGCATGCTAATATAATAATAATAATAATAATAACATTAATCAATTTTTTAATTTAGTTTAATATTTCCTATAATATATAAATTAATAAAATAATTTAATAAATTAATCAATTTTTATAATTTTAATTTTTTATTTTAAAAGTTTTATTTAAAAAATAAAATTAAAATAATAAAAAAAAATTGAAAAATTTGTCATTGACACCCAAGTGTCACGCCTGTCACATAAATTTTTTATCATTTTAATTTTAATTTTATTTTAAAAATTAAAAATAAAATAAATTAAACACTAACAAAAATTAAAAAATAGTCATAATTTTTATTTTTATCATTTTAATTTTATTTTTAGTTAAAAATAAAATTAAAAAACCAAAACAAAAATTGGAAAATTTTGTAAGCTTTTTTCTTTTTAATTTTAATTTTTTATAAAATTAATAGTAACATAATTAAAAATAAAAATAAAATTAATTTTGTATTAAAATAATAGTAGTATAATTAAAATTAAAATAAAAAAGTAAAAAATAACATGTCAAACCTGTGAAACTGTGGCAGTTATCCTGCGTTTGATTCATATTTTCATGGGTAGAGATAGATGACAGGGACACAAAAGTCCTGTCCCTAACCTATTTGCTTGATGTCTCTATTTATTTTTGTCCCGTCTTCGGATGATAGAGACATAAAATTTTTGTTCCTTTCAAAATTGAGGGACAAAATTTCTTATCCCCGTCTCCGAAATAAAACACATAAGCAACTTTCAGAAATACCCGTGCTTCCACATAAGCAATTTTTTATGCTTAATTATATTATTAAACTCATAATCATTATTATTATTACTATTATTATTATTATTATTATTATTATTATTATACGAAATTAATTATCTTATTATTATTATTACTTTGAAATTAATAATAATAATAATAATAATAATAATTTTTTATTATACGAAATTAATTATCTTATTATTATTATCATTATTATTATTATTATTTTGAACTTATTATTATTATTATTTTATTTTACGAAATTAATTATCTTATTATTATTATCATTATTATTATTATTTTGAAATTATTATTATTATTGTTGTTGTTATTATTATATGAAATTAATTATCTTATTATTATTATTATTATTATTATTATTATAAAAAATTTGGTACCTATTATTATTATTATCCAAAATTAATTTCTTATTATTATGGTTATTATTATTATTTGTTAACTTTTTTACTAATACAAATCATTCTTTTTAAAATAATCAATAAATTATATATTTTCAATTATATTATACTGCAGGGGTATTTTAGTCATTGACACTGTTTTATGGTTTGTCAACTGCAACCAAATACATTTCTGTCTTCGAGACGAAAACAATTTTATCTGTTTTGTTTATTGCAACTAAATATCTCACAATCCCTAATTTTTGATCTATTCTATTTCTAAATTTTTATCTCCTGTTTCAACATACTGACCAGAGTACCCAAACACAACGGAGTCGCTTAAAATTTAAATAGAAATGTCGATATGTTTCAATTAAGAGTAACAGCAGTAACAGAGTAACAGCAGACAGAAAATTTCGACTTTTATTCTGCCGTAAAAAGCTAAAAATCGTTGCATCCCCAGGGACCCTACCTAATACACGAGCTAAGTTTTGATTAGTTGAGCTCCCCTTTACAAAATGAGACTGAAAGATATAAGGCAAAATCTTTTAAGTCTGTCTCGCGACCGCAACACCAATGGTTTACATAACTTCGTGGGACGAGTTCGTCGATCGATCTGTTCAACTGTTTCGCGTTGATCCCGATTCTGTATGTTACTGAACTCGTAATCTTTTGCACATTATTTTGTTTGCTTTTAGATGCTGAAATGACGTTTTTGTTTTCATTTGTGGTATTTACTCACTATGATCTGATTGAATAACTTGTTAGCTTTCTTTTTTAAGTTTTTTCTGCCAATTGAATAACTTATTGGCTTTCTCTTGTAAGTTTTTCTGTCAATTGAAATCAGAAGATGCTCATAAAATTGTCCTACTGTTGTTTGTGGTTTATGACACTGAACTTGGGATAAAGACACGGTATTGCATGAAGTACCGACACTGCGACGGCAAGTTAATTCTCAAAGTCACTGATAACAAAGAGGTATTTGTGTTGCTCATTCCTTTTCTGTCGACACCTTCTTTATTCTGTTCCCGGACCTTTTAAGTTCATCTAGTGTGTGATGATTTCTCTGAAATTGAGTATAACATTAGAAGCAGAGTTTTGGATATAGACTATGAGGATGGATGTGCAGACTTGTAAACTATGGTTAAAATCCCTTAATGAATTTTAGACCTCAACATCTTTTTGTAGAATTATTAAAATGTGCATGGCTAATCAAATTCACAAAGTAATATTTGGATCGTTGTGTTGGTTATTTGAGTTTGTAGGCTTTTGAATCTTTTGTTATTTAGTTGAACCCATAACAACTTGCACTTGATTCAATAAAGATGATTTCCTTTAAATCATTCATTTTGTGAGAGAAGATGGATGTTATATTTTGATGGGCATGAGATAAGAAGACAGATAGGAGATTCTTTCACTTTTAGAGGCAAAGCTCTTTGTTTATCATCAGTTAGTGCCAATAACTTGATGGGTAACGATGACAGCCATAGCTACGTTACTTAATTCTGAGCAATGTTCAACAGTACTTCTGTATTATCTAATTCTGAGCAATGTTGAACAGTAATTATGTATTAATTACTAGATATGCCTAATTTGGCATAGAATTTATATTTTATTTGGCTAATTTGACACGATTCCATTTTTTCCTTCAAGAAGAGTGAACTTGCTGTTTATTTTATGATCTAGGTTGGTCTGTTTCTTGAATTGAAATTGTTTCTTTTTTCTTCATATATGTCTGTCTCGGAGACATCAAGTACAGGCTTGTGTTTCTATTGTCTTGATAAGGGTAATTATGTTAAATACTATTTAGAAATGCACAAGGGTTAGCAGCATAAATTCCATGAAGCTATGCTGTGCTCAATCCAGTCACCTATGTGATCTGAAATTAGGTTTCAAAGGTGAAGTTGCCTAAAGTTTTGTGCTAGGTTTTGTAAATCAGACATTATTGAGAAATTAGTTCTGAATTGAATTGTTTGTTCTACAATAATTTGAGCTCAAAAGAAAGTCTCTTTAAAGTTTGCCGACCTGCATGCCAAGAAAAATATCTGCAATGGAACCTGACGTTTATCTTATGCGTTGGGACCCGTAAACTGTCAGCATCATGAGTATAGTCACTCGTAGATTCTGTTATTTGGAAATGATGGTTGGTTTGTACGGAATCCTAATTGTTCAGGGTTGAGGAGGAATTTTTCAACTATGAAGATGTCAGTGGCTTGGCATTGTTAGTCTTCTTGATATAATATTACTGAAGGACTGCTAGTTTGAAAGAGACAGAGAGGGAAGGAGGAAAAACAAAAGAATTGTCCAGAGCTGGGTATATTGTTTAATCAGTCTGGCTATCTGAGTTTATTTTCCATTTATACGCCCGAGAAATCAAATTAGAATTGCGGTGTATTCAGACTTTAGGTAGAGGCTCTCTACAATTTTATGCACTTTACCATGGATTCTCATGTTCGGTCTGTTGGAATATAGATGAAAAATGTTGGTTTTGTAACCTTTCAGAGGAACATGCTGATTACATCTTCCCTCGGCTGTTTAACTTAATGATTTTTGAAGTACAAGGTCTTTCATTTTTGGTTACCCTCAATGTTTTTTTTGGGATCTGCCAGTGTCTTAAATTCAAAACAGACCAGGCACAAGATGCTAAGAAGATGGAGAAGCTAAACAACATATTCTTCACCTTGATGTCCAGGGGCCCCAGTGGTATGATCTCTTTTTGAAGCTATGTTTTGGTGAACAATCAGGATATTTTTTTATTAATCCGAGCTCACACTTAGGCATGAGGTCCCCTCAAGCTCCCTAGTCCATGGCTTTTAAACCTCTTTCACTTAGACTTAAGTTTCTTATGTATTTCTCCTTTTGGAGTGGCTATTAATACATTTTCATTTTTCAACCAAAAAAAAAAAAAATCAGCAACTTCTGCTCTAGAATAGGATTCAGTGACTCGAAATGGATTTAGTGGCAGATCTGGATTTTTCAAGCTTTTTCTAATTAATCTTATCTTGCTTGCAGTGAGTATTTCAGAAGTTACAGGGAAGGAACATGGTGAGGCACAGTCAATGAAGAAAGGCAGGGGAAGGAAACAGTGACTATCTTTTTGGATGCTTGACAGTAATTGAGTAGGAGTGTGGTCATATCTTCCATTGTGGGAAATTAAACAAGTTTTTGGAATTACCTTGCTTTTGTGATAACGATGGAAATGATGGGAATTTGCTTCTGGACTGATATTTGACGATGAATCAATTCAACATATTAATTACATCGTTACCACCTCCAGCTTTTATTAAGGTGTATTCATCTTTTCCTTATAAATTATTTGCTTGGTTATCATCAGTGCTCAATCAACATCTCTTACATCTATGAAAAGGATGCTTCCATTCCTTCTGTTTGATGGTGGTTCATGAGACACTTAGATGCATGCTTAGTGGGTTATTTTCTAAATTAGTGCGCTGTTTCTAGTTGGGAATAGATGGGGTCCTTGGACCCCGTTGACAATTATAAACTGCATACTTCTCATAGTGTCAATTAGAGTACCATTATTGGGATGATGGTGGAACAATGCGTAGGTATGAAAGAGTAGGCGGTAGTGGTGTTGAGTAGTCTAGTGATGATCAAGAAGGGTAAGGAAACAAATTGTTAAGGATAGGGACGGATTTAAACAAAAAAGAAAACTAAAGCTTTGTTGTTGTTGGTGATTTTAAGTTTTAAGGCAAAAGTGCGTTACATTTGTTTGACAAAAGGCTTCATTGAGTTTATTGAGGCCGTTGGTAATTTCTTCACAGCCAAGATGTAAAGTCAATTTTCAGAAGATGGAAAATCAACACCTTTGAGGTGGAGAGCTTTGATACCATATGCGATAGAAAAGAGGTTTGAAGGTCTTTTTTGTTGTGTTTTATTCTCAAAAATAATTAGGTATGTATACACTATTGAGATTGTAACTGAAGCATAATTTTAACCTATAAATGTAATTTATAGTTATAATCATTGGACTATTACAATTAAAGATTGATCGTTATTAGTCTTATGGCTTTGGATATCTGAAAAACAACTTCCTTGCCCTTTACCTGAATGATTAATTTTTCATCAAGTGCTTATACCATAACCTTAATAGTGGCTGAGAAAGATCATCTTATGACTAAGGGAAACTCTACATAATCTTCTATCTCGAAACCCATAAAAACCATAGGGGATGTAAATTTCTCAACCTTAACTAAAATATCTTTTATAATGGCCTTAAACTCCGTAAACATATTATTTGGCATCAAATTAATAATGGCACCTGAGTATATCAATTCGCTTTCAGCTAAAATCTGTCAATATAATAGAGAATAGTAAAACTTCTTAGATTCTTTATTTTTTAGGTAGCTTATTTTGTAAGATAGTGTCACACCCATTACTTAATATCACCGTTTATAATTCCTTAGGCTTTTCTTATTATAAATGATATCCTTTTAAGTACTTGGAATAATTTGGCATGCATGAAAGAGTTTTAAATAAGGGTATGTTGACATGTAAATGTTTAAAAAGTTATAAAAACTTACCAAATTTATCTTCCTTTCTAGTTTTCTCAATCATACTTAGGTATCAAATTATTAGTTTGTATTCTTTAACTACTTCCTTCTTCGGCTCCTTTTCTCTTCATCCTTGTACCTCATTATTCTCTTGTTATACAACAATCTTCTCCTCCTTTTCTTTATGTTTCTCTTCAACTCTCAGCTCCTTTACAATCCTCAAAGTCACTGCATTCACTTGATCCCTCAAGTTAGGTTTGGTGTTTCCTGGAAAAGCACCTCGTTAACTTTTTTAGATAAGATGAACAAGTTGTCCAATCGAATTTTCCATGTTGTAAAGGAGACTTGTTGATTTTGAAGAGATTCGTCGTTACTCTAGAAGCGAGTTTCAGATGCATTGACGAATTTTATTAAGGCCTCCTTAATACTTAGCTTCCTTTCTTACAACTGTTGTCACTAAAATCAAGCCCTTATTTTTATTGTCCTTAATTATCTTATAAAAATTTTAAGATGGATTCCCCACCCCAAATTTTAGGTATTATTATAATGGTTATATTGAGACAAGTTCTCCTTAAAAATAATTTGCTTAATTAGTTGTCCCATATCGTAAAAGCCCTGACATTCATGATTGAGATGTCCTCCACCACAAGTATCACATTTCATCAATTGTACCAATTGAGCAACCAATCCCATATTATCAATCTTCTTGATTAGAGCTTCTAACCTTGTCTATAATGTTGTCACCGTATAGACCAAATGAATGTTGCATGATTTTGGCATTAGCCCCCGATTCTCCCATTATCATTTATTTATGGCAATATTTTTGATAATATATGTAGTTCCGTATGAGTTTTAAAACTAGTGTTCCTAACCAAAGATGCATCAATCAACTGCTTTGGTGGATAGCTCAATCCACTTTAAAATGTTTACATCTGCAGTCCCAATCACGTCATCCACTTTAAAATGTTTACATCTGCGATACCAATCACAATCATGTTGTGGGCACTTTCTTATCATCTCCTTCTATCTCTCCCTCGACTCGTACGAATTGTGACCTTTTAACTATTAAAACGAGAAGATTTGGTTCTTGAGTACTGTTGTTTACGTTGGAGGAAAATCCTTGGCTAAAAGATTATGAGCAAGCTTGTTCCATATCGAAATGTTTCCAAGAGGCAAAGACTTCAACCATAATTTAACTCCATCACTCAATGTACATCAATAATAACCTAGTGAAAGTCCCACTATTACGCGAGGTTTGGGATGGTTTAATTATATGTAGCCTTATCTCTAGCTAGTAAATAAGTTGTTTCTGATAGACTCACATTAAAAAATCATATATATTAAAATAATACTAATTAAAAATAAACATAAAAGATAATAAATTAAATAAATATAAAAATAAGTAATAGTAAATAATAAAATAAATATAAAACAAGATAAAGAGTACAAATAAAAATAAAATAAGTAAATAAATACCCAAATAAGAAAGAAGACAAGTAACTAAATAAATTTGGCCCAAACTATGCATTCAAACAAAATCCCTTTCTAACCTATATAACTAAACTTGATCCAGCATGACGCAACTTGACCTATCCCAACCCACCCAAACCGACTTGACGCAACTTGGCTCGACCTAACCCCATACTTGACTTGGTGCCATTATCATCATTTATAAATATCTCTAAATTTCATGTTTAACTTTCTCATTCCTATCACTCGATATAAAAGGGAATAATCTTAAATGATTGGCATACTTTAAAACTTTATTAAGCTTAAATGTATTATAAAACTCTAAAAAAAATTTCAATATATATATTTGAATCCTTACTGGCAACCTATTAAATTGTAGTTGCTGAATCATCTGAACTATCTTATGTTTGATCTAAAAAATTTTGGCCTCCACTCTTGATATAATAGCACTAGATATCCCCGTAAGTGATGGTCTAACATAATCTCCCATAGTACGATATTCTCCTCGTCTTACCATTATTTCTAATTGCTAGAACCTCAGAACTTATAGGTTTCTCTTTCTTAAATTCCAAAATAAAGTTCTTGAAATTTCTAAATTTGGATCAAATAATAATCTAGAACTACTCCCAGTCATAAATCAAAGTACAAGAATCCTAAAATTCAACCATTAAATACAAGATTAAGAAACAAATTTCTCAAATAAATAAATCAATACAAAAACAAAAATGATTAAATTTATTAAAATAGAGCGTTCCTAATATCCTAGTTTGTAAAAATGGTGCCAAAGCATTATGTGGTGTTGCATGTATTTGATCAAAACTATGTTAAAGATTTGTAGGCAAGTGCACCTACCATACTTTTAGTATGGTTCAATGTCGATCCTATGAAGATTACACGTACTAGTACTAAGTTTCTTTTGTTATCTAATTTAAAGAATAAATTATTGAATTAAAATAGAAAAGATTAAATAAACTAAAATCACCAATTTAAATAACAAACTAAATCAATAAATAAGAATCAAGTAATCAAATGAAAATCAAGATCTAGATGTATAATCCCCTAGAACCCTTTTATGCTTAAATCTATCATGATTAAATTATTAACCTTAGTTTTTTAGATCGATAGGAATTTTAAAGTTACAAAGCATTTCTTTTTTAAAAAATACAACCCCTATTCTTAAGTTGATTGATCGAAATCTTTTTCTAATCAAAACCTTTAAGTATGCAGTAATTTTTTTCTATGATTTCGCTTGCTATACTTGACTCTAACCTAGAAGATTTATATGGTTCTATCTATAAGATGTCATGCAACTTTTATATTATTCATGTCATGATATACTCATACACATTTTTTTATATCCCCATGTATGAAATTTGAAATTGGATAACAAAAGTTAACATATTTCAATTCAATCACAATAAGTAATTATAAATAATTCACAACATTAAAATAAAAGAATAAATCTAAAATAATAAGTTTCATCCCATCTAGATCAATTTCAATTTAGTTCATAATAAATAAAAAAAATAAAAAAAATTAAAAAAGAAATAATATAAAAGAAATTGTTCTCTTATATCTTGAAATATTGATGTTCTTGATTGAATCTCGAAGGAATCCCCTATTTTGAATTAAATTTGCTTCTTTTTATATTAAGACTTTCCATTGCAACTCTTTTTTACTACTTTCTAGTCTCCCCTTTGTTAATTCCCTAATTAACTCCTTTTATTCTCACGAAACTCTAAAACATTCCAAGAATCTTGCCCAACATAGGTCCAATATAGACCTTTGTTCTTCAGAGATATAGAAAATCCTAATTTACATAAAATATCATCCTCAACATAGGTTCATTATACAGATGCATGTTGCACCTATATTGGATTAGTAACTCCTTAATCATACATCTAAGGTTCATCTTAGAAACATATGTCTAAAGCCCATAAACACATGTCCATGTTTTGGCTAATGTAGCAAGTTTTTAAAGAAATAAAATGGACTAATTGTAGATTTTTCGAACTGTCAACAGTAATAACATTTTTCACCTTTGAGAATCCAAAACACCAAGATCCATGTGAATATCGAAATCAAATCCAAATCAGGTTATACCTTTTTGCAACGAAAATTTGCAAAGAAACTGGTAGTACTGAGAAGAGTTCGTCAAGTGTCGCTTTTCTACTAGTATCCACACTCTTGCGAGACTGAACAACACCTTTTGATGTGCTAGCACCACTTTTTAAGACCTCTCTCTCTCTCTCTCTAGTAGAGGACGTTTCCTTTAGGTTCATTGAGCAGATGAGAGCAGATGATGTTCTTCTATCTTCTAGTCATACTATATATCCAACCCTAAAGCCCAAAGCCTAAACCCTAAAATGTAGCACCCCACTCCTGCAAGACCCAAAACTGAAATCATGGGTGATGTCCGAGAACTTGCCCCGCGAGGGTGGCGTGCTAAGACACTCACTCATTCGGAAATCGGTATAAAAACTTTTTTTTTGTTTTCTTTACAAACCACAATCACACATATTATGCGGAAGTTAAGCATCACATAGGGCCCACTCTCACTCATAATCACTTTCAATCATAGTAATAAAATCAACAATAATTTCAATAGCCCTTTTGGGCCCTTTCACAAATATAAAATGCTTTAGTTGTTTCAGAATACAATTTTATATAAAAAGTTGCGGAATAAACAATTCAATAAAAATTAAGGAAATGCAATGCAGACGCGAACTGATCCCGGCCTCTATCTTTTACTTGTATGCTGTAGGTATACTCCTGTTGGTCTAACGGGGTATTCTTCTGATCCTAAAAAATAATTGCAAAATTTGGGTGAGTTTTGCGAACTCAATGAGTGACCATCATCGATGGCTCACCCAGTCTCATAACACATAATTCACATTCGCAACATTTCACATTTCATAATCAATATAATTTAATCAATCATATTATGCATATGCAATGTGTATGAGACCCACTTTCCGTTTATTACTTTGTTGTGACTGAGTGCCTAAATTGTCCCATATAGGGCTCATTGATAATTGTCCCATCGAGGGCTCATTGATAAGTGTCCTATAGAGGGCTCATTAAACGTTGAGCCTGAGGCTCTGAATCACTTTTGAGCTCGAGGCTCTTTTTCACTCGTTGAGTTTTAAGCTCTGATCGGTGGCTACTCTAGTCACAACCTCCATTATGTTTCATACATTCATGAAATGAAATGCATCAATCACATTTGCATGATCCCATTCAATCACATTCCCTTATCATCGGATCTTAGTCCGACATTCAACATTAAGTTGAGAATCACATTTTCATTCCTATGCAAATGCACATTTAGAACACATTTAACAATCACCTTAGGTACACGTAGTTCATCCAATTCACATTCAAGTAGCACTTCAATATCCAAATCATACATCACAATCATCGGACCTTCTGTCTGGAAACCACATAAGCAATCACATCTACATAGTCATTCAATAGTCATATAATACAAAATTTCAAACAACAAACAATAAAGTGAGACCATCTCAGCCTACTCACAGTACGCTTCAGATTAGCACTTGCTTCCAAATTTTGGGAATGCCTGAATGCGGACACTTGACCTGCATAACCCATCTATGCAAGACACCCGTTTCACACTCATTAATAATTGTACACGTATAAGCATTTATTCATGCACAATGTCTAATTGGACTATGTACAATGCACGCTCAATGACAAACTAGGGTACTATAACAAACTTCACATCTTATGCACATTCCCATTTCATAACTTAATCACTCATCAGTTCTTTGAATTACA
>JAOSBN010000179.1:45853304-45865791 GCA_027563595.1 Erythroxylum suave
TAATAAATATTCTTATTACTAATAATAATTATAAATTAAATAAAACTTAAAAATAAATTATTTTAATATTTTATATATTTATTAATAAAGTATTAATAAAAATATCATATTTTTAAAAATAAATAATATAAAAATTATTATTTATAAACTAATATTTATTGTATATTTTTTAACTATTAAATCAAAATTTATTTGAAATTTATATATTTTAAAAATATATTTTCAATTTAATTATATTT
This sequence comes from Erythroxylum suave, assembly GCA_027563595.1. NCBI lineage: Eukaryota > Viridiplantae > Streptophyta > Magnoliopsida > Malpighiales > Erythroxylaceae > Erythroxylum > Erythroxylum suave. The sequence goes on from JAOSBN010000179.1 coordinate 45,853,544, forward strand.
ATTAATAAATATTAAATTAATGTCATAAATTAAATTAAAATTGTGATTATTATTTATTATTATGATTTTTGGAGATAGGGTACAACTATATAATATGGCAATGGACTATTTTGTAATTTTAAAAAAAAATCAGAGACTATTTCATAAATTTAAAAAATTATCCGAAACGGTATCCAGTATTGACCGGTACCAGTACAATACTATATTAAAACCCAATTCGATACCAAGTCTGGTACAGTATTCACAGCATTGGATAGAAATCTTGGGGTACTGTTTTTTCCAAAAGAATGTACAATTTTTAAGCGACTAAAGAAAGGTGAAGTTTGCATAGAAAAAGTGAACCCACACATCACGATCGTACGATTAAATCTAATGGTCCATAGATTGTTTCAAAGTTCCTCAACAGTACACTATATTACACACTTCTCCGACTGGTGTAAAAATCTTTCATAAGCCCTCCCTCTCTTTTTGTCCCTTCAAGAGTCCATAACAGCCTGACTTGGCACCTTTCATGATGATACCAAAGCGACCCACCACCAACCACCGTTGGATCTAGACCCCCAAAACGCAATCTCTACCGTCGAGCAAGTCCTTAGTTCTCCGTAAGCCAAGGGGAAGTCACTAGGAAATGGTTACTGAGACGTATAAAGGAAATGCCTAGCAAACTCACCAGTTAGATATAAGTTCTCTTCTCTGTTCTCTCTATAAATTGCTCTCCCTCTCACTATACAGTATCAATTAAGAATCAGGTAATGTTTCTTTTGGCTTGGAAATTGTTTTTTACTAGAATTTTTATTGATTTCTTATCGCATTTTTATTTGAGTTTTTTTCCTTTTTGGGTTTTTGGGAAAAACCCTAATTTTAAATATTTTGAACTTGGTATTAAGATCTGAAGTTTCATTCATTTTTTGTGTTTTCGTAGTCAGAAATGAAATTTTTGCATCTGGGATTTCCGTTTCGTTGTATTGTTTAATGGCTTTTGATTGATTTTTTGATTGGTTAAACTGTTTATTTTGTGGTGGTTTCGTTTTGGTATAATGGGTAATGATTGTGGTTTTTGGTTATTTGCTAATCTAGGGCTTTAAAGAGGGGTTGAAAATGGAAAATGGGGTGGAGAGAGTACATGGTCAGGAGATTGGGGAGAAATGGGTTGTTGAAAATGAGGCTTTTGGCGATAAGGTGAAGGATGGGGTCTTGACGAGGTCTGGTGAAGACAGGGATATCAAAGAAGAGATCTTTGAGGAGGCAAGTGACTCACAAGAGCACTTGCAGGAGTTAGGAGCAAAATTTGAATCAGAGGTTAGCATTGAATCTATTGGTGGTTCTAGTTTAGTGGTTGTTGGGGATAAAGATTTAGCTTCAATAACTTTTGAGGAGGCAATTGGCACTCATGTTGACGTTGGAATTTTGTCAGACTTGGTGATGGTTGTTGGCGAAGAGAGGGTGGATGATTTGGTTGGTGAAGAGAACATTGATAAGATTGACGAGGGAGGCACTCCCAGTGAAGATGGAAATGTTGAACCAAATGCAGGAAAGGATGTCGTTGAAGGTTTGGTATTGGGTGGCAGAAGTGCAATTGCAAAGGCCAAGGATTAGGTGCCTCTTCAGTCAGAAGGTGAATCAAGCAGGGTGATTTTAATGGAAAGCAATGACAAAGAGGAGTTAAAGGTTGATAATTCAGAATACCAGGAGAATGGGGACTTGATAGGTGCCTTTGTTGAACCTCAAGAGGTTAAGGATGATAGACACAATGACAACCTGGCTGTGATGGATACAAAACTTCAGGATGCTGAAAATGGTCAGTTGATTGGCCATAAAGTTGCTTATGATTCTGGGAATGAAGCTCATAATGATGAACTTTTATCAAAGGATATGGCTGCTGTGGATGGGGAAGTTCAATGTGATTGCAATAGTGGTGTCAATGATACATCAATTGTAGCCCAGTCAGAGCTTGAGGGGGAACCTTGTGATCTAAAACTTGTTTCAGCTGTTATGGAGGCATGTGTGTCAGAGGTGTCAAATTCACCTTCAGAAAACTCTGTAACTGAGGAAATCCATGCTGATGCAACTACTCTAGTGGTGAAGGAAAATGATAAGGAAATCATTATAGATGCAAGTACTCTAATGTTGGAGGAAAGAAGTAAGGAGATTCATATTGGTACAACTGATCTCGTAATGGAGGAAAAAAAGACCCATTATGTGTCCAAGGTCTTTTGCTCTTTTTGGCATTTGTTATTTTGGCATAAATCTTTTTAGTTCTTAAAAAGAAACAATTTGAGAAGGTTCAATTGTCCAAAATGAGATATTCATGTTCGTGCAACTAATCTGGTGGAGGAGGAAATGAATAAGGAGATCCACGTTGATGGTACTAGTCTGGAGCCAGTGGAAAAGGGCAAAGAGATCCACACTGATGTGAGTAATTTGGTGGCAGAATATATCAAGTCTGCATTGACACATTCAGATGAAATAGTTAATGGAGTTTAAAAGAATAATGTAACGACTAAACGACTTGGAAACACAGTTGAAAAAGATAGTAGAGCTAGTGAAGTTCACCCCACACCAGATCTTGCTTCTTCATCTGAAAGATCTGCTAGTTCTACCAACCTACCTGCTCACCCAGCTGGACTTGGGCATGTTACCCCACTTTTGGAACATGTGCCTAGGGCAGTGCAGCCCCCACGTGTTAATGGAACTGTTTCTCATGTGCGATCCCAACAGGTTGATGATAATACTAATGGGGAGACAGAGGAGTATGATGAAACTCGTGAGAAGCTCCAGATGATAAGCGTCAAATTTCTGCAGCTTGCTCACAGACTTGGGCAGACTCCACATAATGTTGTTGTGGTGCAAGTTTTATATAGGTTGGGGTTAGCCGAACAACTGCGGGGGAGGAATGGGGGTCGTGTTGTTGCTTTTAGTTTTGATCGTGCAAGTGCTATGGCAGAGCGGTTTGAGGCAGCTGGACAAGATCCACTTGATTTCACTTGTACAATAATGGTTTTGGGAAAAACAGGAGTTAGTAAAAGTGCAACTATCAACTCCATTTTTTATGAAGTAAAGTTCAGCACTAATGCTTTCCACTTGGGTACGAAAAACGTTCAGGATGTTTTGGGCACTATTCAAGGGATTAAGGTAAAAGTTATTGATACACCGAGCCTTTTTCCTTCTGGATCTGACCAGCGACAAAATGAGAAAATCCTTCAATCTGTTAAGCGTTTTATCAAGAAAACACCTCCAGATATCGTGTTATATCTTGATAGGTTGGACATGCAGAGTAGGGATTTTGGTGATATGCCCCTCTTGCGCACCATCATTGAGATATTTGGCCTTTCCATATGGTTTAATGCAATTGTTGTTCTTATGCATGCAGCTTTTGCTCCACCTGACAGACCTAACGGTACTACTTCTAGTTATGACACGTTTGTCACTCAAAGGTCTCATGTTGTTCAACAAGCAATTCGTCAGGCAGCTGGGGATATGCGACTGGTGAATCTTGTTTCATTGGTAGAGAATCACTCTGCCTGTAGAACGAATAGGGCTGGGCAAAGAGTGCTACCAAATGGCCAAGTTTGGAAGCCTTATTTGCTGTTATTGTCTTTTGCATCAAAGATTCTTGTTGAAACAAATGCACTTCTTAAGTTGCAAGATAGTCCAGCTGGAAAGCCTTTTGCAACACGGTCAAGAGCACCTCCTTTACCATATTTGCTCTCATCCCTCCTCCAGTCAAGACCACAGGTTAAACTACCGGAAGAGCAATTTGGTGATGATGATGATGGTGTAGATGATGATTTGGACGAGGCATCAGACTCTGAGGATGAGTCTAGATATGATGATTTGCCTCCTTTTAGAAGTTTAACAAGGGCTCAACTGGGAAAGCTCACTAAAGCTCTGAAGAAAGCATATTTTGAGGAGTTGGAACTCAGGAAAAGATTATTTATGATGAAACAGTTAAGGGAGGAGAAAAGGTGCAGAAAGATGATGAAGAAAATGGCTGCAACAGCTAAGGATATGCCAACTGAGTTCAGTGACAATGCGGAGGAAGAAAGTGGTGGCCCTGCATCTGTGCCTGTTTCCATGCCAAATTTAGCTTTAACCGCTTCATTTGATTCTGATAATCCTACTCACCGATATCGTTATCTTGATAGCTCCAACCAGTGGCTTGTAAGGCCTGTTTTAGAAACTCATGGATGGGATCATGATGTTGGTTATGAAGGTATAAATGTAGAGAGATTGTTTGTGATCAAAGAAAAAATTCCTTTATCCTTTTCTGGTCAAGTAACAAAAGATAAAAAGGATTCCAATGTTCAATTGGAACTTTCAAGTTCTATAAAGCATAGGGAAGGAACAATAACTTCACTGGGTTTTGATATGCAAACTATGGGAAAGGATTTGGTATATACTTTACGCAGTGAGACGAGGTTCAACAGTTGTAGGAAGAATAAGGCAACAACTGGTGTCTCTGCTACTCTCATGGGTGATGCCTTGTCAACCAAAGTGAAAGTTGAAGATAAGTTGACTGTGAATAAATGGTTCCAAATGGTCATATCTGGTGGTGCGATGACTGGACGTGGCGATGTAGCTTATGGTGGTAATTTGGAGGCCCAACTGAAAGACAAGGATTATCCTTTGGGTCGTTCCATGTCGACTCTAGGGCTATCTATCATGGACTGGCACGGAGATCTTACTGTTGGTTGCAATATACAATCCCAGATATATGTAGGATGTTCTACAAATTTGATTGCTCGAGCCAATTTTAATAATAGAGAGGCAGGGCAAATTACTGTTCGCCTAAATAGCTCTGAGCAACTTCAAATAGCTCTGCTTGGTATAGTTCCTTTACTTCACAAGCTTTTTAGTTTCCCTCAAGAAATTCAATATGGACAATGAAGAAAAATTAGGACTTGCTCAATACCCCGTTAGGCTCCCAGCAGTCAGTCATCTTGTGGTGGCCATGGCTAAAAAGTGAGTTAAGTTAGATGCTCATTTGGTTTTTATGTTGCTCCATAATCCCTCTTTATTTCCAAGTTAAATTCACTCACTATTTTGTGCTAATAGGAGCTATGCATTTTCATTATATTCAGACGGCTTTGTTTATGATGAAGCTGTTGTTCCCATGGATCCATGTTGAATCATGCATCCGTATAGCTTGGTTGGGAAATTGGTTATACTCCCGTCTTGCAAAGCCCAATCTACCACTTAAGGATGCATTTTTGTTTCAATTAATCTCGTGTAGAGCTTTGGAGGATAACCATTAATGGGATCTCCAAGTTGAATGAGGTGGATTGGTGACTTTAGGATATAAACAATTGTGAATAGCTTTTTCTATGAGCTTTTATAAATCAATTAATGTTTAGTTTATGAGAAAGCTTGATGTTGATGGGAGTTGGAACATCATTTTAATTAAAATGGCTTGTTTGAAGCCACAGTGAAAAGGATATGGCTCCTATTGATGGATGGTGTACCTTGTTCTTGAAATGAACGGGCCATTAAAGTCAATGCCAATTGCAAAAACATTCAAAAATAGCTATAAAAGCATTTGTGATTGACTTGCCATCTTAGGGATACCTTTTCTCCAAGGCCCTGTTTCATACTAAATTACAATTCTATGGCAATTGACCTTAATATCTCTATAGTCGCATCTGATATAACTTTAAAATTGTGGTTAGGTATTCCAAATCTACTATCTCCCAAGAGTAACATGGAAAAATGTCAGTCCGCATGTGTTATTTCATGGAATTCCAAGCATAAATAGAGGCCCAAAATTATCAAATGTGGAAAGCCTCTCACCGTGTCGGAATAGCTTGGTAATAATACTGGCAGGGATTAGCTTAGGCCACTTGATTTACCATTCTTTGGCTCTTACAATGGTTAAATGGAATTGATAAGGCCTTTTACTATTGGAGTCAGATCGTCTGTTCCACTAACTTTATGCCTACTCTGTGCCGCAACTAATACATCGATGTTTTAAGTAAAAAGAACCATTCACCTTCACGTCGAGCCGCAACAAACGTCTCGTCTTCTTTTGGATCTACTTCCTAATTTATATTTTAATAAACATTAATTATTATTATAACGATGCTATTATTCTTACGAATTCTATTATTCTTATTATTATATATTATTATTATTATTATTAATTTCCTAGTTGAGTATATATAATAATTATTAATAAATTTATTTTTATTTTTATTATTCGATTTCTTATTATTTATAATTTTATTAATCTTATCATTATTAATTTTCTAGTTACCTTAAAAATAATATTATGATTATTAATTTTATTTATTTATTATTATTATTCAATTTGTTATTTTGGACAATTTTATTTTTTAATATTATTATTATTATTATAAATTTTATTTATTATTATTATATAGTTTATTTATTATTATTATATACACACCCGTGACTTTTTCCACCAAGTATATATATATATTTAACATCAACATTAAAAAAATTAATTTTTTGGTGGGAGTAAAAACAAATACACAAGTAAATAAAATAAAATAGTGTAAAATAAAATAGACATGAAAATAAATTAAATTGAAAATTCAAAAAATAAACAAACAAATGAATTTATAGAATAAAGGGGCACGATTGCAACTTTTAGTGAACAATCACAGAAAATGAGATTCGTCGCGATCGTGCTAAATTGAGATTGTCGCGATATCATTACTTTTCTAGTTACTGTTAAAAATAATATTATGATTATTAATTTTATTTATTTATTATTTAATTCTTTATTTTTGACAATTTTATTTTTAATTTTATTATTATTATTATTAAATTTTATTAAATTTATTTATTATTATTATATAGTTTACTTAATAAATATATCAAAGTCACAGCCGTTACTTTTTCCACCAAGTATGTATATATAGCAATTGGACACTTGTGTTTACGCAACAATAGACTCGTAATTCAACTGACAATGGGATGATTACTGATACCCATCGTCAGTTGAATTATGAGTCGATTGTTGCCTAAACACAAGTGTCCAATTTCTTAAAGGTGTCAAGTGTATTATCAGAAATTGCGATCGTGCTCATACGCGATCACGTCGTCGAACCTTATTTTCTGTGACCGTTCACTAAAAATCGTGATCGTGCTTATTTATAAATTTATTTTTTGTTTATTTGTTGAATTCTCAATTTAATTTATTTTCATTTCTATTTTATTTTATTTATTTGTGTATTCGTTTTTACTCCCACCAAAAAATTAATTTATATTGATGTTAATTATATATATATATAACTATATAATAATAAAAAATAAAATTAATAAAATTTAATAATATTATTATTATTAAAAAAATAAAATTGTCCAAAATAACGAATTGAACAATAATAATAAATAAATAAAATTAATAATCATAATAGTTATTTGTAATAGCAACTAGAAAATTAATAATAATAAGATTAATAAAATTATAAATAATAAGAAATCGAATAATAATAAATAAATTTATTAATAATTATTTTATATACTCAACCAGGAAATTAAAAATAATAATAATTAATAATAATAAAAATAATAGAATTCATAAGAATAATAACATTATAATAATTATTATTATTATTATTATTGTTTATTAAAATATAAATTAAGAAGACGATTAAAAAAGAGACGAAGTGTTTACTATAGCTCCGCGTGAAAGTGAATGATTCTTTTTAATTAAAACGCTGACATATTAATTGCGGCACAGAATAAACGCAGAGTTAGTAGAACAGACTATCTGACTCCTTTACTGTCAGCTTTGCTGCCAATGCAGATTTGGGGTCAAGAAATGGCGGCTGTCAGGCTATTTGGGAGAGAATTGTCTTATCCTATGGTTAGATAAATATTCAATTTTGGAAGCCATTGTCTCATAAAACGGTTCTATGGTGTAGTGGTTAGCACTCTGGACTTTGAATCCAGCGACCTGGGTTCGACTCCCGGTAGGACCTGTTTTGTTAAATGTCTCTTAAAAAATGGTTGAATTTTCTCCCTCTAATGCGATAAAAATAATAAACGAAGGATAGGCATAACTGGATTTGGGTTAACTTCCAAATTCTGTCTTCAACCTTCTCCAGTTTTTCCTATCAATTGCCAAAGAATGTGCATTGAACTAGGCGTTGGCTAGTCTTACATCAGACAAGAAAATGTAAATCCATATATTGCTAGTCTTATAAGGTTGGCTGTATATTAGACGTCACAGCCTGAGAGCAGTTCACCAACTCAATATCTTAACACAGTTTCACAAGGAAAGCAGAGTCTGAAATGATTCAACTACAGAATTGTAGGTGCAAGCTAATTTTAACCTTTGAACAACTCCATCAGAACAAGAATCTACTCATGAAAAATTGTAACGTTGTACCCGATCACTGCATCACCGGTGTTAGAATCCAGCGAGTAAGTCCTTGCAACCGCATAGCCACGAGCTGAACGGAAAGTACCGGTCCCTCCAACAATCGGAATCTCACGCACCTGACTCTGTGCAGAATTCTTCCCCAGAAGATTGATGGAGCTACCACTATAGGTACCATCCGTGAAAGCGTAGCTCATGACCGTGATCATAGATGTCTCAGTTTGTCCAGCTGATCCATAAAGCCCCTGAGCTCGGCCTACCAACTTGGAGCTCGGATCGGGGCTCTCTGTTAACGGGTCATCTGCCATGAAAATGGCACCAAAAAGTGTTGAAGACTTGTCAGTGTTTGAATCTTGAGCAACCCTAACTGAAGTAGGATTGTTGCCACTGCGAGTTTCGTGGGAGTAGAATTGGACAAGTGTCTGAGTTTCTTGGAGTCTCCTGGCCCAGGTCCTGGGACTTTGAGATGGCACGATTGCTGCCAGGAAAAGTAGCTGGAAAACCGGGATGAGCTTTGCCATTTCTTGGATTTTCTGCAAGTCTTTAAGAGTGTCTAAGAGAGAACTCTTATCTCAAGATAAAGAAGGAAAAGTTGGAGGAATCCCAAGTGGTTGAAATGTCTTGTATAAAATTTCTGGCACCAAATCAATTAAATAAAAGCAGGTAACATCAATAATAGTTCTAATTTCATCATTGCATTAAAAGATTGTATCTTGTTACCTTTAATTATGGTATTTGGAATATCAAATTTTTTTTAGGTCATTAGGTGGGACCATGACCATCCCACCAATAATTATTTGTCATTTGAAAGTTCGGCTGTTAATGATCAAACTTAGTATTGCTGAGTCAAACTTTTCTCTTTAAAATTCATTCAACTAAGACTTGGTATCAATTTGTTTACTTGCTCTTCGAATACAAAGCATTCCTCGACAAAGTATACCGCCCCATTGAACGTCAGTTATATTTAAGGGCCTACCGACATCACTAATCCATGGCGATTATGCTATTTTGTAGCGTTTTTGATACATGGGTAATCCCTTGGACATAGTAACTATGAGCTAATACAATTTGTTGTTTGTAAAACAGGATCATTCTCCTGCCGTTTCTAAAGGTTAATGCAATAAATAACGCTATTTTCGTTATGAATCTTTGAGGGCCACATAAATATTAATTTATGTTTTATATAATTGTTTAAAGATATATATTTTCTTAAAGTATGAAGATATACATTTTTATAATTTAATTTACATATTTAAATCAAATAAGGATGAAGACAATTCAAAATTAGTCACTTCAACAAAATTGAATTTAATATATTGATGAATTATTTTATAATTTTATAAAACTAAGATATTATTTCATACTTTAAAGTTTTTATGAAACATGGCTAATATAGTAATATCAATATTATCCTGCAATAGAACCAAATTATATATATATATATATATATATATATATGATTTTTTATAGTATCGAAATATTACATCAATTAAATAAGTGAAATCATAATTTCCACCATCTAATAGTTATACTTGATAAATTTTATTATTTAAGAAATAATATTACACTTAAATGATTTACTTGCACTCTTCAAAACAAGATTTTAGAGTTTATTTTATATGTTAGTATAGTTAAATTAATAACTACAATATCAATATTAATAGTATTGTATTGTATTAGTAATTTAAATAACATTTTAAAAATTTTCCACACAAGAATTTTGAGCGAAAGAGTTAATAATCTAATAAGATCATCTCATATTTAGTCGTGCTAAGCTAATATACATAGATTATCTTTTCTTTAGAGAAAATCTACGAGATGACCAAAATTTTGTTAGTCAAGCACATATTTTCATAGATTATGATCGCTGTATGATTACAAGAATTTCAAGTGATTTCACTTAATTTCTCATTCTTCAGGACTTTGAGCACATTTTATTAAAGTAGGGAGGGATGAACAATTTGCAATAACATGCAAAGTTACCCCTATCGGCTACCAGGAACTAGTCCTGTAAACAGTCCAAAAGGACACACGGACTATTGAAAAAACGTAGCGATCATTATTCATTAGCCAATATTGACACTCAAGATCTTTTTGGAATTGAACCTGTGCTCTCTCTCCCCCCATTTCGGCTCGATAGAGTGGTTCCGTCAGCCGAAATCGTGACATTGTAGCCTACAGTCGCAATGGTAGGGTTTATTGAATACGTCCGTAAGACTGCATGCCCACAAGCCGATCGGAATAGGCCTGTGCCACCATTTATGGAGACCTCACGTACAGCGTTCGTTACTGGGTTCCGGCCTAAGACGTTGAAAGAGCTGCCATTGTAAATGCCATCGGTGAACACAAAACTGACGGCCATTGTCAGCGATAACATGCCCCTTCCAGTGTTGCCATAGAGCCCTTGAGCTCGGCCTATTAACTTTGAGTTGGGATCAGGGCCTTCCGTCAATGGATCATCTAGTATTGTTATCGCTCCAAAAGATGTTGGTGAGTTGTTAGTGTTAGGTGATTGTGCAACTCTAACAGCAGTAGGTTTGCTTCCACCTAGTATGTCATGGAAGTAAAACTGGAGAGAGATCACAGTTCTTCTGTTGTCAGAGACAACTCCCTCGGCCCCCGTCTCTTCCGCATAAACGTGAGCATGCGACAAGCCTGTCATCAGGGAAATGACCAACAAAACTGGACACAACTTTACCATATTTCTAGCTTCTTTTATTGTTTTCACTCTTTTGAAAGTAAGTTATTCCGACACTGAAAAGGACTCCAATTTTAAGAGGTTTATATAGTGGAATCGGCTCCTGGTAAGTACGAATTAACAATTCTTCCCATAAAGCTCTTTAGCTCAATAGTCAAAGGAAGTTGCGAAGTTTGTGGAACAGTAGTATGGGAATCCATAATGGTCTGACAAAGAAAAGCTTTTAACTAATAGTCAAGAATTTGCCTCCTGTTCTTTACGACCTTTTAAAACTAATTACTACACTAAATTATTTTTAGTTATTGCTTCACTTAAATCAACGGGTGGATGGATATTCAACTCTGATACTGAAGAATCACTGTTCGTTCACGGTCTATCGTTTTATTCTATGACTTATGTCACGTCCACCAAACTTTCTATGAAAATCGTCCTTCTCCACTGATTGGTGAGAAGATAATAAACAGTGAATCCTTGAACGATATGAATTCCTGGAAAAGCTTCTTGAAAAAAGGGCGAAGTATTGATTGGTGAGAAGATATAAACTCTGACGAAAGGTATGGGCATCGTTTGGTTAGTGGCTGATCAGCCAAAATATAACTGATTGACTTAAATCAGCCTCTTGATTTGTTAAAAAAGTCATTTGAGTTGTTTGGTTATCAACTGGTTGGGTTGGCTTATTCAACCCAACCAGCTGATTTTCAATAAGCCACTCAAGAGGAGCGTTTTACAAGACCAGCTGATATTTCGGCTGATGAATGACAATTTTGCCTTCTGTTTTGTTACCCTAACCGACGCATTTGTTTCATTTTCTCTAGAGTCTTCTCCCACGCTTCTTCGAATGCTCCTTCTTCTCCTGCAGCGCTACATCTTGCGTCGTCAACCATGAGGTTTGTTTCTAATTTTTCTTCTTTTTCACTCAACTTTACTCTTTCTTTCTTTCTCTTCTAAGTTCATTTCTTATTTTTCTTGGGTTTATGTAGCCATTATCTGTTCATTTCTTCTAATCAGAGACTCCTCTGTCGCTCAAGCTTTTGCTAATCGGTAAGTATCTTTGTCCATTTCTTCATCTAACTTAACAAGATCTATAAAACTCTTTGCTTTCTTTTTAGATCATCTATCTTTGTGTCAAGTGATTCTTCTCGGAACTTTGTCTCCCAGATTTATGTACCATCTACGTGATTTTACTTTTCACTTGTTCCTTCG
>JAOSBN010000179.1:45869291-45897231 GCA_027563595.1 Erythroxylum suave
GAGTTCTCCAATATTGAAGATCTTGGAAATCTAGCAAAGATTTTGGTTGCTTCTGGAAGAGATAAAGCTTTTCCGCTGGTGTATCGGTTAATTGAATTGACATTGATCCTTCCAGTTGCGATAGCATCTGTCGAAAGAGTATTTTCTGCAATGAAACTTATAAAAAATGATTGGCGAAGTAGGATGGGAGACGAATGGATGAATAACATAATTGTGGTATACAATGAGAGAGAAATCTTCAAAAAAATTGATAATGAGACAATTTTACAGTGGTTTCAAGCCATGGTGACTCGCCGAAAACAATTATCATCTGTTAACTTTAGTGTCTCTAAAAATATGTAAAGACATTGTAATTTGAATATTTTAGTTAATTTTATTTATAAATGTGCTTTGTGAAATTATTTTTTGAATTAATTTTGAATTTGTCGGAAGTCTTCACCGCCAGTTCATCGTTGTCCAATCAGCCCCGGCTCTAGGAAATTCCTGGCTCCGCCCCTAAGTAGACCTTATCAAAGGGAATAAATGAATGCATGTTTGAAAACCCAATGCCATTCCACACTCCTATTCCACACAAAGGTCCATTTTTCTTTGCCCAACCCTTGTTCGCACCTCTACTTTGTCCTTTGTCATTTCCTCAACCCTTCCCCTTCCACTCCTCCTAAAACTAAGTACGCTTATGTTAAAAATCTCTGCATTTTCTCCGTCGCCATTTCCCCTGCCCCTTTCTTTTCTGCTAGGACTAGCCACACTTATTCCAAAACATTCACCATTATTTGTAGCACCATTTCCTTTACCCTTTCCCTTCCACACTTCCCTCTTCTAGTGCTCCTATATTTTCAAAAATTTGCAATGGATTCAAGAGACTAATTTAACTTCATTATACACAAACTAGGGCTTTGAATTTTTATCTCTTGGAGCATCTTGCATAGATAAAGTAAAAGCAAAGTAAATTAGAATTTTGTATAATACACATGTTTATTAAAAATAGGTCCAACAATCATTATAGAACATAATACCCTTTCTATAACAGATTTTTTGAGCTTCCTATTAGGATGAGAGGAATTTTTTGCAAATCTTTAAATTGTGACCTTGTTGTAAAAAGTTATTATATATCTTAATACGGCACCTTCAATAAATTTTCTTTTTTCAATTTTGTTTCATAAATAAATTTTATATCTTTAAATTTTTTTCTATAAATTAACGGTCAAGAAGTATAATTGTGAAAATAATGATAATTTTAATAATTTTTTTCTTTTTAGTTATTAACAGTCAAAATGTAATCAATAATTAAAATAATTTTTATTTTTGAAATAAAACGCATAATAAAATAAAGCAAAAAACATAGGATTTAATGTAGACTAAAAGGGTGTTTTTAACCAAAATGTAACGTGTACAGTTATAATAATATCATAATATAAGGATAAAAAAGTCTTTTTAAATTCTAAAGCCGAATAAGTTAATGTATTTTAACCTATAAACTATTAACGATAGCCGCTCAGCTGACCTGGCAACTGGTTCCTGGTGGGACCCACTAAAATCATCAAATTCGAACCGTCACACTCACAGCACATCATCAACTTAATACCAAAACCATCGTGTTCTACACCGCACGCGGCGATGCCAAGCTCGCCGGAGCCGCGTTGCAACACCGTAAATGAGGTTTGATCCAGTCCTTAAAACTTCCTTTCACACTTATGATTCCCCTCTCCAATGCCCTTGTGGACTCTGCCAAAATCCGCCGCTCTCACCAAATTCTCCACAGATTACAAGAAAAAAACGCGTTCGTCAGGGCTTCCCTGCTTAGCTCAATCGGTCATTAAACTTGCTTCTCAAGGCCAACTCTCGCAGGCTGTCTCGTCACTTGAGCTTTTATCGCGTAAAGGCATAGTCTTGAACACTCGTATACTAGCTTTCCTCGTCAAGCAATGTGCAACAATCAGGTCTCTCAAATTGGGCAAATGGTTACATCTCCATTTGAAGATTATTGGTCGGATAAGACGACCGAATACGGCTCTGGCGAACAGTTTGATCTATATGTACTTTCAATGCAATGATTATAGAAGTGCTTGGAAGGTGTTTGATGAGTTGCGTGTGAGGAATGTGTACACGTGGAATTATATGCTTAATGGGTATGCCAAATTGGGCATGATAAAGCCAGCCCGGAGGTTTTTTGATAAAATGCCTGAGAGAGATGTTGTGTCGTGGAATACGATGATAATAGCTTATGCGCAGAACGGGGGTTGTGGACAGTCGTTAAAGTTTTATAGGGAGTTGAGAAGGTCTGGTATAGGGTACAATGCGTATAGTTTTTCTGGTTTGTTGACTGTCTGTGTCAATTTAAAAGGGTTGGGACTCAGTAGGCAGGCTCATGGGCAAGTTCTGGTTGCTGGGTTTTTGTCAAATTTGGTGATATCGAGCTCAATCGTTGATGCTTATTCAAAATGTTGGGAGATGGATGGTGCAAGGAGGCTGTTTAATGAGATGGATGTTAAGGATGTTCTAGCTTGGACAACAATGGTCTCGGGGTATGTCCAATCTGGAAATATAGAAGCAGCTAGTGAAATATTTGATTTGATGCCAGAGAAGAATCCAGTTTCATGGACAGCTCTGATTTCTGGATATGTTAGACATGGACTAGCTTACAAGGCACTTGATTTGTTCACCAAGATGATGACATTTCGCATCCCACCAGATCAATTTACATTTAGTAGCTGTCTCTGCGCTTGTGCTACTATATGTTCCCTACGGCATGGCAAACAAGTACATGGTTCTTTATTGCGAATGAACTTCAGGCCCAATACAATAGTTGTGAGCTCTCTTATTGACATGTATTCAAAATGTGGCTGTCTAAATGTTGGTAGGTTGGTTTTTGATCGCACGGGAAATAAGCTAGACGTTATCTTGTGGAATACTATGATATCTGCTTTGGCTCAGCACGGTCATGGTAAAGAGGCTATTCAGATGTTTGATGACATGTTGAGGTCAGACTTGAAGCCAGATAAAACAACATTAGTTGTCATCCTCAATGCATGTAGTCATTCAGGTCTTGTGCAGGAAGGCCTCAGTTTATTCGAGACCATGACTCAGAAAAATGGCCTCATTCCCAATCAGGAACATTATGCATGTTTGATTGATCTCCTCAGTCGAGCAGGATGTTCTGAGGAGTTGATGAACCAACTAGAGAAGATGCCATGTGAACCACACGATCGAATTGGGTATGCTTTAATTGGTGTTAGTAGATTTCATGGCAATATAGAGTTAG
Organism: Erythroxylum suave; assembly: GCA_027563595.1. NCBI lineage: Eukaryota > Viridiplantae > Streptophyta > Magnoliopsida > Malpighiales > Erythroxylaceae > Erythroxylum > Erythroxylum suave. The sequence continues at coordinate 45,872,554 of JAOSBN010000179.1, forward strand.
GAGGAAAAGCAGCAGAACATCTAATAGAGATGGAGCCTCAATGCTCCGGACCCTCGAATTTATATGCCTCACTTGGGAAGTGGGAATTGGTTGAGAAGGTGAGGCATCTTATGAATGAAAGACAAGCCCTTAGTTGGATAGAAATTGACAATAAGATACATGTTTTCACAGTGTCAGATCCCATGAAAGAACCGCTGTATACACTATTGAAAATTTTAGGTAGCCAGATGGAAGAGGTTTCATCACCTAAAGCTGAATTTTAGAAGTTTTCTAATTTTATTTTTGCCTGATGATTGGAAGGCACCGAGTATAATTATATTTCTCATTCAATTTTCCTTGTAACAATTTTGTTTTGTCAAAGGAACAAGACTGACTATGCTGAAGTTTGTACTTTAAGTTTCATAGAATTGAATCTCCAAATTTTTAGACTCGCTTGTTTTTATTTTGTTTCTTTTCGGTAACAAGGTCCACTTCTTGTACTCTCTCATTTTATAATTATTTATAAAAAAATTTGACTGTTAAAAATAATTTCTATTAAATTAATTCAACTAAATTTTAATATTTTTTAAATATTATAACGTATTTCTAAATAATAAATAGTAAAATTTAATGTAAATAAAATTTAAATTTTATTATTCTTCTTTTAGATCTTAAAGTTTAAAATTTGAGGCTAATTTGGACCCTTATAACCTCAAGGTTTATGGCCCGTGCAGCAGCTTTCTGTTTACTTGTGTAATAAGTAATAACTAATAACAGCTAGTGGGCCTCAACCGTTCTGGACTTGGCGTTCGCTTGTTTCAATGATGGGTTCTATATGTATAGATATAGATTTCTTCCGTAATTTAAAAAAAATTAGAAAAAGTCAAAAAATAATTTTAAAAAGTAATATGAGCATCATATGTAAATTAACCAAATATTACTAATATGATAATCAAACTTAACCCGAATAAGTTAAATTCAACTCAAACCAATAATTATAGTAAATTATTAGTTTAATTCAAATTAATCAATTTGGTTTGAATTTAAGAGATGAGTTAAATTGTTATACAAATAATATTTGATTAGTTTATATATAATATTTATATATACTGTATGTGTTTGTCGTTATTTTTTAACCTAAGTTTGAAAGAAGGAATTTTTGTTAAAAAAACTAAAAATTAAAAAGAGTTTGTTTAAGGATTTTAAAGATAAGAGTGTAATCAATCCTAAAGTACTCAATTTTTTAAAAAATTTTCAATTTCAATGCTTAATCTTTTAAAATTTTTAATTGAATGATCATCCTTTTTAGATCATTAACAAAGAAGCTCAAAACATTAGTTTCATTATTAATTTATTGATTTGGTTAACATAATCCTTACTATTCATGTTATGTAAATGTTTATTTGAAAAAGTAGTATGATTAGAGTGGAGTGGGGAGAAATTTTTGGTATGGATGCATATATTTCATTAATAACAAAGATTTCATCAGTCAAATGAGCAAATTATTGATAAAATTAACGTTTTGAACTAAACTGTTAAGCTTTAAAAGATTAGTCACTCAATTGAAAATTTTAAAGTTTAGGTATTTTATTGAAAAAAATCTAAACGGACGAGTTATTTTAAGATTAATTACACCGTTTCTTAAATTTGAGAATAATTTGTGAATTTCTTGGAAAAAAAAAGTGTTGATTTTTTATTGCTTTATCTAATTTAAAGCATTTTTTTTAAAGGCCGTACTTGAGATTTGTGTAGCTTTTCCACTTATTAGAAGATTCCAATTAACAATAAGGTATCAGTGAAAAATTCCGGTAACTAGCAATGTACTTTGTTCTCTTCCTTGTTAAAGGCTCCTTTTGCTTTTGCTTTATACTTCAGAGAACCTCTTTTCCAGATGAAGGTAGCCTGTCAAAGCACGAGCTTTGCACGTCAATCCTTAAAGCTGGTCTTAGTGTCACAGATGTTCAACTTTGATTAAGTATGTGATATTTGGATTTTCATGTTAAAAACTACCTGTATTGTCTTTAACATTAATAACCTGGTATTGTCTTAACAAAATCATTTACCGATAAAATTTAATATAAGTAAAATTGAAAAAAGAGGAGGGATGAAAATAAGTGAACTTCATTCATTTGAATATATGCTTAAATCGCATCTATTTCAATTCTTATTTAGTACAAAATTCTCATAATTGAAAGTAAGAATAACAATGAACTAATCGGATCCTAGCCTGATTTATTATTTTTTAAATTTTTTCAAAAAAGATGTCATTTTATTGATCGGGCCTAAGGCTAGGCCAAGCCTAGACAACCTTGGCTCGAGCTCAGTCCGTGGCCTAGTTGGGCCAAGAAATCTCCTCCTGGTCAACCAAGGCTAGGCCTGTTTTCATTGAGTTGGGCCAAGCCCTTGCCATCCCTAATTGAAAGAAGTTTCATTATCACTATCATTCAAATTTATTGTATCAAATGACATGTCAATACTCTATTATCTAAGGTTATCTTCTAAGTCGCTCTCATCTATCAAACTTGGTTCCTTAGAAACCCAATCTTTCAAAAGATCAATATGATCAAAGCAAATTGGATCCAAACTTGTTCTACTAAGAGTTCCTAGTAAAAAATAAAATAAAATAATTAAGAAATTATATCCAATTTAATAATGATAATATCATAACTTTTCTCAAGTGTCAAATTGTATCGAACAAAGACTAAGTTATTCAATCTTTTGTGCTCCAATCTATTCCTTTTCTTGAAATGGATGAATTTAAATGTGCTCCAATTCCTTTAAAATACCATATTGCACTCACAAATTAACTTAGAATTGGAATTACAAACTTTTCCAATTTTGGAACACCACTTTCAAATTGATCTTACCAAGTAACTGTAAGTTAATAAAAGTAACATTATAAACAAAATAAAGTACATATTAATTTTTAACAAGTAACAAAAGTGAAAAAAAATATATATATTAGAATTAAGTTTATCTCTTTGACAAATAACAATAGGCATCCTAAAATCACTAGAAGCATCTTTACAAATCTCTATTTGTAAGCTTAAAAGATCTTACATCATCTTATAGGCAACAATACTTGTAATAATTAATAACGTTCCCTTATTAGCTTCAGCTTTTTTTGTAAAACTTGGCCTAAAATAGACACTAAGATTTGAAAATGCCTTAGTTGCAAACAACAGAGAGTAAAGTCGTCTTTCCTATATTTTATTAATAACAACAAGATAAGGTGTGTGTATAAAGAAGACCTACTTTTCATATTAGCCTTGTTTACTTCCTTCACCCTCTTTATGACATCATATAAATAATTCATTGTTGCTTTCCCTTCACTATCAGCCAGATAAAGTGCTCTTATTAAAGACTCACAAACTCAAATAACAAATTGACATTTAGATTAAAATCCATTACCTTCAAATATAATTCTAGAAATCTCCAATCTAGCTAGGCCTAACATACTGAGATGTAACTTACTTATTACTTGTAAAAATTTTCCTCAACTTCTTCTTCATTAGATTAAAACACTAAGTGATGAGAAATTAGTTACAAATCTGATAATAGCAGGATAACACAAATGGTAGGATAACACAAATTCTTACCATTTGTGAAATCCTTTCTCATTAAATTTAAGACCCATACATGATTGTATATAAACTTGACCACCTTTTTTGCCTTTTGTACAGTCTCATCAATAATAGAAAAATATCTAGCATGTCTTATATTTTTCAACATTAGGTCAATATAATGTACAATATAAGGAATCTAATAAAAATAATTATACCTACTTAGCAATTTTCTTACAGCTGCTTTATAAGCAAAATCATAATCAATAATGAATTGAACAATATTTTTTGGCCTAACTCTATTTACAACTTCATCAAATATTTGAAATAGAGTATCAACAATCCTAACACGATTAGATGTATCGATAGAATTCAAAAATATTGTTCCTTTTACAGCATAAACCAAAATATTAATAATAGGTTTTTTTTTCTATTTGTCCAACTATCATACATGATTGAACATTCAAAAGTAGCCCAAGTCATTTTTCTTTCATTTAAATAAATTTTTATTTCATAAACAGTGTCACTCAGAAGTTTACATCTGTAGTCATCAATTGAAGAAGTTTTGTATCCTAGATTGTAAGAGGCAATAACATTAACCATATGCTAATAATAATAGGACTGGGTAGCATTGAATGTTATACCTGAATCATACTATCATCTAGCCATTACCATACCCACATTATGAGTCATTTATCTATATTGTAAGGCACTAAAAATTGAAGGCTGAACTCTAGTAGTTGTTTAAAGTACAAAAAAATTTAGATACTTGTCTTCTTCTTTTCCTAACATCAGGTGTAACATATCCTTTTTGTTGGATAGAAATAGTACCACCTTCAACATCCCCACTATCATTCTAACCATCAAAAAAGAACTTGCACTACTAATTTTGTAATTTAATTTTTTTCATTCTTTCTTTCTTATGTTGATTCTCGTCTTCATTTGTCATTTTACATCATGGTTCACCTTTTTACAAGGCTCCACAACATGTTTAACCCCATTAAATACTTATTTAATTTGTTGATTCTTCCACCTTTCAAATGTTTATTGCAATACAAATAAATGGTATAATTCTTCATTCCAGAAACCAATCCAACATGAGCCCAACTTGGATTATTGAATCTTCCTAAAGTGGTTGAATTATTAGGAGTAATTTTACTATATTATGCATGGTAATTGATGCATGATCATTCAAAAATGAAAATAAATAAACTAACAGGTGCAACTAGTTACCATATGACAAAGTCGCATCAAGTAGACCCATGCACAACAATGCAAACAATACATGCAGAAAAGATAAAATGTAATTGACGCAAAATCACAGAAACACCACCATTTTTTTTTTTAAATATCAAAGAAAGCTATCTTCCCATCCCACACTTGTAACTTACATTGTCCGCAATGTAATCAAAGACAAGACAATATAAATTAAAGGCTTAGAGTAAGGACAGAAGTTACCAGGATAATGGTGACAGAGGAAATGGAGGGAGCCTCGCTACTGAAATTGCCATGGACTTCCCTCTTTGGTTTAGACAATTGTGTACCCCACACTTGAACTTTTAATTGTGTGTAAAAAAAATTGAATTCTATCTATGCACCCCAAAACACCTGCCCTGTAGAGCATATAAACACTACAAAACAACGGGTAAACTTGGGGCAATTAAAATTTTTTGTAGTTTCTTACGGTTATGCGAACAAAGACATACGACATGCTCATGTCGTATGCCTTCCTTTAAGCACTGGTAGTTATGACGATTAATGCACTGTCACATACACATCAGTTCAAGACCAATTTTTAAGCACTAAGCACAGAATCAAAAATCGAAAGAAATCAACACAAAATAAAAATCGAAGCTTAAAATCAAAAATTCCTTGGGTTGCCTCCCAAGTAGCGCCTTTGTTTAACGTCTTTGGCTCGACAGAGCCATGCCTAGTAGTAGTTGGGTTTACTTACGTATTGTACCTCCAATAGGTGTGGCTCAAATCCTTCATAGAAGGGTTTCAATTTATGTCCATTGACCTTAAAAATTTTTGAAGTATCCATGCTTTGAATATCAACGGCACCATTGTCATAGACTTTTGCAACAACAAATAGACCAACCTATTTACAATGCAACTTACCTCCAAAAGGTTTAAGAGTAGAGTCAAAGAAAAGTACCTTTTGATCGATTTTAAATCTCTTTTCAGCAAGCTTTTTGTCATGAAATGCCTTGGTTTTAGCTTTGTAAATCGTGGCATTCTCGTAAGCGTTGTTGCGGATTTCCTCAAGCTCTTGGAGTTGAAACTTACGTTGCTACCCGTCCTCATCATAACTTGTGTTACACATTTTCATGATTTCCATCATCGGAGGATTTAACCAACGTTTTGGCTGTCTACTCGGTTTGTAATCATCCTCAAGAAGTATTTGATGCATGCAGATCATTGGACTTATACCTTTGATGTTGGCAATAGTCCATCTCAATACTTCCTTGTGGTCTCGAAGTACCCGGAGCAAACTCTCTTCCTCCACCTTACTCAACTCATTTGAAATAATTACTGGAAGTGTGTCTCCAGCACCCAAAAACGCGTATTTAAGGTGAGAGGGCAATGATTTAAGCTCCAGATCTGGCAGTTTCACTACAGATGGCAAAATTTGATTTCTAACAGGTACCACATGGTCATGTCATATTGGATCCAGTGGACTGCACAACTTGCTTTCTTCCATCTGCACCCAGTTTCCATTCAGATCATTTACTGCTTGAAACAAACGATCTAGTAACACCCAATTTTTGTCCCAGTTTGCTAACTTTGGAGTTGTCAAATCTTCAGTCAAGGTTACTTGTACTGCATTACAACTACAAAATTGCCAAAATTTATCAACAAGGGGGTCAACACTATTTATGGTAAAAGCAGATGCATAATCACTTCGGTGCATTATTGCTTTATTGATATCAAATTTAATCACAGCACCATCAAATCCTGTTGTCATGGTTCCAGCATGCACATTTATTTTTGTTCTAGATGTTTTCAAAAACAGACGTCCTAGTAAAATCATGCCAGAATTTCTAGTATTCCTATCATCCATATCCAACACATAAAAATCAGCCGAAAATACTAATCCATCAACCTGAACCAGGACGTCCTCTAATACCCCTTCAGGAAAGAGACTTGACCTATCTGCTAAGGTTAAAACAACCCCATTATGTTTCAAAGGACCCACATTCAAAGAAGTGTAAATAGATAAGACATTAAATTAATTGAAGCTCCTAAATCGCATATAGCTTGCTCAATGTCTACATTACCTATTTTGCATGAGATAGCAAACATACCTGGGTCACGCTCCTTAATGGGTAGCTTACCTTGTAATACTGCCGAGACTGATTCTCCCATGAACACTCTCTCATTATCTCGCACTTTATTCATTCTCATACATAACTCTTTCAAAAATTTACAATACTTGGGTACATGTTTGATTGCAGTCAACAAGGGAATATTGATTTCAACCTTCTTCAAAGTCTTAACCACCTCTGTATCATCAGTGGCCTTCTTCTTCTTTGCCAATTTATGAGGGAAAGGTGGTTTCTCAGGGTTAGGCCGCACGATCTCGATGTTTGGGGCTGCCTTTTCTATTTCTATATGATCATGTCGTATCGCTTGTTTCGATTCTGGTGCTTCTAATTCCTTCCCACTTCAAAGTGTGACAGCACCGACATTATGCCCTTGGTTTACCTCTGGTTGGGAGGGTAACCTACCCTGATTTTCCATCATTGTCACCGTGGAGGCTAGTTGATCTATGCGTGTCTCAATAGCTCCAAACCTGTTGTCACTTTTCTCAATAAATTTTGTTCGGAACATCTTTAAATCATCATCATTAACTTGCCTTGATTGTTGCTAGTACTGTCGAGGTAGATTGCACTGCCCTTGTTAGTTATTTCCATTCTCATATCTCATATTAGGGTGATCACGCCAACCTGGATTATATGTGTTCGAAAAAGGATCATATTTCCGATTGTGATTGCCATAATTACCCATGAAATTTACCGTTTCATCCTCTTGCAAGGTGGGGCATGCATTGGTTGGGTGCTCTTGAGAAAAAAAATTCCACATATTGGAGGAGGTTTGTCGACTTGTTGCACAGTGCTAGCATTACCAATAAACTGCTTTTCTAACAAATCAGTTTGTCTTTCTAGTTTCGATTCAAGATTAGAAGACCTTACCCCATGCACTCCTCGCGTGGTCGTGATAGTGCGCGTGTTAAACTGCTGTGAATTTGCAGCCATGGCTGATATCAACTCTCGCTCAGCTTGAGGGGTTTTGTTCACTAACGCTCCTCCACTCGTAGCATTAATGACTCTTCTCTCATCTTTTATCAGCCCCTCATAAAAATACTGAATAAGGAGTTGTTTAGTGATACCATGCTGTGGGCAACTTGCACACATCTTCTTAAATCTTTCCCAATAGTCATACAAAGATTCATAATCATGTTGCTTAACACTACAGATTTCTCTCCTCAAATTCGCAGCTCTAGATGCTGGGAAAAATCTCTCTAAAAATAATTTTGTCATGTCAACCCACGTATTAACTCAACCAAGAGGTAGATAAAATAACCATTCTTTCGCAACACCCTCAAGAGAAAACGGAAACGCACGAAGCTTAATCTAATTTTTTGTAACTCCTCGTGGTTTAAACCCAGTACAGATCACGTGAAATTCCTTCAAATGTCGATTTGGGTCTTCAGTTTGTAACCCATGGAATTTCGGCAGCAACTGAATAAGTGCAGATTTTAACTCGAACTCATCATCCCCAATCAGATACTAAATGCATAGGGGTTGGGTGTTCACAGGTGGTGCGAGCATGTCCCGAAGTGTCTCAGGGTGTGCCTCTTCCATGTTTAGTTCTGAATCAAAATCTGACTCAGATGAAGATAAAGCGATTTGCTGTTGTTCTAGTGGTGGCGCAGGAATTGTGGTGGTTTGTTGTTTACGCAGTCTAGCTTCCTTCCTTAGTCTTTTAGCAATTTTCTCTATCTCAGGATCAAACCGAAGTTCACCTGCAGAAGAGGAAGGCTGCATGCAAAACGCTAGAAAAGAAGTTAGAAAGACAATCAAATAACTCTTTATACACAACTCCCTGGTAACGACGCCAAAATTTGATAGGTTGTCAAACTATCAAAAATAAAAATATATTTCCAATTCTCCAAAAACTAGGTAGCTAGTGGTGAATCGGGTAGAATCCACAGGGAATTAGTGCAGAGTTACTCAAATGCTCAGAAAATAACAAATTAAAAGATTTATATTGCGGTAGATGTAAATAAAAATAAAAGCAATGCAGAAAATTAAAAGAAAGCTATATGACATATATGACGCGAGCATGTGGTATTGGCATAAAACAGATCTGGACAGCAAGTAACGAAATAAAACGAGATTAAAACGCAATGGATGAAGACCTAGTCAAGAGACTCTTCAATTCAGCCTGAAAATTCGATCATTGACATCATAAGATAAATTAGACAATTTAGATAGACAAAGTTATAGCCAAAGGTGATTCACTCATTGACCAATCTTTTCTTACTTCGTCGGTAATTCCGGGAAACGCCCTGACAAATTACTTCCCTAATCTAAAGACAACCCCCGGGACACACCCTGACAAGATTAATCTCTAGTTGCATTAAGAACGAAAAAGAATCTTGTCCTAACCAATAAATTCGAAAACACTGTAATTTATTAAGTCAAATTATTTAATTCCATCGATTTTACCACCAACATACATCGTTCGCAAGATAAAATTAATTCGCTACTTTGATAGAATAATATCCATGACACTACTATCCTATTCAGTAATTTATCACTTAATCAATCACACATCTCGTGACATTGCACAATTAACTAAAGTTCAAGCACATGAATTAAATAAATATCTGAATTGCATAAACAAATAAAAACGTAGTCTCACAAATCATCCATTGCTGAATATCCAAGCCCCCTGACTAGAAAAGGTTTTAGTTGTTCATAGCTAACCTAAGAACATAAGAAAATAACATGCAAACTACAATCATGATGGTGGCTAGCTGCTAACTACTGAAAAACAGATGGAAGAAGAGAGAACGCTCAAAAGTGAGTAGTAAAAGTTGTAAACGGTGGAGTCTGATTTCCTTATACCATAAGGAATTTATATGTTCTCCAATTCATAACCCTAGCTAAAATTAGTAGAAGTTTCCTAGTTAGTTTTCAATTTGGACTCTTCATCATGGCTTCCCAGCTGATAGATTTTGTCATTTTTAAGGTTGATCTTTCTTTGTTTGTGCATTTTAGTTCTCAAAATTTTTAAAATTTACAATATTAACCGTTATTTGATTGATATTTCAAATATCGGTCGATACCTCTAGCTAATACGATATGCTTAAATTTTGTATCATTTTCTGGCTACTACGGTATGAAATTCACAAATTCCTATCTACTCAATTGTTTTATTTTTCAAATTTTGAATTCTAAAAAAAAGGAAAATAAGTGTTAAGGTGGTTTTTAAAGTTTATGTTTATTGAAGTCCAAAAATAGAATATCAAAAGAAATTTGTTTGAAATAATTTCTTAGAGAGTACTCTCAATTTTTTGTTAGTTGTTGAAAGCTTTTAAGCACAAATTGAGAAAAATGGACAATTTTCTTAAACTTTAACTGACAAAAATATTAAATATCATTGTAAATATTTTGATAAGATAAGAAATTATATTTACTATATAAAGCGTGATTATTTTACTAAATTTAATGAATAAATAAATTATATTTATAATTTTATTGACCACTTGGTATTTCATTCCTTACTGTTTGATTTTTATTAACAATTATTGTTGAATTTATACCTTTGAAGAGTCTAAAATCATTACGTATATAATTGATTATTGTATGTGTTTCACATGCATGGCGTTCTACATGTTGACAATTTGTAAAAAGACATAATACTGGATATAAACCATGATTGTGCATTTTTACCCTACTTAGTAAAAAGGTAGAAGTAGGATTAGAAAAATTTAAGATCAATCATAACTTCTTTCTTCAATTTCTTTTTTTTTTAAAACCTTAACAGTATAGATGTTTATTTTTTATTTTATTAATAAAAAAATGAAAAATGCCCTACTTAAAGTTAGAAGTAGTCAAACCATAAAACATATGTAATTTTATCTAGAAAAAGAAAATAAACAATATAATCAAGTCAAATCTTTATCTTTCTTCTTATAACGATTTTTTAATATTTTAAAAATCAATTAAACTATAAGAGAAATTAACCCTAATTTTAATAAATATAATAAACTATGAAATTTTAAAAGAAAATTCAACAGCCTTATCTAACCGAGGGATCATTGGCTTGTACTTACCAAATACAGTATTTTTAATTCCAAGTAATTCCAAATCAATCACAATCGCAAAGAGCGATAAATTACAAGCTGGCATGGTCATATGCTTGCAATTCTAAATGTGAGTTCTGACCATATGTCAAATGTTTAGGTACGACAGCTATCTTCAAGTAATTAAATATAAGGCATGATTGTGCATTTTTACCGTCTCAATCATGGACATGATTATATTATGTTAGGTGGTTGAACCATAATTTGCAGGGACCCATATGAATATGATTATAGTTGTATTGGTGACCATGTGTATTAGATGGACATAAGCTCCATGGCCTCTTGGTAAAGATATTTATATCCATAATGTAGAGCCAACAAACTGTAAGGCAAATTTGGACAGCCATACAAATGGACTAACAGAAGAGAGACATTGATTCTATCTCTCAACCAATAATTCATTGTCTCCAAGATAACATGTCCTTTTCTTCATCCACATATGCAAACCTAATCACTAGTCACTGCACAAAAATCTTTACGAGTTAAAAAACAAAAAACATGATCTTGTTATCATAAGAAAGAAACAGAGTGTCTTCAGCCTAAGAACTATAACCGTACAGTAAAACCATCCAACGAAGTTGCAACGTCTTATATTAAAACCCCCCATAAACTTGAATCTTTCTATACAGCATTTCATACTCATTGCGGGTTCAACACCATTTTCCTTTTCTTGTTCTTGAGCCTTAATTCAGGAGATAATAATGGGTTCTACGGTGTCTAAGCAGGTGCAGAAACGTAAGGAAATCTCAACGGAGAAGAAAGCTTTATGTGATCTTCTTGATGGCTGTGGAGAGACGTTTCCAGGTTCTGATTATCGTCCCGAGGACAGAAAGAATTGGATGGCTGGTCTCAACCCTGAAAAGCTCCGCATCAGCCAGATTGTGTGGCCTGGATCTCATGATTCGGCTACAAACAAGATTGGTATTCCATGTGTTTCTCGACCTTTCGCTCAATGTCAATCTTTGTCCATCTATCGCCAGCTTTGTCTAGGAACAAGAGTTCTGGACATTCGTGTTCAGGAGGATCGTCGTGTTTGTCATGGAATCTTAAAGACATATAGTATTGATGTTGTTATTAATGATGTCAAGAAGTTCTTGGCCGAGACTCAGTCTGAGATCATAATTCTTGAAATCCGAACTGAGTTCGGTCATGAAGATCCTCCCGACTTTGATAAGTACTTGGAGGAAAAGCTGGGAGAGTATCTGATTCATCAGGATGATCATGTCTTTGGTAAGACAATTGCAGAGCTGTTGCCCAAAAGAGTTGTCTGTGTATGGAAGCCTAGAAAATCGCCCCAGTCAAAGCCTGGAAGTTCCCTGTGGAATTCAGGGCATTTGAAGGACAATTGGATTGATACGGATTTGCCATCAACCAAGTTTGAGAATAACATGAAGCATTTGAGCGAGCAACCTCCGGTTTCTTCAAGGAAGTACTTTTACAGGGTGGAGAATACGGCCACACCAAAGGCAGATAATCCAATTGTTTGTGTGAAGCCAGTGACCAGTCGGATTCATGGATATGCTAGACTGTTCATTAATCAGTGCCATTCCAAAGGCTGTGTGGATCGGTTGCAGATCTTCTCTACAGACTTTATTGATGAGGACTTTGTTGATGCATGTGCTGGAATTACTCATGCAAGGGTTGAGGGCAAGGCTTAATGAATCAAAATCCAGCACAGTCCCTCATTTGTTAAGCGTGAGACTCTGATTCCGGTAAATCTGTCCTGTTTCTATTCGTTTACTCCTTTACTGTTTTCCAGTGTAATTAGCTACTTCTTTGGAGAAACTCCTGCATCATAGTGCAGGGTGCATCTCTTTTATTGGTTCTCTGTAATTAAACCGTTTGTCATATATATTACATTATAAAGATGTTTGTGGATAGGAGAGGATTGCGTAAGGATGGATCTCTTCGTTCTTTTCCAAACCCTGAAATTTGCGTTCAACCAGAACTCGGTCTGGCAATTGTATAGGCATAAATAGTAGTACACATCTAGCGTCAAGAAAGGATAACTCGCTAATGTCACAAAACATCAACTCATCAATTCAAGTTGCCACATAAAACAAAAACGCGACTTAGACTGAACTGAGAAAGAATTGCCATTCACCGGCGGCTATGTGGTATACAGTACATACAATCTTGCGAATTTAGTACATGGCTAAATCAAACTAATATTAACGGGGTTTAGCCTTTGTCCTACAAAATTTACTAGTCAAATATTCCTCCATTTGTTGAACTATTGAAGAGAATAGTCCTGCAAAAAGAGTCAGAGAACCTAATAAGCCATCTACTAGCAGGAACCCATCATAACAATTGGTAGATCAGAAATAACTTCGGCATTTTTTGGTATTCTCAATAGATCGTCAAGATATTGCCAATCAGTTGTTTCCATAATGCTTAAAAAATAAGGTCACAATGTTTAAAACCTTATCAGCTGAGGGCCATTTATAGAAAACATAGGAAGTAGATTTTACGACGAGAATAGCATGAAGAAGAATTACTATGCTGGCTTATTTACCTGAAAGAGGGCCATCTCTATGCTGTAATGATGCTTTCACCAAAAGGGTTCCTGGGATTTGCTGAAAAACCTGTAAAAGCTAATGTTATCAAAGAAGATTCTACAGTATAACTAAAAATAGATCATGCGCGGCTAGAAGTCAACATACCGAAATCCGAAAGCACAATAAGTCACCAACTGAACTGTTGAATGTGTATTCCAAAGGTTTGGAACTGACTTTACTAAGAAATTGTGCTTCATTCTTAACAATAGTGTCACACTGATCGTTCGATGCCTTGATCTATTCAGAGACGAGATAGTACATCATGTCAGGAGACACAGATATCATATCCTGCAAATTAGGTGTTTTAAAAGTTAAGAGTGATGGTTCTTACATCCACAGTAAATGACGAGGTATTTAATCTACAAGATGCACCACAAGTCAGGAAGAAGGACTCAACTGATAGTAATACATCCATGGCACTAGATTGGTGCTGAAGTCCCTATCCAAAAGCAAATTTCCACAACATGACGCATTATGATAAATCCAGAGTAAAGGATAACATTATGGCCCCAATACAAAGTGCTATAGGCTATTCAAGCCTAAAATAATTTATGAAAGCCGGGATAAGCACGTTCCACTGCTGTTGCTCAGGGCAATGATAATTGTGCCAAACTAAAAGCTGCAGAATATGGGATCTTGAGCTCAACTACATGATTGAATAAGCTAGAACAAAACAATAAACAAAAAAGAAAGAGATGCGTGTGTGATGTCTTTGTTGAGCCACAATCCCTTCATAGTTAGATATATGTGGATTTAATTTTGTTGAAACTTGGAAGCAAGAAAAACTACATTTAGAGGCAGACAGATTGACCTCAAGCGTAAAGGAAAGAATGCTCTTCTCAGCCACCAGTGGTGATATTATCTTCCGGGCAGGATGCACAAATGACCAAGCAAGCCCCCACCGACATGTTTGTCCTTGAATAAATTCAGTTGTCTTTACTATGGTGACCCCTACCTCACGAAGCTTTGAGGTTAGGAACTTGAGATTTGTCTTCCTCCCGACCATAGATGTATACCACCTACAGAGGAAATGTAATTACTTCCTACTACAGTATGAGCCAACTTTGACATAGGCATAACTATTACAAATGCTTAGACAAGAACATTACCGAAATGACTCCTTCAAGATAACACTATCTTCAATAAGTTGATTAATAAATGCCTTCTCTCCACCAGGACAAACCATCTCTTCAGGTGTTCCACCGCAGGAAGTTTTTGGGTTCAGTCCAGCTTCCTCCATTGACTCAAAGAAAGGAGGGTTACACATGCAGAAGTCAAAATTCTCATAATCTCTAACTACACCAACCAGTATAGGTGGTCCACTGTAATTCGTATGCATATCAGTTGGCAGAGTAAATGAAGGTGAGGATAAAGGTTCTTCCCTGTCTTTAATCAAATTACAGCTCACATCCAGTTTGCTGTCACTCATAGCAGACTCACCATTTTGTTCAACAGAGTTTGGGGCTTGCTTACTTGACACCTTCCTAATTTCAATTAGTTCTGAAATCTGTGGATTATCTTTAACATTTCTCTCTGCCCATTCTATCGCTACATCAGTTATATCTGCAACAAAGTTCAACAACAATCTAATGGTATCATAACCAGAAACATTAGAAACAGTAGGCTTTAAAAAGATTTTGCATAGATAAAAGGATTAAAAGCTACCCGAGCCAACAAAGCTCCATCCCAAAAGAGAAGCACCAAGAAGTGGGTAAATGCAGTTTGCCCCAGTGCCTATATCAAAACCTCTTACAACATTTCCATTGACAGTATTCTTTGGAATGATATCGGAGGAAAGAAGATCTTCAATCCAGTGAATGTAGTTCGATCTATTTGGAACTGTGGGGCAGAGCTGCCCATCAGGAATCCACCTAGAAAAGTTAATAGAACATATAAAAACACAACTGAACAATAATCAATAGCATAACACAACAACGAGAAAAGCAACATATATGCATAATGGACCAAAGGTAAGGATCAGATAAATTCTGTTGCCAAAGGTATAGCAACTCAGCTGAAACAGAACTACCGGGAAGGATATTTTCACAAGCCTTACCCTCAAACAGTTTATTTTTCAGATTAGTGAAAATTTGTTTATCTAAAAGCACTGAACAATGTCCGCATACACAATAACATTTACATGAGATGCAAACAAAGGCAATATAGTTACCAAACATAGAGCAACTAAAGAACAAGTAGACAATTCTATAGGTAGTTGAGCAACTCCAATCAAACAGTTAAGTATTTCTTTCCCTCAACACGTAAACTCTGCGACTGCTCATCAACTAGGCTACCACCTCAGAAGGTTGAGAACCAATTGAATAACCTAAATTTGAAACTTTTACAGTCTTGAAAAGCACCATCTTGAAGCAAAATCAGAATAAAAGTAACAAACGGGTAAAGTACAAAATGACTACTCATTTAAGTATTAGAAGTCAAGTACCTATCTTGCTTCTAAACAATTGAATTCATCAACTGTAACACAACATTCAACATCAAGATCACCTTTTGAACACCAAAAACCAACCGCAAACCACACGAAAGAGAAGAAAACAAAGTAGCTAATGGAGAACGGTATAGGGATGAACTTACCAATTAAGGCAGTGGTCGTGGAGGAGGAGTACGCGAGTAAGCTCGCGTGTGGCGTTGAAGTCCGTCCAGTCGATTCTGGGTCGACCGTCACGAGAATAGAAAACAAAAGGTTTAAAAGAAGGGTAGAGAGAAGCCAAGAGAGCGAAGTCCGGAGGGTTCTCGGCGTATTTGTTCCTGGGGTGAATCGTCGGTCTAAGCTCCGGTCGCTTTCTCTTGTTTTTCTTGCTGGGCATTGTTCTTCGGCTCACCGGAGAACAGAAGCCTAAAGAAGCTGAGCAATGATATTTGGATCCAAGAGAAGAGTCCTCAAGGGTGGGTTTCATGGAACCTTGAGCCTACTTCAACTGACAAGAACACGGGTCGTCTCGAATGTGTTAGCCCACAATTGAAAAGTGAATGATTGAACCTCGAAGCCTAGAACTCGGCACATGTACGTTGTAGGGCTGTAATTTGAGTTTAATGTTGATAATTTTTATTTTTTATTATCTACATTAGATTTACACTATCATGTGAAAGTCGGCCGATAATTAAAATCCTAGTCTGAACTCTAAACCGCACCATATCGTCGTTGTCGTCACACTGTTGAAATTTTATTGATGCTTAGAGTCTAAGGTTGGACTCTAATCACCACAACGTGAATCATAATCCTTACCTCATAATGCAACTGAACATTGGTCCATCTTTTATCAAGATATTTTTATGATTTTTGTGAATGTAAATGCCATGAAAATTTATGCCTAGAGCATCTTCACAAAGGTTGGATTTATAATATATTGAAAATATTAATTCATGGATGAAGATGATAATTCATATACATTTATATTTAATCAATTGAATATGTAGGCACATTAGTATATTAAGAAAGCCAATTCAACTTCATATATATTATAATAGTAAATAAACTAAATGTAGAAGAGATTGATGAAGAAAATTTAATACGAAATGACAGATTAATTTCATAATTAATCAACACACTTGATTAACCCTAAAATTGCAACATACTAGATTTAATAATTAGATGGATGAATACCTGAAAATTGTGGAACAATCAAATCCATTGTTGTTTTTTGTGAAGCAAAGTGATAGAAACGCAGAGGATTGACTACTGCTATTCTAAATCCTAATAAGCAAAAGCACATACAATTCTCAATGGAGCGACTGTGTTTAAGGTCGACTAGCAGTAGGATCTCCTGTGTACTGTAAAACATGGGTCAAGCTTACCCATTATAGTAAGCCCATGAACACAGGCCCAATGACACGTTAAAGAGAGAATTAACAAGTCCAATTATCTTGACATCAAATGAATCAAATTAATCTAGGTTTGTACAAAATTATGTTTATCATGCTAGTCCACAAAATAATGACAAAATTCTATTAATTGATGTACCTCTTATTATTGATGTTGTTGCTTGGAAAGTTTGCATTCTTGAAATTCTTTTAAGCTTTTAGTTTTAAATTGATGGTGTATTTGTTAGAAGGGTAAAAGGAATATAGAGACCTAAAACTCTACAAGTAAAAATATATCAATATGCTCTCATCAAGCATATTGACGATTACCACAAAAAAAAAAAAAATCCACTAACTACATAACATTAGAATACTTATGAATATTAAAATTATCTAGAACATGAAGATTTTACTGTGAACCTTCGATATAATCAAAACTCCAAAACTCATCGATCGGACTTATATTTTATCTAAAAAACATACCAACAATTAAGCTGTCAATTGTGACGAATAGATCTTATAACGTTAATAAAAATACAAAAAAAAACCCAGCTGCTATTAATAATGAATCGGTTGCTTATTTTTTTCATGTAAAACCTATAGATCAAGTAGTGCAATAGTTCGTGCACATATGTAAAAATGCAGCTGCAATAATCAATTAGTTGACTGCATATATTTCTCTCATAGAGCCGATGATCATATGCAAAAAGGCAGCTACCAAAAATTTGTTGAATCTACAATGAATCTTATCTACGTTTATCTCCACCAAAACATGATTATCTTCAACAAATTCAATCTTCTTTAAGATTCTATCTTATTTAAAATTTCTTCTTTCCATATCTTCCAAAAATATTACATAATCCAGTGGAATCCAACACTAATTCAACTTCTTAACATAAAAGATATAGGGTGCAGAAGTTGAGATACGATTAGCATGGTACCTTAATCAATATGTAAACAGTCAAATAGATAAATTTCAAAATTTAAACAATCCCGTATTAAATTAAATTTATAAATATAGGCACCAAGGGATAAAAGTGGCATTAGGGAATTGGGGTTTTGACAATATTAATTAGAATCCTCTTATTGTGATCTTAAAGGACCTCGTTGAGCGGGTACCACATCAAATCAAAGCATAACTAACAATTCACTTTGAAACCTAAAACATTACAAAATTTCATTTTAAACATCACGTCAAAGGTGGAAAAAAAAAAAGAGAGACAAACAAATAAGGACAAATTTGAAAAATGATCAACGTAACATCAAAGACAAGAAAAGTTTGATTAAACTAACTGATTAAATATAATTAACCTATGTCACATACTCCTGCTTCTTTTTCTTTCCCTTTGAGTCTGGATCTCCTTCTCATCCTCCTGTATAAGTAATTTATTCAATACTCTCTAAAATCATTGGACCTCAGAACCATATTCAAAGATGGCATCATATTGCCGAGATGGTAACATGAAAGCCATAACACCAAACTTTAATTTCCTTAATAACTGTAATGAGAAGACATAAGGGCCCATAGCAATTAACTGGTTACCTAAGCGAAGTAAAAATATTGAACCAAACTGGATTATATTCGTAGTGGATGGAGATCCTTTCTCCTCTTTCTCTGAAAATGACACATTTGAGTTGTCACGATTTCGTTGGATCACTCTTCCTGCTACAAAGACAGCTCCTGTTACTGTGCCTCATCTGATAAAATCTAATCCAGTCCTATTGAACCGGGCAAAAGTTGCAATCATTTTGCAAATGAATCATGAAATTGGTTATTCTTCTGTAAAATGAATTTCGATTAGGTGACACACAACTTTGTCATCAGGACCGTCACCCCATCTTGAATCTTAACCACCCATAAGTTATCTTTCCATACCATTATTGGGCTTTTTTCTTAGACCACAAGAAGAAGCAAAAAATTCCATTATTGACCTCAAAGCTTAAGGGAATCTCCCTTGCAACTGGTTACTGCCACTATTTATGGTGTCAGCTATTTTCTTAGAAAGTCTGTTTTTCTTCCTAGCTTTATCTCTCCCAGCTTTCACTGTTCCTTGAGAAAAAGTCCTCTCTAAGAAAACAAACTGTGTTCAATTATTATTCACAAAGTGTACACATATTAAACCTACTTGGAAAGTATATGAAGGGTGTCTGAACTCTCAGGAATTTATGTTAAGTGCTGTGACTGGTTCACTAAAGTACCGAACCAGGAACAGAGCTACCGCTCATATTCCCCCTTTAATGGCAAAAAGCAGTAACTTCTGTCCCCCTAACTTTTGGCGCCAATCTGCTCAAAAAGATGAAAGTGGGACCAAGAATGAAACCAAGGCCTATCCACATGAACAGTGAGATGAGTCAGCACGGTACGGTATGTCATGGATAAGCATTTTATTGCATTGTCGACCATGACCAAGCATATCCATACGACCATAAATTAAATCCTCTTAACGTCTATATATATCTTGAAATCCCCTCTCGTTTTAACCATCCCAATTCGCCATTCTACAGTTTTCTATCTATTTCTCCAACAATCCTCTTGATATTCTCCATCAAACATCACGATAAACAAAATCAAGAATTTCAGCATCTACAAGAACCAGAATACCACAACTAGAGTTTGAAGAAAAGGGAAAGATTTCTGATGGCTTCAACTTGTTCATTATATGAAGTACTAGGAATCCCAGTGAGTGCAAGTGGCCATGAGATAAAGGCTGCATACAGAAAACTAGCAAGAACATTCCACCCTGATGTCGTGTCTATGAACCAGAAGGAAATTTCAGCCACAGAGTTCATCAAAATCCACTCAGCATATTCCACGTTATCAGACCCTGACAGACGCGCAAATTACGATAGGGCTCTTCACAGTCGTTGTCGGCTTTTCAGATCTTCTATGAAATCAGCAACAATGGCTGCTGCTTCTGGGTACTCGGGAAGAAACTGGGAGACCGACCAGTGTTGGTAGAAGGAGTTGAGCACTTATGTGTTTCTATGCTTCAATACAATTATTTTGTAAACTAAAAGTCGTAGATTTAGTAATCACTTTCCAGGACGTAGAATATAGTCTGTTAATCCGTTTCCAATCATCTGTCATCATATTTTTGTATGATTAGGAACAGGGATCGGAGTAACAGGGGAGAAATAAATAGCGTATATCCATGTCTAACCAAGTTTTGTACTTAATGAAAGTGGAACTTGATTCCACATCCGTACCGCATTAATAGATATAGATGTTATCTTCGGTCACCCTCTTTCGCTCTCCGCCATAAGCTGATTGACTTCATATCTTTTCCTCTTCTCTTCTTATAGATAAAACTGCCACCTTGGCCACCGTAGGTTGGAAAGCTTGAAATCTTTTAAGCAAAAATGGAATAGATGGTCCCCATTGCAGAATTGCTCAAAAATATTGTTGCAAGTAAAACTTGAACAGCTCATTAATCTGACACAGAAAGGAACAGTAAATGACAGACAGATAGAGGTGGCGACTAGCTAGCGTGAAGAAAGCACATGGTTCCTAGGATAATTTTCGACCAATCAATTTGATCCTTTTTTTTTCTTTGTAAAGGAAAAGTAGTGTTACATTTACCCTTTAGCACACCGAAAGTTTTACGGTGAAGCAACTTCAGAGACATTGCAGCTCTGCGAGAACATCCGGATCTTGTTTGCTAAAAAAAAAGGTTAAATCCATCAGAAACCAACTCTACCATTTGATCACTTAATGCAATAAATTTCCTCTTTATCCTTATATCAAAGTGAAAGGTTTTGTCTTTGGCTCTTTGCCTCATTTCTTGGGGTAGTAATGACTTCACTCTGCTAAAAGTATGATTTCAGATATCAATGAATTGAACAGAATAGTAAATGTTTAAAGCAAAAGCGTTGAGGATATTCCACGAGCAAGTAGATTTAAGTTGACGGAAATTGAGAGAGAAGAAGTGGATACAATCCCACGTACTCAAATTTTGTTAGATATTATACGGAAGAATTGAATTGTAATTGATTCCGACACTCACCTCTATGAGTTCTTGGTACTTAAATCTGTTCA
Source organism: Erythroxylum suave (assembly GCA_027563595.1). Taxonomy (NCBI): domain Eukaryota; kingdom Viridiplantae; phylum Streptophyta; class Magnoliopsida; order Malpighiales; family Erythroxylaceae; genus Erythroxylum; species Erythroxylum suave. The sequence continues at coordinate 45,893,887 of JAOSBN010000179.1, forward strand.
CGTTCTCGGGGCCACAAGGTGACACGAGGATCAGTTGTCGGTGGAACGTGTCTTGTGGAGGAGGGGGAGGAGACAAAGTTCGGAACTACATGCCGACGGCACCTCTTCCCGGGCCGGATATGACTTCTTACACAGTTTTTTAATTCAATTGACCCGTAGTTGTTGTTAGTTATATTGCCTTTTGTTTTTGGTTATGTTGAACCTTTCTATTAAATAATATCAAGGGAATTGATTCCATGCAATGCAACTTCTTACTTGTATCGAAGAGGACATCGGGAGTTAATCAACGTGGTCCAGCATTGCACGTGCAGCCCAGTCAATGCCACTTAATCAGTTTCTTGGTTGTTTGTTCTCTCATTTTCGCAGAAGGGTAAACTAAGTTCTGAAATCATGACCACTGGGTTTTTAGAAATGAAGCAACTATTACTAGTTACTGCCGTAGAACAGGGATACCTTCTTGCTGGAAGAAACATAAAGATGATAACTTTACCCCCGAGTTGACCAAGCCTTACATCGGGCTTATATTGTTGGAAGAAAAATATAAGAATGATAACTGGGCCTAGGTTGACTAAGGCCCCGGCCGACCTCATTACTAGTTACTATTGTGAATTAGGAATACCTTATTGTTGAAAGAAACATATAAGGATGGTAATTGAGCTTGAGTTGACCGAGTCTCGAGTCGAGCCTAAATGGTGAAAGAAAGATATAGGAATAACAGTTGGACCAAGGTTGACTGAGCCTTAGCTGGCCAAGCCTAAGGCTGACCTTAGGCTCAGGCTGCTTGAGGTCAGCCAGGTTGAGGTCCAACCCTTTAAAATAACCTTGTTTTGCTTATAAAGGTCAGAATCTAAGGCCTAGCTCACCCCAATTAGCCCGAGCCTAATGATGTCATTTTGTTTTTTTAATTTATTAAAAAATGTGGATAGGATCGAATAGGGATGAGGTTGGGATAGTCTACCTTAAGTCTAATCTACCACTGATTAAGTCCTGAACCTGCTGGGCCAAGTCGACCTACTTTAGCACCTCATAATCGATACTTATACCGACCCCAAACCTCTTCTCTTTGAGCCTATGGTATTGTTCCTCATGGGCTCCAGCATTAACATGCAACAAGTCGTGTCACTCTGGTGGGTATAATGTAGTTTCTTGCACTTGTAGTTAGCGAGCTCCCCTTGAGTCTCTAGATGACCTTTTCCCTTTTTGCAATTTCTCTGATACCTCATTTGCTTTCTATCGTCTTGTCATTACACCTAAAATTAAATTAAGTATGAGAAAATAATACATAAAAACACAAATAAAAACTTTTCCCCACATTTGGTTTGTATGCTCATTAAATTGTGAAGATATGAAAATACAAAATACAAAATTAAAAATAAATATAACTAACACTAATGTAATGAAAATTAAATTAAGTAAAATAATTATAAAATTAAACAATTGAAAAAAAATTAAAATATGCAATTTACAAATAAAATAAATCGAAAATGCAGTTACAAAAGCTAATCTTAAAATTAGACATTCAATCATATAATTTAAAGTTAAAACTATAATAAATAAAATTAATACCTAATTCATTCAAAATACAAAATTGAATTAAAATAAAATTGGAAAACAACATCTAATAACTAGAAAAACAACAAATTAATCCTAATTTAACAAAAACAACACAATTCAACATATAGTGAGCAAAATTATGTACCTTAAATTAAATCTCATCCAATTCTCATACAATTCATCGACTTAATCTAACAATTGATATGGGCAAGGATGAAATTCAACTTCTAATTGAAACAAAGTACAAAATAGGTTAAATCACACTATTATATAACCATACCATCACCCTAACGTTTTGGAAATGAAAATCCCTAAAAATTGAAAAAAAAAACCAAAATTCCAAGTAAAAATCAAGTAAAATATATTGAATAACTTTCTTGGGTGTTAAAAATCAAATAGAAACATTAGGCTAGGTGGAGAAACGAGAGGCGCGATAGTGACAGACAGAGAGAAGAGAGAAAAAGAAAGAGAATAAAGGGAGATAAGGATTTTTAAGAGATGATGTGGCTTACATAGTTGGTTACACAACTGTATAAGTCACAGTTGTGTGATATTTGAAAGGACACGGGTGTGTGAACTTTACAGACTTACATGGTTAGTTACATAGTCACCTAACTAACTTTGTAAGTCATACACGGGTGTCTCCTTAAACTTTGTAAGTCATTGTGAACTTGTGTATATGTTGAAATGAAATTTGTGTACACACGGGCACACAAAAATTCTTTAAAACCTTGCAAAATGCTTTTTATTTTCTTTGGTGTACTATCTTTTTGTCTCTGCTCTTTTCTCCTGTGTGCTGTCGTTTTATCTTTGCGTTGTCTGGTTTTCTTCTTGCATTATACGTTGCAAGATTTCAGCTCATTCGTGTGCCCATGTGCTCTAAATCACTTTTGACTGCCTTGTTATTGGGGCTTCTTAAATTCCTCGTGTCATTCTTCTCTAATTTATCCAATTTTACCTTCTTGTCTCCAAAATAACTCCACATGACCTACAAAAATAATGTAAAAATGCCATAATCAGAACAACATCCATGCAATATGCTCTAAAAATAAGCCAAAATGATATGTCACTTAATAGCTTATCAAACTCCTCCCACGTAAACAATGTTTGTCTCCAAACATTCAAAAGACTTGAAAACAAAACAAACCTAAACAAATCTATTTATAACGTGTTGGAAAAATTACACAAGATTGAATCTAAGCGTAGCGGAATAAATTGAAATTTTTTTCCACATAATCAACTTTAACAAAATTAAATAAGAAACATAAAACAAGAAATTGACAAAGTTATACTAACCTTTTTTGATTTCTTGTTACAAAATTTTGATTTTTCAAAACTGTCAATTCCACGAGCCATTCAATCGCCTGACCTCCAATGGTATCCACAGATCTATTCAGAGAAAATTCAAATCAAATTTGAGAGGAAAAATTGTTAGAAATGCTAGCATCCATTTTTTTTAAATTTTTCCTTTTTATATGAAAAATCTTATTTTTGATATCCTTGGATTTTATTAAAATTACAAGTAAAGTAAAACTTTAATTATAATTATTAATAAATCCTTATAAAATCAAAAATCACATATTGACCCTTAAAGTTTCTAAAACTTCTCAATTAAGTCCAACTTAATTCAAATTTTATTTTTCTCCTTTATAGATCTTTTATGTATAACCCATTAGCTTCCTAATATGTTGGCCATAATTATAAATTTTAATTTTAATTCATAATTAGAATTAGATAAATTAAAACTCCTTTTAATTTATCTTCAATTCCCTAATTAAACAATTTATAATC
>JAOSBN010000179.1:45913404-45928404 GCA_027563595.1 Erythroxylum suave
CACCTTTATCATGGGATACGTGTCGGAGCGACCTGCGGGCGTCCCGATGTGTACCCTACGGTAAGGGGGTGCTACATGATATCATACTAAAGCGATCTTCATCAACTGCATTGAAGATGACATGTAGGGCTTGAGAATTTCCAAGCACTCTCTCTTCTTCAACCCTTGTCCGCTCAAATGCATCTTTAAGCACTATTTCTCCCTTTTTATTAGTCGCCATTGGATGTGTCCAGCCATTTAAAACTGAGTTCTATGCTTTTGTTCCTTATGCCTGAATAAATACTCTCATCCATGAAATCTATGTAGGATAATTTGAACCATTTAGTAACGGTGGCCTAATGATTGATGCCTCTTCTCTTATTGTAATAATTGTGAAACATAGATCTGCACCAACTTGATGTATCAAGTTCTAATTCGGTAACCTGCTCTGATATCAATTGAAAATTTGAAAAGGTGTAATTTTACAAAAATTTGGGTTCAGTTGCAGTTGCTTCTAGCGTAAGCAAAACAGAAAAACTTAAACGTAAAATAATAAATCAACATTGAAATTTGTTAATGCATTTCAGCATACCTTGCCTAGGTCTGCGAAGCCCTCACCCAATTTAATTACTTTCATCTGTGATACAACAATAGTTTTACTCAAGGTATTATAGAGCTAACTCATCCAACCCTTAACACTAGCGCTCATCCTAATTACACCTAATAACATGACTACCTCGTACTAACCCCAATAAAGGATTTTCTTAACAATATTTGATAATAAAGTATGAAATAAAATAACTCAAGTGATTGAAATAACAGCAAACATAGAAAAGAGAGTTGAGAAAGAAAACATCTTCCCTTACAATAATATAGCTTCGTCAATGAAAGGATGAGAAGTTGTCCTTCAAGAGAATATGTTATGAAGCTTCAATATCATCACTAGAACATGCCCCGCACCGAAATGTTAATCCAATTGTGTTGCAATAACCACTACAATTGTTGGAGTTTTTCGCACAAATCAAACAACAAAGACATCAACTGCAAAGTCATTAAAACTTATGGAATTTTTGACCAACATCAAAAATGACAGCCACTAAAAACACACCTGATTAACACCCAATCAACTGAACAATAAACATACCATCGACCATGAACAATAACACCAGAATAATACAAAACCCAAAAAAAGGAATCTGCTGTAACATTCCTAAAAGGCACTCTTAATTGTCGTTGAATAATGAAAAATATCCAACCAAGAATAATGATCGATATCAGCCAAAATACAACCTATATACCCAAATCACCCAGCCAAGTATCATATAAACCAAGAGAAAATTCTTAGCAGCAAAACTACCCAATCAACGACAAAACAATAAGAAAACGCAGCACACCACACACTCAGCTCAGGTTGCATAATGGACTAGAAAAGGCTGCTGCAATCATAACCAGATAATTCTTTTCTGTTCAAGGATATTTCAAGTTTGATTCTAGAAATTTACTTTTTTTCTTTGTTCATTGTTTTTGAATATTTATACATTTTAGTAACTACTTGAGATAATTATTTTGATCCATTGAATAAGGTACTATTGTCTAACTATCAAAATACTTAATTTCCAATCGTAATGTAAAATCCATATATGTTTGGTTGTTCTAATATTTATGGTAAATAATATAATTGATTATAGATAAGTTTTTTATTTATATTATGATAATATGTAATTGAATTTTAAAAAATCAAACTTAAGTGTTTGTTGAAGAATTAATAATCTCTATCTTTCTAAAGTAATTATGAAATCAAATCCAAAGTTTTTATTTAGATTTTAATAAGAAAATTAATCTAAGATCGCGTTTTGGTTATCAAAAAATAAAGAGATCATGTTGCTAGAGTTTGTTAAAACCATAACTAATTTATTCATGAATATATGTTATTATATCCTTATATAAGTGATCAATTGCATAAAAAGACTCAGATTAATCTTTTGGCTAGAGATTAGTCTAATATTTTTAAGTCTTATTTTGTACACCATGAAATTAAAGGATGGAAAAATACAATGGACGAACACAAGAAGTGCAAACTAAGTACTAACAAGGCTATGAAACTCTTAAAGAAGGATGACAAGTCTAAGCATGGGGTAGAAATCAAGTCACATGCCTTAAGTGCGTTATTAAACTACATCCTAAACTTTATAAAAGAAAGAGACTTAAAAAAATGCTCCTTGTTCAATACCCCAAGAAAACACTTAATAAAAAATTTCTACATTCTCTATAAAGGTTATAGGTATAATACTTAAGAATGCAAAACCTGAATTGTATCTTGAAAGAAGTGTTACAGTGAAGACACTCAGAGCAATTCTTACATGAAACCAAGGGACAAAGAACCTAAAAATATAAGCTTGAGATTGGTGAGCAAAGGTGAATGACTAACATACATAAAAGGTCACCATATTTGAATATGGGAAACTGAAGTGACTTATCAGCATGAGTCATTAATATGATTGCAAGGGGATTTGATAACGATTAGAGCAAATATCAATTAAAAAGGTTTGTGCAATACAATCAGATCAATATTGTCGTAGGCCTTTTGTAATAAAAAGAGATGCACAAGAAATTAAATAGTTTTCAATGAAGAGTTGTTACTTCTACATAATCCATATAAGGACTCGATGGTCGATCGTAGTATACACATGCCTATAACATACAATATCATATTCAATAGGCCATTACTTTAACCTACCAAACCTATATTATCATCCTACCAATCATTATGAAGGTCCCACATATAAAGGGATTAGATAAATGTTTAAGGACTCCCCGATATCAAGGCAATGTTACGTGATATTCAGGCAAGCAAGGCAAGTTTACGGTCGCCTCTGCCTATGAACTGATTACCGAGTCTGAACCCCCTCTACATAATCCTTTATGAACTACCGTATGGTGATGGCCAGGACTGCAACGGATTCATTCATTTTTATAGCTCACAACCAATAACAAGCTCTTGACTAACCAACAGAGGGTAGTTCGACACATCACTGACAACAACCGCTGCCTATTCTGTGGATAGGAGGAAACCACGTTACATGTATTGAGCGATTGTGCTAGGGTACAGCGATTTTAGAACACCTAGTTTCCAGACGAGCCGCCACAATCTTTCTTCCAGGAGCCACTAAACCGGCGGCTCAAAACCAATCTTTCCATGACAGGCCCAACTCAGACGATCGAGTGGGTCACCATTTTTGGAACTTCCTACTGGTACCTATGGCAATGGAGGAACCAGTGTACTTTCAACACTGGGTTCGAGTGGCCGGAAGCTGGCCACCGCATAGTTCTTGAATACGTCTCTTGGGTACGACATGCAAGTGCTGTAACACATCGGGTTTTTCCTCACCATGGTCTACTCGTGGGATAAGCAGTAAGCTGGACGCCACCACCAGCCGGATGGATAAAAGTAAATACTGATGGTGTCATGACTCTAGGTGCAAACACTGGAGCAATTGGAGAAGTCATACAGGACCACGCAGGCTGGTGGCAAGGGGGTTTTCTATACAAATTTGAGGCAGAATCCCCACTGGAAGCTGAACTGAGGGGTACCGCGGAGGGCTTGAATTTGGCCTAGAACCTCGGTTACCGACAAATTGTCATGGAACCGGAATCCCTTGAAGTCATCAATATTCTATCTGATTCTCTCCAGTCACTAACTGAGCCCTCTGTTTTGGTGCAGGATATCCATCAGTTGCTGCAGCGGGACTGGTCAATGCAGCTCCAACACGTCTACCGGGAAGGAAACCAGAGTGCGGACCTACTAGCAAATCTAGCACAGCATAGACCTACCGGGCTCCAGATACTCACCGAGCCTCCACAGGAGTTAGCTTCCATCCTTCAAAGCGATCGACAAGGAACTATCTATTGGTGGGATTTCCGATACAGTGATTTGTCACTTGGCCACTTTGTGTAGTTTTTTAATTTCCCTGTACGCAAAAAAAAACGAGGGATTATCACAGTAGATGAATATCGAAAAGAGGGACCTATGAGATGTAGAGAAAGTTGCCAGAAATGAAGTTATAAGATAGATCAACAAAGTACAAACTAGGGAAAAAAAAAGAATATTCACAAAGGAATAGTTAACATAAGAGGAGGTTGGTAAGTTATTGATGCAGGATTCATATCAGAGGTTTTATATCCAAACTGACTAGCTAACATGGTGATGATGAACTCTTTAAGGAGACAACACTTATGTGTAGACTTCACTAATTCAAGCAAAGCATGTCTAATGAATAATTATTGTAAACAATTCATTTTGTCCAGTATGTTTTCTTTTAAAAATTTACAATTTCAAAATTAAAATGTTTTAAATAAAATATGTATTTTTAATTGTTAATTTCATGTTTTCATTCACTTTTAATACATAAATTTAAATTGAAATAATTTTTATCTTAATATTTTGTTTAAGTTTTCTTCACAATTAATTTGCTTCTAATTAGTTTTAAATCTTTCACATAACAGTTTAATATCCTAAGTTTTTTCTATTTTAGAAAATTTTGGATTAATTTAAAGATATAATCAAAGTTTAGGTTAGAGAAAAAAAGAAATTTGTACTAAAAATAGAAAGAAATGAAAAAAAAAGGTTAAAAGACGATTGAAACACAAAAGTAGGAAAGGGAATGGTTATTTTGATAAAGTGAAAATCAGATATTGAAACAGAACTTAAATGAGCATGATATCTCGAAACAATGGGGGGCAAAGCCTTAAACAAAAACACGTATAAAATGGTGAGGAAGTGAAATTAAAAAATATGGATTAAAATGCAATCTTAATATTCAGAAAATAATATAACAGTAATTGGTGAAAGCAACAAAAAGAAATGATGCTATAAGTAAATAAAAGAGAAAAGTAATGGAGTAAAAAAGTAAAACATATATAATAAAAGGAAGGAAATGACATCAAGAGGGAGGACAAGAAACATCACATAACAAACTACAACTTTGGTGGGAATTCTCCTTCCTAAGTTGATCAAATTGGGTGACCAACAAGACACACAAATTGTTATTTTTCATTGTTTATCTTAAATATGCATAGCTTTGGTTTCCATTCAAAATCAACTAAAATGCCTTCAAAATTCCCAATATTTATCGGTAACTTTCTTCATGCCGATTATTTGTGATTAGTTAAATCTTAGTAGTTTAAAATAAATCTAAATCTCAATCGTTCATAGGGTTAGAATACCAAACCAAACCAAGCTAAACATACCCAAATTCCCGCCTAAGTAGGGTATAGAAAGGGTAAAATGTACACAGTCATGCCCGCATCTCCGATAAAGATACAGAGACGGTTTCCTTATAGACCCCCGGCTAATGTAATAGCAAAAACAAATAACATCAAACAAACAAACACAGACAAACAAATCCAAACAACAAAAACAAACACAAAAATAAACTCAAACAAATAAAAACAAACAGACCAAACAAATGCAAGTACATCACTATATAAGTATACCAATATATGTATATGCATGGAGACTATAACCTATAGGAACCTATAGGATGCACTTGAAAATGAAAATATATAAATACATGAAGATGTAAACATGTGAGAAGGCATAAGCAGAGATATATAAAATTTAAAATCAAGAAATTAACGTAATAAAAATACCAATAAAATAAAATAAATACCAATAAAATAAAAATACACTAAGTTCATACATATTTATATACATAGACACTTCCTATATGGCCTATTCCTGATTTAACTTCTGCTATCTAGTATAGTAGAGGTAGAACCTAATCATCTCTTATATGAGACTCTAATTTCACCCTAAACGTGTTCTACTTATCCTAGGCAGAGGTCGTATCCTCGTGGGGCTTTAGTAGGAGGGCAAGCGGTCGTTCGGAGGTATTATCGACCGACAGATAGACTATCCACTAAACTAGGAGTCTACAACCAATTTGTAGCCCTTCAACTCCATGAAGGACTACATATATGAATGACAGGTCGAAACAATAAACAAAATAAACACATATTACCTTTACTACTTTAGACCACTCTAAGTGTCGACTTGTAGATCTTTGTCTCCAACACTTTAGATCACAAGTCATGTGCTCAGAGCAGTCTAAAACCCATTTTACCCCTCACGCCCCTGTGCGCCCTATACGTCTAATATCGAAATTCTGCGTCGCCAACTGTTTCTATCTGATGTCATATCCTCAGATAGATTTAGCGCCTATATGTCCAATCTAACCTGCTCCTCCCATGTCCTCCTTGGCCTCCCTTGACCTCACTTTCCTTCTACTTGAATTTCTTCAACTCGCCTGACTGGTTCTGTCACCCTTCTTCGACGCACGTGTCCGAACCATCGTAATCTCCACTCCCTAAGCTTGTCGCCGATAGCCACGATGCCTAAATTCTCTCAGTACACCCTATTTGGTATTCTAGCTAACATCGTATAACCACACATCCATCTCAACATTCTCATCTCCGCTACTTCAAACTTTCGCACTTGCGCCACCCTCATAGGCTAACATTCAGAGCCATAGAGCATAGTCGGTCGTATGACCATCCTATAGAATTTTCTTTTCAGCGTTAGTGGAAATTTCCTATCACATAGGACTCCAGTTGCCACTTTCCATTTCACTCATCCAGCTTGGATGCGATGAATTACATCGCTCTCAACATCTCCATCCTCTCTTATGATAAAGCCTAGATATTTAAAACTATCATTTTGGGTTATCGAGTGAGTTCCAATCTGAACTTCTTGTCCGTCGTCCTCTGAACTTTGTTCAAAATTATGAAATATCAAAATGGAATAGATTTTGTTTCTTCCCGTAAACAGAAAATTATGATATGTGCATCTCTTTTCTTTAGGTACTATAAAGAAAGTTTAAAACACTATTGTACGCTTCTGTTTGATTTTAGTCAAAACATTATTGTTTTCTATCTGATGATGTAGTTTGCACCTTTTTTATTTGATTGAAGATGAGTTTATTTTTGCGATTGCATTATTTCTCTTATATTTATCTCAATATTCTCACACTTAAAAGGAATTTTTCTTAATATTTTGGAAAAAGGATGTGGCTTTTCAATAAGGTTTGATAACCAATCTTATTTTGGAAAGATAGTAAACCTGCTCAATTGGATTTTCCTCTTTTAACAAAAAACGTCTTGTCCTTCTCTATAAAATCCAAATGTCGTGGGATTCGTGATTAAGTCCATGTAACGAACGATTCATGAGGACAATCAACTTATCAATGCTCTATATCTTCATGGTACTTCGACTGATTTTTCTACTTTACCTATTTAAGACTTTCTTCATTCTCCTTGTTAAGATCAAAAGTAGATAAATGGTGTGTGCCAATTTTGAATATCACTTGTTGGAGATCTTATGTTTACAATCTACTAGAAAATGCTTAGGATTAATTGTTTCTTCTTAGATTATTATGTTTCATTTTATTATCTTTATGTCTTAATTACCACTTTAGTTGAATTTCCCCAAAACAAGTTGTTATGTTCTAGATTTTTAAAAATGATTTATAATGGTCTTTTTTAAAGTTGATAAATTCATTGATTCTGTAATGTTAATATATCAAACCAGGGACAAATCGTATTTTCACTAAAGCTTAGATAAACTTCTTAGAAATTAAAGACAATGCCCAGGGACCTGTGTGTGATAAAAAAACAAAGTTAAATCTAAACCATTTCCTTTCTACTTCATTCTCAGGCTTACCCCTTCTATGTTCTTGCCTCTCTGTCAAGATTCTTCAAGGATCATGATTGAGTTGTTTTACTTTTCTAATGGTTGGTGACGTATTTTAGCAGGTTAGTTTGCTATACTCCTTTGTAGACATTTAAACTGATTGTATATTAAGTTTGTTGCATCAAATATTTATATTTTAAAAGCCTATCACTTGATTAACATTGCTTTAAATAGGAGGCTGGATTGAGCTCTTTGTCATTAACATTTATGTCTCAAAAAAAATCCCATTAAATCAAGTCTAGGTAGGAGAAGGTTTATTTCAAGCCCAAGCGTGAATATATATATATATATATATATAATCATGTTTTTAAATACATGCGTAATATAAAAACCCTTTGCGTTTTATATTGAATAAACTGAAGCCCAAATAGATATTTTTAAAATAAATATAGTTTTATAATATATTTTTTGTAAACATAAAGCCATAACAACAGCAGCTCAAGGCAGCAACTCATACATGCATTCATACATGATATATTCACGTATAATAATACAACACATGCATGAGTAAATAATCAGAAGCGTAATAATAAAAACACGATACCTCCAACCATTGCCTATCACCAGTAGATCTGAAACTTGGAGAAGTTTTGAAGCTTCTATCCTCTTCCCTTAGCTTAACCGATGGTGTCGTCTCTAATGCTTGAGGTGAGGATAGGGACCAAAACTTGATGATTATATCCAACTCTCTCTGTCCATCACAGAGACTGAAGGTTGAGAAAGTGGGCGACCAAATGATGAAGGTGATGGAGGAGGATAAGGGTTCATTATTAAATGGACCATAGACAGGTATGTAAGGTAGGGACCGAAATGTAAGAGGGATCGAATATTCTTACATTTTTCACTTTGTTTTTTGGGTGTTTGATCTTATGTATGATATTTGATTATATAAGCCACTGAAGGTATAAGCAAGAGAGGGAGAGAAAGTCAACCTCTGTAAGAAATTTAATAAATGAGATGGTAAAATTAAATTAAACAAGTCTTGATTTGTTATATTTAAGCCCATTCAAAACTAAAAAAAAGTTCTCTTTTTATTTTTATTTTTCACCTATTATTAAGGGCCCTTTCATTACGAGTTCAAAATTATTTAAAAGCCTACAATAAGATCAGAGACGCTTTTGCTCAATTAACTGGTGAGGTTTTGTTCAGTTCATAATCATTGGGCTTGAAGGCACATTTCTATCAAGCAAATATGTTATTTCATTTGAGGCTTACAATTTAAACATATTTAATTTAAATGAATTAGTTTCAAATCATTTAAATTCTCCGAGTCTAACCAAGCCCATCTACTTTAGGTTTAATATATCCAATTCCTTTTAACTTTTTTCGTAATAAGAAAACATTTCTTATTCAAAGCCAAAACCCTTTTTCTTTTCATTTAAGATGGATTTTTGGTTTAAAATCATTGTATTATAAAACCATTTTAGCTTTTTAAATCCAGCCTGAACCCTTTGTTTATTTTAACTTTCTTTTTAAATTTTTAAAAAATTCAACTTCATTTATCCTTAATTATAATCTTCTCTTTGATTAGATGGGTGATGAATCGATTGATAATATTGGATTTTGATCACCATTTGTCTGAACGGAATGCTTCACATGTTAGCAACAATTACCCCCTATCAGAGATATAATTACTTGTGGATGTCACTGTTGGTCATAAGTAACTAAGGGAGCGGTTAGTTCACACGGAGGAATGGTAATAGAAATGAGAATTAATATAATGAGAAATAGAAATGGATATTATCATTAAAATTATGATGGTTGGTTAAGAGGAATGAATGATTACCAGTACTATTGGCAGTAGTTGGTTTGTAAAAATATTGAGAAATAAAAATTTATCATATTTTAATTAATTAATTATATTGTAATTAATCAATTACAATATACTGATTAATTAAAATATTGTAATTAATTTTAAGTAATTATATTGTAACTAATTAATTATAATTAATTAATTATATTATAATTTATTAAATTTTAATTAATTAATTAATTAATTAGAATGTTAATTATATTTTAATTAATTATATTGTAGTTAATTAATTATTAATAATATTTTAATTAATTATATTGAAATTAATTAATTACAATATTTTAATTAATGAATAATTATATTTTAATTAATTAATTACAATATTTTAATTAATTAATGAATTATATTTTAATTAATTATATTGTAGTTAACTAATTATTAATAATATTTTAATTAATTATATTGTAGTTAATTAATTAATTAATTACAATATTTTATTAACGAATGAATTATATTTTAATTAATTATATTGTAGTTGATTAATTAATTAATTACAATATTTTAATTAATTAATGAATTATATTTTAATTATATTTTAATTAATTATAATGTAATTACTTAACCCATTCCTCTATAACAATGGCATCCATTCCTCTAGACTAGGAGAGGAATAAGATATTACCCAAAAGTAGGTAATTAAAAAATAACCCTATAATCATATCCCCTTACTAAACTCAATCTTTCATTTCATACTCTTTCCTCTTTTTTCATACCCACTAAACAAGCACGCCTTAAAATTCCTAAATGCACACTAGGTACAATTAATGCATTAAATCCACGTGGGAGCATCGACGTTTTTCATGCACAATGGCATTTACTACACTACAACAAAATAGGTTTTTAGCGACGATTAAATAAAATTCGTCGCTATTACTTATTTGCGACGATTACATATCGTCACCCAAATCGTCGCGGACTCATGGAAGCAAAATAACATCTGCGACGTTTTACATAACTCGTCGCAAAAATGTTTTTGCTACAAAAATAATTCATCGAAAAATATTATTACCGACGATATGGTAGAACATCGGTAATGATGATGCGCGACGTACAATTTTGGTAGATAAAAGTCTTTCCCCACGAAAGTATAGACTTCGGTATTCAGTTTTAGTGACCATTTAGTTTTTGTAGCAAAAAACTTTTAGCTACATATTCTTCCTGTAGCGAAATGTTTTTAGAGACGTTTGTTGAAAGTAGGTACAAAGTTTTAGTGACGAATTATATTTGGTCGCTAATAATTATTTGTGACAATTTTTGTTTAGTAGCAAAAAAGTTTTAACTACGAAATACTTGCTGTAGCTAAAAAGTTTTACCAACGTTTTGGATACGTAAAAAATTAGATTTTGTGACGAATTTGGTTTGGTAGCTAATAGTAATTAATGACGAAAATTGATTTTTAATTTAATAATAAATATAAATTTTATAAATGAATTTATTTTAATTTAATACAATATTTAAGTTTTTTGACGAATTACTTTTGATAGCTTCTATTACTTAAAAACAATTTTTAATTTTGAAATTAATAATTATTATAATTGTTAGAAACGAATTTATTTTAATTTATTACAAAATTTAAGACATTTGTAATTAATCATAAATTGAAATTATATAATCATAAATTGAAATTAAATAAACATATATAATGGAATGCATGCCATATATAAAACAATGTTTGCATCATTTACAAACTAAGAGTCTGAATCTTTGTCACTAACACTGTGAGAAGAAGAACCCAGCATTTGTTTAACTAATTTTTAAAGTTGCTAATTTATTTTAGTCCTCGATTTAACTTGTCTTCTGTACATTGTAATTTTGTCTTCAGTAGCTGGTTCTCCTCTTAAAGCGCTGTCAACAATGCTGGTCGTAAGGAAGCTCCAACCGGCTTAGGGCCATACCCAAGCCCTTTGATATAACCCGATCGTGTACCAAGGACATTGTCACAAATGTCATCGACATTGGGCTAGTTTTTCTCAGCCAATGATGCTTGCAACAACTCCTACATCTTGATCTACAATGTAAAGAAGAAATGCAGTTAACATAAAAATTCTTAGTTAATATTATATTTAAAAATTATAATAAAAATTATTCATTAATATTATATTTAAAAATTGTAATATTAATTTATTTTTACTTACATAATTATTTTGTGCCTTATCCGACGTCCAGCCTTGCCCTTCCTTATAGTATGTGTGCTTGTACAGTGTAATCCGATCACACTGTTGCCCTTGAAGTTGTGTTTGACTCTACAATAATTAAGATTTTAATTAAAGCAATTTAAATTTATTGTGTTAGAAAATAGAATAATAAATTGAACACATTATACTTACTAATTCTTGTCGGACAACGACAAATGATCTGGACCCAGTGTTATGTGGAGTCATTTTTGCTTTGTTCGCCTTCGCTTTTTGACACTTCTCCTAAATAAAGGGAATTTGTCATAAAATCTATAAATACAATTAATGGAAGAAAAAAATGAAGAGAAGAAAACAAACCTGAAGCTGCAGTGAAGCCTAATAATCACACAATTTATGCCAATTTGCTTCAGTCTCCCCTTCCAGCACATGTCTCCTGGCCTCTTCATCAGATGGGAAGGACTGATAATATTTATGCAGTCAATAGCAATGATCCTTCAACCTTTGTTTCAGCAATGAAGATACGCTGCTTGAAATCTCAGGCTGCTCGATATCTACAATATTGAGCTTCATCTGTAAAAACACATATTAGATAATGTATTAATTTAGTTAAGCAAAATTCGAATACTTATAATGATATCAATTGAAATAATGCAGAAACTTTATCCAAAGCATTTTGCAGCAAGTTGTCTTCCTTCAACTGTTTGACATGCTGAAGGTAAGGCAACTCATTCCGAACAACAACGCCCAACTCACTAGCCAATTTTGCTGCTTGGATCTTATCAACTAGGCGCCCTTGTGTCAGATCAATAATGACGGACAACTTGGAATTCATTGCAACATTCATCCATTGCAACTTAACACTTTTTGTCTATCCTCTACCTCATTTTCTGAGGCCAGTATCGAAACCTGAAAAAACAACATAATAGTTAAAAGAGACAAAGAATTTAATGAGAGCATAAATGTATATACACTTGGTTATCAATAACAAACCTGAAGATCCCTCATGGCTATCAAATGATGTTGGTAGAGGTTGTTGTTGCTGACTTCCCTCATGTAATGATGCCACTGCTGGTTGTTTGTTGTTGTTGCTGACTTCCCTCATGTAATGATGCCACTGCTGGTTGTTCTGTTGGAGAGAATTCATCGCCCGTAACCACCCTCTTTTCTTTGTTACGACCAGGTCCCATAGTAATCAACCTGTGTCCAAATCAACAACATCAACAATATCAGAAAATATACAACAAATAAATAAAATGATCAATTACTGCAAAATCATAACTAAAACATTAAAATTATGCTTATAATCATCGTAAATCAACATAACTACAATATCAACAATATAAGACCTATAATTATGTTATTAACATTATAAAGAATAGAAACAATGAAACTTACATTCAATCATCGTCATCAAGATGAAGAAAATCATCATCATTAAGATGATGTTCGTTTGATTCTTCGTCACTAATATATTCCACCAAAGTATCGTCACTATCATTGAAGTCATCCTGAGTATAGTCTCATATGTTTGTAAGATAAGATGAGATTGGATTTCATCCAGTTGAACTATATGTGGCTCGACATCTCTCTTATATAATGAAGATATATCTGCATCTTCTATTCTAATGCCTTCGTTATTGATCTCCAATCCACTATCTTGATAGACTTCATCAGCATCTTCATCCAATTCACCAACATCCCTTTCACAGAAATCAAAGACATTCCTTTGTTGAAACTTTTGAACAACCTTCCAATTGCGACTTGATACAATATTGTTGGCGAAGAAAACTTGTTTGGCTTAAGTTGCAAGGATAAATAGGTCATTATCATACTATGTCTTACTAACATTAATGCTAGCAATATGCCCATTCACTCTCGTGTAAGTTAGATCAAACCACTTGCATTTAAATACAATAACCTTCTTATTCTTGATGTAATGCAACTCTATAATTTCAGATATGACAACGTAGAAGTCAATTATTTCGTCTTCATGACATCCTTCAACGACAACTGCACTATCTTGATTTCTAACTTGACTATCTAGATCTTGTATGTGATATCGTACCCCATTAACAATGCATTCTATGTATTCTTCCCACAAATATGAGGGCCACATGCCAAACTATATAATGCTGTTGTCGCTTCTTGCACGTTACAGTTATATAATCGTATCAACTGTACGACAAATTTAAAATAAATATGAGGATGAGACATTTTCTCATATAGACATATTATGTAAGACATGGTAAAACTTACTCAATTTCTAAACCTTGATAAAAACTTCTCCCTATGTCTTTCCTCAACATTAACGATCCCTTTGCTTTGAATTGTATCCTTGTGCTCTCTAATGGGGACAAAAAACACAGTAACGTCGATGAGTTAATAAAAGAAATCATAATATGATTGTTTGAATAAAAAGGAATATACGTACTCTATGTATGTATCGACGTTCTCATAATTATTCAAAATATACCAATGGGCAATTTCGAATTCATCCTTACTTAACTCCATATATTTACCTGCACCAAGTAGCCTCACCTTTTGCGATAAAATATACAAACTACCATCGTCATTGAAATCAAGGTTACATTCTGGTCTATTAAATCTTGTCTCTACATCAGTTAAGTACATTAAGCAAAATATCAAGCATTCATTTGCTATATAAGCCTTTGCAATAGACCCCTCTAGTCGAGCTCTATTACGTACATAACATTTAATAGAGCATAAAAACCTAAACATAAATAGTTAAATAATTAGGAATTGTTACTAACAAATAACATAGCAAAAACTTGTTGAATTTAACATAAATTACCTTTCAATCGGAAACATCTATCGAAATTGAACCGGTCCACCAAGTTTTGCTTTATATGGTAAGTGAATTGGCAAATGGACCATAACATCGAAAAACGATGGGGGGAATAATAGTTCAAGCTTACATAGAATCAATGTTATGTTTTTATCCAGTTTATCAAGCTCTTCAACTTGAAGTGTCTTGCAACATAATTGCTTTAAAAACTCTCCCACTTGACCTAAAGTAACAGACGCATCCTTCGACAAACACCCACGTGTTCCAACTGGAAGTAGCCGTTGTAAAAGTATATGACAATCACGACTTTTCAACCCTGACACTTTTCCTTCTTTAACATTGACACAACGACCTATATTAGATGCATACCCATCAGGAAATTTGACTGATTGGAGGAATTGACAGAATGCTTGTTTCTCACTTGTTGACATGTTGTAACAAGCAGGTGGAATATAGTATGATCCATAATCTCTTCTTTGCAAATGCAAATCTTTTCTAATATTTATGTCTTCCTAGTCCA
>JAOSBN010000179.1:45930820-45942011 GCA_027563595.1 Erythroxylum suave
GACGATAGGAAGAAATTCGTTGCCCAAATGGGGGGAGGGGGGGGGGAACCGTTGCTAAATCCCACATTTGGGCAACGAATTTCTTCCTATCGTCACAAAAATGTACAAGAATATGCGATGAATATGAAAATTCGTCGCAAAAAGTTCCGCCTTTTCCCAACAATTAAGTAATTCATCGCTAAAAAATTCGATTTGGCGATGAATTTTGTGAAACGTCGCTAAAACCCTTCTTCATTCTTCTTTAAAAACCCTGACCCTTCTTTCCAAACCTTTCTTCCTCTGTAATCTCGAATGACTCTTCTTAAAGCCAGCAATCGCCGACATCTTATGCACATATCAAACCTATTCAGTAGATCGCAACATGGTCCACAATGCTCTAACTTCTTTTTTACTATATATGTTCTGTATTTTCATTTGAGCTGATCTTCATTTTATAGATCTATTACTAACTAGATCTGCTCTTTGATTGACAAGTTTCGGTAATGAAGTTGTGATATTTATGTTGCTATAATAGATCTGCACATTCTTTGTATAGATCTATGTAGATCTATACATTATTCATTTTTTGCGATGTTGAAGTTGATTTTTTAATCTTTCATAATTGTTTTTTTTATTTCTTTATGTTATGTTATTTGCACATCGTCGTTCGAGAGCGTGGACTGTGTTAATGTTAGTTATGGAAGGGAAATATGGTTTGCATTTGAATCTTGGGATATCATTGTCATATCTGTAAGGTGTTAGATGATATTTTTGTTACAATTTGCATATCAAAAGTGTTATACTTAACGCAATATGTACTGAATCTACTTAATCTTTCAAACTTGCTTCTTGATGGTTTTAGGTCTTTATGATTGGAAGTAGCATTGAATGTGTTCATGTTGGTTATGGAAGGGTCAACATATGAATTGCATTTGAATTTTGGGATGAGCTTTTCATGTCTGTAAGGTGTTCGATGATATTTCTGTAACGATTTGCATTTGAAAGGTGTTATGCTCTATCCAATCCATTAAGTTCTAAACCTTAGTAGTTTCATTGGTCATCATAATTGGACTTGAACATATTATCGTTTTATTCTAACTGAACTTTTAAAGCATTTTCCTTTAAACATAATTAATGAAGAAATGTCGAAATAGAGACTAGTTAACGATGACTCTAATTCATTCCATTGGGAGGAATGTCGCAAAATTGTCGTTATTAAGCAAACTGAACATGAAACAGAAATCTCCCTTATCGTGCGAATTCCTCATAAAGCTTCCATAGTCGATCGTCTGGAACAAAGTGTTTAGTCTCATCCTTACAACGTCACTTCCCTTTTATGTACATCTCATTTCTTTTTATGAAGCTATTGTATATATTCACATTTGATCGTTTATATACTACATGTTGTTTGAAGCATGCTTCAACCATAAATTTGACATATTGGCCCATGGTGGCGGAAACATTGTTACAATAGTCGGTAAAGGAAAATAGATTGATTTGGCAAATTCATCAATTCCGAATACTTCTTCTGCTCGTGCACGTATGCGTGTCATCCCAATTTCAGTTTATTTAAGGGTTTACTGATATGATAATATCTAACTTTTATACTGACTCTATTTTAGGTCCTAAATCTAGCGATCATTTCACTGCATCCTCTTCAAATTTAGAGATAGCAAAAAACCTATTGGAAGAAGGTGTGTCAAGCCCTACTACAGTTGAGGGAAATGCTATTACTGTCTTAATTGGTACGTTCGAACGTGCAAGGGCCCTTTTGGGAAATCCAAACATTGGGAACTCATTCATCTTTACTAACTCTCATGTAACTTGGAATCTAAATAAATAATTATATCATTTTCAATTAGTGAGTCAATCAACTGAACTCAGCTTTAAAGTTTAGTTCTTATTGTATCAGCAATAGTTTGCCAAACAACATATGTATTATTTATGGGTAAAGTTGCGTACTACTGAATATTAACTGTTATTGTTCTAGTTCTATGAGTGTATGAATTGGATTACTTCTAATTCTAAGTTTGTACTACTTCATATATCATTTTATTATATTGATAAAATAATTTAAATTTTTATTAACTAATTTTCAATGTTAATTAATACTAATGATTAACTAATGTTAGCTCCATAACCGATATGTTGTCATTTTTTTAAAAATTAAGTTGATAAAATTATTTTCAATTTCTACAACTAATTTTTCAATGTTAATAAATAATAATGATTAATATTCATATTACTGTTTGACTCTTAAAATTGTAATATTAGTTTCTCTTGAATAATAAATTGTAAACATTCAAAACAAATCTCCAATAAGACATAAATTAACTATGATAGATGTTATAAAATGTTAGTTTCATAATTTATGAAAATGTCAATCATTTCGCGACGAATTACATAATTCGTCACAAAATGTTCACATTTAGCGACGCATATCAACATTCGTCACTGAATGCGGAACATTTGGTGACGATTACAACAATTCGTCGTTGAATGCTGGACATTTAGTGACAAGGAAAGGAAATCATCGCCATATGTATCAACTTTCGCGCCCAAATTCAGGTTTCGTCACTAAATTTGGAACTTTAAGTGACGAATATTTGTATACGTCGCAATATGTTTGAGAAGTTATGGTGACGTTTTGAGAAATAATCATGATTTGTTTTTCAACGATGAATATGTGAAATCGTCACCAATACCACATCATTTGGTGACGATTGTTTCCAATCGTCACTAAATATAAAGCATTAAATGACAATTTTTATGTTGCGTCACCAAAGGTCCCCCCTTTAGCGACGTTTGTTGTTATTGTCACTAAATATATTTTTAAACATAGTAAGATGTTGTCTTTTAGCGACGATTTTTATTTTTTCGCTAAAAAAATCATCGCCAAAAGGTTATATTGTTGTAGTGCTATTACAAAATGATGTCAGTTAAGTTAAAGAATGTACGAGTGACATATCAAAGGCTTGTTAATTATATTTTCCACAAGCAAGTGCTTCGAGGCATCTAGAAGCTATGGCATGAAACTCGAATAAAGAAAAGTGTCATTCGAACTTTAACGAAAAGTTTTTATGGTTCATGGTGAGTAGGTGGGGAATTCAAGCTAACTCGCTAAAAATATACATTGTTATGGAGATGAAGCAATCGCAAACACTCAAGGAGACTTCAATTCTTACAGGTAAAACAAGAAGTTTATCTCACTTTTTATCTATGTTTTCCAAGAGATACTTGCCACTCTTTGCAGTACTTGAGCGACAAAGTTTCAATAGAATAGTGAATGCTAGCTAATCGTTAAGGACCTCAAGTGTTACCTGTAGAATCTACCATTAACTACAGCTCCCTAAAAAAGAGAAGACTTTTATTTGTACCCATTTGTGACTTAATAAGCATTCAACTCATTCCTAGTACATGAAGATGGACAATAAAGCTCGATCTATGTTGTGATTCAATTATAGCTCATGTGGAAGAAAGAGACAAAAGTTGTAGAGTCCCAATAAGAAAACTACATTGATAATGGGGAATTATCATAAGGAAGGCCAATATCCAAATAAGTAATTTATAGATCTGTGAAGTTTATAGTGACTGGTGGAATTCTTTATCGATGATCATGTGCGAAATCCTACTTCAAGTGTATCTCCTTACCAGAGATGGAATTGATATTGAAGGAATGTCATTAGGGACCATTAGGGACATTCCAAGGTTTAAAACAAGGATACTTTTTCATCACCCAACATATTGCATATTACACATCTTTGTCATCCGTCGTATCTTTTGCACAATATAGGTCAAAAACGTCGTAGTCCCATTTCCTCCTATAATTAAATAAAATAAGTTCATACTTATAATAGCTGATTACTTTATAAGATGGATGAGGGCAAAACCACACCCCCACCATTATTCTCTGGATAAACTTTGTCAAATATGAAATATCAAATAACAAACAAAAAAAATGGGAAGACTATTTAGGTACTAGACCTCTACTGTAATCAGATGAGTATAAAATTCTTTGAATATTCAACGAACATTATTAGTGTTTTTTTTTTTTTGGAAATCTTAAATAGAGATGAAACTAAATATCAAATAAACAAGATCCTAGCCTTATTAAGGAAACATAGAGATAAAAATACAGGAAAAACTAAAAAGGTCTTAACTAGGAAAATAAGTTTGAGATCAAATTGTAAAACAAAGTAGGTGGTAGGTATTTATTTTATTGGTTATCTAGATGTGAAATTTTTCTGTAAAATTAGAAATTATTGAAAAGAAAATGAACTCAGACGTTAAGTGGATTATAAAGGAATTACAAAGCATGTGGTTGAATGCATAAGAATTTGTAATTTTACTTAGAATTTAAAATAAAATATTAGATATGCATAGACTATGTCATGGGGAATGGGATTACATATAAAGAGAAAACATATAATGATGATCTAATATTTGAAAACAATATTAAATTATTTTTACGATTTGATTAAAAAATGAATTTGAATCAAAATAAGCATCGGGTGAAAATGAGTCTTAGGTCTTGAAAAAGAAATGAACCTCTATACCCTTCAATGGGCCAAGAAATCACAACATTTTAAAAGAGAAGACAAAGGTTTTAATTAATAACAAGACCAAAAAGAAGAGAAGTATGACATATGGGATAAAAGAAGAAAATTGTGCTCCCATTTCTTAGAGGTTACAAAGAAGTCTTGTAGTCTAGGTAAAGTTTCTAAACTTTAAGTAGAAATGTGAAAAGATAGAAAGGCATCATCAAAATCCTTTATCTTTTTTCTATATTTAGTGGCTCACATTTTTTAGCTATTTTTGCATTTATATTTAAAATTTTTAGCTAATTCCAGCTCTTTTTTAACCCCCCCTAAAAGAAAACTTTAAGATTTCTTACATATTTGTAGTACTCAATTGTGATTATAAATTTATAATTTTTATTCAACCAATTTCTTCAAAATTAATGGAAATATCTTTAAAAACTTAACTAATGAAAAATTAAAAAATGAATGTATAAGAATTTCAATTAAAAATTAATCATTAGTTAAACTATATTATAATTAAATATTCATAATCAAAATTTAATTAGACTAATTGAGACTTAAAAAGATGAAAATAAAAATGATAAAATGAAGTTAAGCTTAATACAATTTCAATTAGACTTGATAAAAACACAAATAGACATAATTAATATAAATTAAAAGTAACTGCATATAAGTATTGTTGAACCAAGGAAGGTTTTAATCGACACTTTGATGATAAAAAAAACATAATTACTACTAATAAGTTTATTATTTTAATGAAAAGCAATTTCAGAACAAAATGAAGGGCGTTTAAGAAAATAGCTTATAAATTGATAAAGTTAAGTTGAGTTTTGTAATCGTCTAATTGAAGTTCAAACAAAAAACAAAAAAAGATTAAGGTTCACCAAGGTCGTTTTATATTTGGTATTATTAATTGCAATTTTGCTTTATTAATTTGATAATTTAAAAGGTTCACTATAAATAAACATTTCATTTCACTTTATTGTATAATTCTTTTCATTCATCAAGAGGCATTAAAGATTTTGGTTCTAATAGAAAAGTCTTTGATCTTTCAAACACCCTTTAGAGAACATTTGAGAAGTATTTAAATCATAATTACATTAAATAAATTGAGTTTGAAGATATGAAATTGTTAAAATCATTTGTTTTAGGGATTGATTGACTTATAGATGATCAATATAAGTTAAAGTTGTTAAATTTGATATGTCAAGAATTTTTCGTAATATTGATTAATGATTAATGTATTAGTCAACCAATATACTATACTAACCGACTGGTGCACTACAACTAACCATTTTAATGGTAGTTTTAGGCTTTAAAGGCTAGAGGTCCTAAAATCTTATAAATATTTTTTTCCATCAGTTTTAGAATTAAAAAGCATTTGGGTTTTCTTTCTCACATTTTTAAATGTTTTTCAATCATTTATCATTATCTCATATTTATAAAATTGAGTCTTTTTAGAGTTATCAAGGGATAAAGCGAGATGTTTTGAATTGTAACTTTGTTTAGGGCATTATGCTATTATACTTAGGGGTGTTTTAAGTGTTATTAAGGTTTATCTTCACCTTGGAAAAAGATTTTAAAAGGTTCCTTTTTGCCCAAAAAGATTGTACATAGATTGCTTTTTACCTTGAAAGAAGAATTATAGTGGAATACCGAGAAGAGTCTCAAGAGTGGACGTAGGCAAGGGTTGTTTTTTAAACCATAAATTGGTTTGCATTCTTCCTTCCCCATCTTCTTTAAGTTATTATTAAATAGTTTGATTGGTTTATACTAAGCACTCTATTTATTCATAAATTTTTTAATTATTGTTAAATTGAGTTCATTGAATATAAAATTTTGTTAAATTTTATGAACACTCAGTTTACCTCTCTCTTAGGTTTCATTAGGGATTTACAAGTAATATCAGAGTAGGTCTATTAGGTTAGCGTTTCTAATGAAATCACATAGCAAAGATCTTAATGGCATAGTTAAGAGCATCATTATTATCATTCAACCAAGAGGGATAAAGTATTAGTAGAATACTTTTCTTTGATGACAATGATTACCTTTATTAGAAAAGGAGGATACGATTCTTTTTAATGATTGAAAGTGATAACCTATAGGAAATAATTTCAAATGGTACCTTTATTCCGACAAAAATTGTAAATAACAAAGAGAAGCACAAATTGAAGGAAAAATGAAAACCTAAAAATATTAATTTTCTTGAATAATAAGGATGTACATATCCTATTTTATGTTTTAAGGAGAAATAAATTTAATAAAGTCTTTATATGTAAAATGACTCATAAAATTTAGCATACTTTAAAATTTATATATGAGAAACTAAATCAAATAAAAGAGAGCAAAGTGAGCATGCTAACAGATCAATATGAATTATTTGAAGTGAAGCATGATAAAAGCATATCTAGTATGTGCTCTAAATTTTTTGAAATTATTAATGCTCTCAAAATGGTAAGAAAGTTGCGTAAGTCACTTCCAAAGAAATGAGAAGCTAAAGTGACGGTCATACAAGAAGCCAAAGATCTAACAACATTACCATTATAAGTGTTTATTTGATCTCTTCTTATATACAAAATGAGGCTCAAAAAGACGCAAGAAGAAACTATGCTTCCAAAGAAAAGAAATTTAGAATTTAAAGCCTTAAAGAAAGAATCGAGTAAAGATGAAAAGACATCAACTAGTTATAGAGATGAAGAAGACATTGGCTTAATCACTAAAAGATTTAAGAATTTCTTGAAAAGGAAATTCTCTAAAAGAAATGATTTCAAGGAAGAAACATATGAGTTAAAATATAAATCCTTTAATATTGTTTGTTTTGAATGTAGAAAACCCAACCATATGAAGTTACAATGCCCTTTATTCAAGTATGAAGACAAGAATGAAACAACCAATAAGAAAGTGAATAATGATAAATATAAGGAGAAAGCACTTAAAGCCTCGGTTTGGGATGACACAATTGAATTTAACAATAAGCAATTGGAAGGAGAGATAACTAACATGTGATTTACCTTCTTGAAAGACTATGAGGTAACATCAAACTCTAACTCACGTGATAGTGATATTGATTTGACATATGATAGTTCAGTCAAAAGTTTAGAAATTATGAATAAGAAAAAAAAAGAAATTATCTTCTATACTCAAGGAAGATAAAGAACAATTGGATTCATGCATAAATGAGAATGAAAAGATGAAAAGTGAATTGTATAGCATTAAAGAATCCAAAAAATGATAATTGATGACAATATGCTTTAAGGCGTGAGAATAAAATATTGAAAAAGTTGATTGATGCCATCAAGGACTCATTATCCATATTTATAAAGGGAAGCGAAAAACTAGAGAACATATTAGAAGCTCCAAAAAAAATACAAAAATAGGTATATAATAAGATACAACCATAGAAGTAAAGCCAATTCTAAAAATATATTTGTAAAAGGAAAGTATTTTCATCTAATTGAGTATTGAACATTCACATCTAAGCATATACATATACATGCCATATCCATTATGACTTGTTTTAAGAGCAACATCATATTTTCTTATATGGATTATAATCTAGGAATAAAGTTTAATACTCTCAAGGGAAGAATAGGAATAACTTCTATAATAACATGCAAACTCACTCACAACCTTTTAGACCTAAAAAGAAGCATGCATCAAGCCTTCATTCAAATAATCATGGTATTCCATTTCACTACATTAGGAAACCATTTAATACATTTAATGTCTAAAATAAGCTGTCTCATTATATATATACATATAAAAACACCAAGTAATGCATTTATGTCATTGTTGCCTATATGACATAATATTTCTTTTTTTTTTTGGTAAGTATGGATATACTGATAGATTTTGTTTAATTAAACAAAAGATGGTAATTAACCCTTACAGAAGTGCATTAAAAAGAAGAAAAAGACTAACAACTAAGGACCTAAGCTCATTTGAGTACCTAAAACACATTTATTAGCTTATTTTATAGGTTTCTTAAAGAGAAAAAGACATTTAGTAAAGATAGAAATATTATTTTTTAAGGGTATATGTTTTGATCATTAAAACCTTCTTATGTCTAAGAAATTCTTGAAATTATTTTTGTAAAATGTAGAATAATCTTTAAAGAGAATAAGAATGATCAAATTCTCTTTTTAAAAAGCCAATTATTGAACCAAGTAAGGATGATAAATGAATGATAAGATGTTTCCAATAGATTGAAAATTCAAGAAGAATCATCGTTCAAATCATTCATAGGTAATGTTCAAAAAAAGGTAATTATTAGCTCATGATTTAGTAATATATGATATCTTACATTTATGTGCAAATTTGAGTTTAACTAAACTAATGGATGATGGTATTAAGAGAAAATTAGGCATGATTATATTTTGTTAAAGTCTTATTTGATATTTATAGTAGTTCTTGATTGATTTTTCTATGATTCATTAAAGGTTGAGTTCAAAAGTTGTTTTACCAAGTTATTTCGTTGATTTGTTGATTAATATCTCACTGTGGTCGATCAGTGTTCTTAAAATACACCTTCCCTTACTTCCAATGAGTTTACTAGGTGTTTGATTGCTAATTTGGACCACTTAGATACATTGATCGACCAATGTGCTTTTGTGGTCAACCAATGTCACTTTAACCAAATAGTTATTTCTTTGTAGTGAATTTGTAAGGAGTTTGGTCAACCATTTACATACATTGGTCAACCAATGTATTCAAATGCTTGACCAATATCCTCTTGAATAAGATGTTCTTTCATTCCAATGAGTTTGTAACTTATTTAATGACTAGTTGAGCCATATGGTTAATTAGTCTTCCCTATTTAACCTCTCCTTCTCCTCTTATCTTCTATTTTTCATCTTAGTTATTTATATCTTCCAAAATCCTAAGAGATATTCTCTCTTTTCTTTAAAAATCACTCCTCCATTGCATAAAAATCTCTTTATATTGCATCAAATAGAAACTTCGTCATTTTTAGTCAAATATGGGGAAATTCAAATTTTTTTCTTTGAGAGTTATCTTTGCAAATAGATGCTTTAATAGTTAAATTTTAAAAGGATTCAAGGCTTTCTCCCTTTCACCTATTTTAACATATATTTGATTTTGTTTAATTTTGGCACTTCGGGCTATTTTTATATTAATTTTTAAAATTTTGGCGCTTTTAAAATTTTACATTCTTTTATGAAATTGATTGTTAGATGTTACAATTTTGCTTGTGCTTTTCTTTAATTCCAACCCTAGACCTTGTCAAAATTTGTGATTATTGCCTTAATGGAATTTTTTAACTTAGGCATAATGCCAAAATTGGAAAATTTTCAAATTATACACAATTAGGTATGCTTATGTCAAAATTGATCTTTTGTTTTGACACTTTAAATATTCAATAACACTCATTGTGAGAAAGTTTATCAATCTTAATTAATTTGTTTTAATCTTTTAATCAAGTTAGCTTGATTCATGACATTTTATAATTTCCATTTTTAGATAACTAATTTCTTTTTGATGATTCTAAAAAGGGGGAGAGAGAATAGTGGTATTATATTTAAGGGTGACAAAACTAAGGGAGAGTGAGCATTTTTTTGTTTTTGTACTTCTTGCACTTTATGTGTTATGCTTGAATAAATTTATATTATCTACATGTATAATTATTTCTTTATTATTGAATATTTGCTTATATTGAATATTTGTTTAGTTCTCAATATTGACTTATGTTTTATATATGAATTAAAGGGGGCCTAGTAAAACCCCAAACCTTTCCTTTAAATGAAGTTAAATTTTTATGTTCGGAAAAGAATACTTTTTTTACGTGAATAGTGATTTTTTAAGACCGAACCCTGAAAAGAATTGAAAATATTTGTAATAAGTATTACAATCTAGTGATACTAAAAAGGATCAAAAACAATTCCGATTAGATGGATTTCGAGAATTCAAGAAGTTTAGGACTTAAAATGCTCTTTTTGGAAAGTAATAGGTATTGATGTTTTTAACCCCATTCGAATATTTTTTTAAAGCATCAAGTCAGTACTTATTGAACCTAATAAGAGTTTTTGATGGTCAATTTGATGATAAGTCCGTTGCGGAATATTTTCTAATTGTAATTCGGTTAGT
The DNA here is from genome assembly GCA_027563595.1 of Erythroxylum suave. Taxonomy (NCBI): domain Eukaryota; kingdom Viridiplantae; phylum Streptophyta; class Magnoliopsida; order Malpighiales; family Erythroxylaceae; genus Erythroxylum; species Erythroxylum suave. The sequence continues at coordinate 45,941,443 of JAOSBN010000179.1, forward strand.
CGGTGAATAAAATTCATGAAGGGACAATTTGGTCATTTTGCATAGTGATTAGGGGAAAATTGGTCTTTTTACATGACTCATGATGGAAGATGACATGTTTCATTGGTTAAAGGAGTAAACTTAAGAAAATTGCTTCATTCTTTTTGTCATAACCGTGAGAGTGAAAGTGAGTTACCTGTGAGTGAAATACAAAAGAAGAAAAGAAAAGAGCCAAAGGGTTTCGGCCAAACTTGAGAGAAGCAGGGCATAACTAATTTTCCATGGTTTGGAGCATGATTTGAAGAAAGCGTGAAATTTTCCAAAATAATGAAAGAAAGTGGTAAGTTTTCCTAACTATGTTTAGTGAAATTCTGTATTAGGATTTTCGGTTTACTTGAATAGTACTAGTGTTTTGGCCATAGCTTAGGCTATAGAACTCCAAATTGGGTGATTTAAACTGCAAATGAAACCTAAGACATAGTAATAAAACTCTCTAGATGAGACTTAGACCTAATTTGTTGGGACCCGATCCGGAAACCGGATCCCAACCGAAACATAATGGGAAAACAAAACGGAAACGAATAATTAGG
>JAOSBN010000179.1:45942111-45960581 GCA_027563595.1 Erythroxylum suave
CCGACATGTGTGGTATCAGAGCAAGAAGATGAACAGATAATGATTAAGTAGTTGGGTTCCAGATTTGGGATCCGACAATCAAAATACAGTCGTTGTGCTGCCAAAATTTTTAATAAATTGAAAACATAACTCCACTGCTTACATTTCTTATTGTTGAGTTGAAGCTTTTCCTTAACAAGGACAATAGGCCTAGCTTTACGAGAACTTTCTAGACGATTCAGGTATCGACTGGAGGGCCGCCACCATGGAGTGCCGGGCAGGTTGCCTAGTCATTGTAGGATAGGGCCTGTTAGACCTGATCATTATCTTGATATGGATAATTATTTGTATGCTGAATTTTATTATTGTTCTCTAATTTCATAAATGTTTTGTCATCGTCAAAAAGAAAGAAATCGTTAAACCAAGGGGAAGTTTTAATCAACATTTTGACGATAACAAACCATAATTACTACTAATAGATTTATTATTTTGATGAAAAGTAATTTAAGAATGAAATGAGGTCATAAACTCAAAAAGATAATTTATGAACTTGATAAAGAGAAGTTAAAGTCTGCAATCGTCGAAATAAGGATAAAGCCAAAAATAAAAGATCAAGACTTATCAAAGTTATTTTATATTTTTGTCACCATAAATAAATATTTCATTTCAATTTATTGCATGAGTCTTTTCATTTATCAAGAGGCATTAAAGCTTTTGATTCTAATAGAAAAACCTCGTGATCTTTTAAACACTCTTTAGGAAATATTGTGGGAAGTAGTTAAATCATTATTACATTAAACAAATTGAGTTTAAACATTTGAAATCATTAAAATCATGTTCTTTTAGCTGGTTATTTCACTTATATAAGATAGTGGTCGAGCAATGTAGATTAAAGTTATTAAATTTGATGCACTAACAGTTTATTATGATATTGGTTGATGTATTGGTCAATTAATGTACTCTATTGGTCAACCAATTTGCCTACTCATCTTCTATTGTCTCAACAACTAAGGCATTGTATCTAGTTATTGTAACTACTAATTTTTGGCACCAATGACTAGTAGGGATATGAAAACTCTATAAATATATATTTTATTAGTTCTAGCATCAAAACATATTTTAGTGTACTTTATATAAAACTTCAAGCATTTTTTGTTCATTTGAACAAATGTTTTTTTAATCATTTGAGCAAGTGTTTTTTAATCATTTGAGCATTATTATCTCATATTTATGTGAGTGGACTCTTTTTGGAGTTATCAAATGATAAAAGTAAGTGATTTTGGGTTGTAAGATTTGTTTGGGGCATTATTTGTTATACAAAGGCTATTTTTCTCCTTCAAATTAGACACAATATGCTTCTACCAAAATTGACCTTTTGTTTTGACTCTTTAAATATTCGATACTCTTTTTTAAGGACGTTTATCAATCTTAATCAATTCATTTTGATCTTTTAGTTAAGTCAGCTTGATTTATGATATTTTATTTGTTGCGCTTTTAGATAACTGATTTCTTTTTTATGATACCAAAAAATGGAGGAAAATAGTGATATTAGATTTAGAGTTGAAGAAATTAAGGGAGAGTGATCATTTTTTCGTTTTTGTATTTCTTACACTTTATATGGTATACCTGAGTATATTTATGTTATCTACATATATGATGTTTCTTTGCTATTGAATATCTCTTTAGTTCTTAATATTAAATTTTGTTTTATATATAAATTAAAGGGAGCTAATCATTACCTTGATATGAATAATTATCTGAATGCTTAACTTTATTATTGTTATCTAATATCACAAATATTTTGTCATCATTAAAAAGGAGGAGATTGTTAAACTGAGGGAGGTTCTAATCAATGTTTTGATGATAACAAAAACTAAGGGAGCTTTTAATCAATGTTTTGATGATAACAAAACATGATTACTACTAATGAATTTATTATTTTAATTAAAAGCAATTTAAGAACAAAATGGAATCATAAACTCAAGAAGATAATTTATGAAGTTGATAAAGAGAATTCAAAGTTTGCAATCATTGAAATGAAGATAAAACCAACAATAAAAGAAAATAAAGGCTCATCAAGGTCATTTTATATTTTTTCACCATGAATAACATTTCATTTCAATCTATTATATGAGTTTTTTTATTTATCAAGAGGTATTGAAGCTTCTGACTTTAATAGAAAAGCCTCTTGATCTTTTAAAAACTCTTTACGGAACGTTTTAGAGAGTTTATAAATCATAATTACATTAAATAAATTAAGTTAGAGCATTTAAAGTAGTTAAAATCTTTTTTTGGATTAATTGATCTACATAAGATAGTGGTTGACCATTATAGGTTAAACTTATTACATTTGATGCACCGAGAGTTCATCATGACATTGGTTGATATATTGGGCAATCAATGTGGCATATTGGTCGACCGATATGCTTAGTAGTTGAGCAATCTCTCAAAAACTAATGCACCATAATTAACTAGTTATTGTAACAATTAAATTTTGACACCAACAACGTCTAGTAAAGGTCTCAAAACTATATGTATATAAGAAGTATTTGGGTGTATTTTACTCAAATATTCAAGTTTTTTCAATCATTTGAGGATCAATAATGTCTCATATTTGTGTGAATGAGCCTATTTTAGAATTATCAAGTGATAAATTAAGGCATTTTGAGTTATAGGATTTGTTTAGAGCATTACATTATTACAGTTGGGGGTATTAAAGCTTCTTTTCACTTTGGAAGAAGATTATAAATGATTCCTATTTTTGTTGATAAAGATTATAAAAAAAAGTTACCATTCACCTTAAAAGAAAAATTATAGTGGAATACCAAGAAGAATCTTAGAAGTGGAAGTAAGTAAGGTTGCTTTTTAAACCAGCATAACTCAATTTGTATTTTTTTTCTTATCCTCATTAAAATTTCATTCCGTTTTCTAATTTATACTGGTGTAACAATATACATATACATATACATACATACATATATATATATATAGAATTCATTGGCAATAAAAGTTTGTTAAATTATATAAACACTCTATTTAATCCCTCTCTCTCCCTTTTAGATGCCATTGGGAATTAATAAGTATATTTAAAATAAAATTGATGAGATGAAATTGCATAAAATATAAAATAAATATAAGTTATACAAATTATCAAGAGTGAACTTAACATTCCTGTAACTCAGCTGACAACTTTGGTCCTTGCTGTTTTGAGGCAAACAAAAGAAACAACGATTATTATCGTAACCATTTGGTGGGCTAGTATGCCTATCCCAATTTTGAACGTAGCGGCCGACAACAGTTGGAAGATAGGATGAATTGCTCTGAGGTCTTACCGCATCGCTCAACGCCTAAAATGTGAAGCCGGTTATAGCTTTTGTTCTGCAAGGGAAGCACATCTAAATTCATTTACCATAGATGGTTTCAGCATAACTCCCAACTGCGGTGAGTTGCCAAATTCCGGTTAACCAACCTAATTAGCTTGTATGGAATTAGTTGCTACCAATTATCAGTCAAGAATTTGATGAACTGGACATTTGACCGTGTTCACTACCCTACTTTGGACACTTACTCTATTTAGAATGGGAATGAATATACACTTAAAGCTTAACGGTCGATTAATTAACAGTTAACGTACGAGAAAAAGGTCTCCTTTTCAGCTCTACTTGCAGAATGAAGCTTATCCCTGTTGTCGCCGACGTTAACTCCTGTGTCACAGGACCCCCTTTTGCCAGAAAGAAAAACTATATATGGATGATGTGAATATCTACAGCAATATAGGAACATGTCTCCCATGTACACATCATTGACTTTGTTGTCTAGTGAATAAAAGAGGAACCATGCTACTGATTCTTTTTGCTTGAAAAGAAAAAAGTCTTCGTTTTTATGGGGTCGCATGCACCTGTAAAGGGCATATGGTCGCATTCACTGACTCCTACATGTACATAAACTTTAGCGATATAGATAAACAGTAGATCATTAGATTCTCTCTACATACTGATGTCTCAGCTGCAGCCTTACTTCTCCTTAAAAAACGAAACTGTAGCAATATCTCTCAACGCAATCCTTATACAGTTGTACGCCATTCGCGCTATCTTTTTCACTTCTCTTTTTAATTATTATGGTTCCCCCTGGCCCTTGCTGGTCTTTTACAGGCACAGAATGAGCTTCGGATAAGTGACTGATAAAGCGAATTATGCTCTTGAATATATTCCATCCTGTTATCACATGATTATCGTGTTTCAATGATACGTCATTTTCAGAATCTAGGCTGCCTTGTTTCATATGTCTTGATCTGTAAACTGAAGCATATACCATATACTTCTTCACTTGTTTAATGAAATTTAGAGCATCCTTAAAGACTGTATCGATGAAATTGAAAGGTCCAGACTTGGAGAGGAGTGGGCATTGGCAATAAAATGTAGCTAAAAATACAAAAATTTCCAAAAATTTTAGTACAACACTTTTCTTTTCCTGTTTCTGATTGGAGGTGGACAGTGGCGAGGATGGTGGGTTGTGGTCGAATTCATGAACTCATAATCTCATAAAAGCTTAGTTAACAACATACTGATCATAGGAACATAGGGGAACGTGTTTGTATATGGTTGGCACAGCACATTTGGTAACAGGAGACACGAGCAAGTTGTTGGAGTTAGCATTGTTGATGTGACCAAATCAAAGGGTGCGAGTGTGGTTCTGATGAGGATAGTGGTGGAGAGGAGGAGCAGCCGTGGCATTGGGGTGTGGCATCGTTGCCGGTCGTGCCACGTTGGGAGGTGGGCATTGGTAGCACTTGGCAAAGAGCCCAAACGTGTCAATCTGGCGTACAAAGTTGGTCATACTAGCCCATCCTCCAAAGCCAAACCCAACAATCAGAACCCAAACCACCACAAACACATTGATCACGAACGTCCCTACCCATCTCCCGAAACACTTCGGAGGTGGCTCCACTGCGTTCTACATAACACAACAAAATCAAAAACACAAGTTAGTACATACTCCTTACCTTATTAGAATTTGCATATTCTACGTTTTATTAAGATTCGTTTCTTCTTGTGGGGCTCACAGTTTCTTGCCCTCGTCCTTGTGCACGGTATGGATCTGATACAATCGGGTGTATTTTGTACAGTGTCTGCCAAAGAAAGACAGGTCTTTTGGGTACAAAACAGATTTCAGGAATCACTTCCGGTCTGAACAGATATTCTGCATTAAAGTGTTGCCGCCAGAATTGAAGCCAGTTTTATTGCATCGATGAAGAAAACGAACTTCAATTCTAGTAAAAGTTGTCATTTAAGACCTTTTCGTTAGACATCTACATGTTTGCTTTTGATTATAGTTCTTTAGTTTAGGCCCACTTATCCATTTTCATGCCTATAATTATCATTTTAGGAGAGAAGTCAGGAGCTGGTCTGGAAGACTGTGACCACACTAAAGCTTACCACCTGCATTTCTTTAGTGTTTTTGACATTTTTTTTTTATTCATCTCCTTAATAGCAATGTTCAGTCTAACTTTGACCAAAGTGGGTTGACTTATTTCGCATTTGGATTGAGAGTTAACAGAGTATTGAGTTTTGGAGTGTGGACAAGAGCATGGTAATGAAGTAGGATACCTCTCTTGCAGCGGCTGATTTAAAGGTGAAGATGTGTGCCATGGCAGGGATGATGTAGACTGTGAAGCTGACGAGGAGTGATCCAACGGTGGAGTTTATTGGTCCGAAAAAAGGGAAGATGATAGCCAAAAACCAGATAGGAACGACCACAGGCAATCTAGCAGCAGCCCTCTTGCACAGGCTTTTGCATTCATGCATACCAATTGCCTTCTCCCACACAAAGTACAATGGTGTGCATGCGAACCCAAACGTTATGAACTGCAAAAAAGGGACCCTTCAAGCCATTAATACTAAAGTTTTCAGCTTTTACATTAATCGTAGCTTTTTACAGGAAAACAGTAATAGACATTTCATGCATGAAGACTAGAAATGTGTGTAGATTTTAATATTAATGTGTTTTGCCGTTTGTGAGAATGATTTATGAGGAGGGACGTGCCTGGTGGATGAGCATCAAAATGACAGCCATGTCTCTGAAGTGAGATCTTGGAAGGAGAGAAAAGGCATTGGAGTGGTCGAGAAGCAAGTCCCCAAATGCCCAATATACTGCTACTGCAGAGGGCAGTGTCAGTGTCAGTACATACAAAGTAGCCATTAAGTATATGGCCTTGAACTTCTGTGGCTTCCACATTGCATGCATGATTTCCCTGTTCCATAAGAATTTGTTTCAGGTCCAATTCATTGTGCTTACCTCCCATACCGGCTAATACATTACATTGCAGTATTCCTATTTCATTTTTATGCTTTAAATATACGCAAGCATGTTAGAGGAGCCCAAACTCAAGTTTTAGCATAGTCTATGAGCATGCGTGTCTAAAATAATAGATTGCTTTAAGAAAATTACGAGAAAAGGAAATGCAATCTTCTCTATATGAAAAAAAAAAAGGAACATGGAATCTAACAAGTAGCTAGAATTCACGGATATATTGGAACCCCTTTCTTGCCATCTCATGGTAAAAATAAAAGCAGGAAACACAAAAGATGATTGACTTTCTACCTAGAAAAAGCTAAGAGAAAGGTTCCCAAGGAGACACTGCTTTTTAACCACGCCTAAGAAGGGCAATTTCGAGAACTTTTGCAACACATATGTACATGGAAAATAGGAACTGAGACAAGGCTTGGTCAATAGATCACATGGTCAGATTATGTCTAAACAAGTGAAGTTTTAGTCACTTCAAGAATGACGTTAAGCCCTTTTGTTTTAACCTTTGTTCCTTATACACGTGTACAAACTTTTTCTCTATCTACAGCCAGGTTCATGCAAACAACTTAATACCATTCAAAGACAGAATTCTACATCTAAGCTTATCTTACACAGTAACAGCATGTCCCCCAAATGTGTAGAGAATGTTTGTAGCACCAGTGAAGTATAGCACAATCTTTGCTGGACCTGTATGCTTCACACCCTCCACCTACGGATTATTATACATAAATAAACACATTAACTTCGGTTTTAAGACCTTATGACATCTAAAAACGTTAACTACATATAAAACCTTAGTACAACTATCAGTTTGATTAGTGGTACTCTAGCATTTCTCTGTTAAGATTAGAATCCTTGTGCTTGTAAAAAGTAAAAACAATCGTGACTATAAAAGAAAGCTCTGGTCTTTTCCTTCAGAAGACATTATTAGACTAGGTTGGTCCAACTTTGACAGAGCTCAAACAAGGTCAACATGTGAAGGACAGGCTGTCCCCTATGCAATGGGAGACGTGATGTGGACCAGTTAGGCGGCAAAACATCCATTCTTAATGTCTGGACGGTCCAAATGGTCTGTGAATCTTAGGAACTAATTGATATTATATATATATATATATATACACACACACACGCGTACCTGACCATGAAGGAGAGAAGCAATGGTAAGATACCAAGCAGTGTAAGTAGTCATCACGAGGCCAAGAAACGACCAGATTCTGTAGTTGCGAAACGAAGGAATAAACACTGTGGTGGCACAACATGCCCCGAAAATGTATGTCCAAGTTCTCTTGTCCAGATTGTCGTTTATGTAATATATGTTACTGGAGGACAAAGAAAAACAAATTAAAATGGAAGATACTCTTAAGTGAAGATAGCGTTAAAAAGGAGGGGGTCAGAGAGAGAGGTTACAATAGGTTAGGTACCTTGCACAAGCTATGAGTTGAATGACAGATCCAAACAGAAGAAAAGTGCAGTTAAATGCCAAGCCCACGTTCCTCCAGTGTTTCCCAAGGAGACCATCAAGAACTTCAAACCACTACTCGGTTGGGATAGTTTGTTTGAAAACATAGAAAAGATTGGTGACCCTTGTTATGATATGAACTAACAAACAGTACAATTATAAGAAAATTATGTATCTTTCTTGAGAGGTCCAAATTGTACCTGGATTACATGGTTCCTGAAATCAACCTTTTCCCTTTCTCTCCTGGTTCTGTACTCTACATAGAGTATGCTAATCAAATAAGCCGTCCAGCTACCCAGCAACCCATAGAATAGCTGAAACATTATGCCCGATAGCATCCCTAGTTGGGAAAATGAGTACGGCAAGGTAAGCAACACTTGAGCCACCTGACGCAACACAAACCAAAAGTCCAAAACCAAAACAAAAATTGTCAGTTTAAACAAACACCCTATGTGGAACTTATCACAGCAAACCCTCCATGAACTAGAAACTAAACAAGACTGAAAGGTTTGACAAACCTGATTAGAAGCGCAACTAAACCATGCATCGTAAACAGAACCACCATGCCATAAGATCTTAGAGAGCCTTGTCTTGACACCCGTAGGCTTGCCTTCAGTTTCCATTTCCACATAATTCCCTACTATTACAGTCTCCACCACCTTATCAGAAGCTGCCATATCTGATCACAGACACACAAAAACACAACCAATGCTCTCTCACTCTTCCCACTACAATTCTCCAATGCTGACCTTACAGATATTGTCCTTTCAATGCAATAAAAGAAGGGTTTTTGGTGAAAAAATAGAACTGTGATCGATGAAGGGAAGCATGTAGAGATGGTGATATATATAAGACAGGGAAAGGCAGGGAAAAGCAGATGTTTGAAAGGGACACATGTATGTTGTTGGAAGAAAGGTTTTAGGGAAGAGAGTAAACTCCCCTTTTTGAGAAAATTAAATCACAAAAAAAAGGGAAAGAGCTTAGTGGTATTTGATGAAATTTCCCTGGTTTTTGAGCCCTTTTGTGATTAAAAATGATTTTGATTAATAGTTAATAATTAATTTAAAACTAATTATTGCTTTCTGGTTTCGGTTAACAACTTAACATTGATAATAATTTAGAGAGCGTGAATCGCTTGTCCGCACGAGTGGGTCTCCGCGCTTCTCGAGCTGATTATTACCAATCCTTTCTTCTTCTTCTTCCTAATTTACCCTTGCTTGTTCCCCTTAGTTTCCATAGTGCCACTGCCTACTAGACAATAGAAAAATAAATAGTTTTTTTTTTGTAATTTTAAATGCATAATTTGGCTAAATGTTACCGTTGTTGTTATGCGAATATAAGGACTTATGTGTAGGATAATTAATTATTCATGTTTATGAGTAATCATATAAAAATAGTTGAATAATACTTGGTCAAATTTTACCTTAAAATTGGTCCTTATACCGGTTTTTTGCTTGATTGAAACTTCATTTTGTGCTTGTGAAATTATATTATCCTGTTTCTTTTATTCTTAATCTTATAGGGATTAGCATATCTAATAAGATATTGAAGACATCAGAGTCGGTTATTACAGGATAGGAGAATGATTCTTGTTACTTACTATAACAATAGGAACACCAACTTCATAATATACGAACTAATAGTTGGGGACTAGAAGGTATAAATAGGAGCCATTAGTAGAAGAGGCTATGAAGAAAACCAATTCAGGCAAGGGAAAGAGTGAAGGAGCGAGGAGTGAATTATAACGAAGTAGACCGCATGATTGCAGGCAATGCAAGCGTGGTCCTTTCACAATTTTAGAAGAAAAAAGCTGCTTTTCTTATTTACATCACATGGACTTACTTACAACTACACTTACAAGCACATAGGATTACACGCTTACTGCTGTTATAAATTTATAAACAAGAAATGTATGTATGATGGTTAATGAATGAAGACAAGCACTGGTTAATTTAGGTCATGTGACTTTGGAAATGGCATCTCCTTTACAATATAATTTGTGGGTTTTACTTTGCATTCCCGTTCTCTTTCATCTATTTAGTAGTACCCCATATATTCTCTTCATTTCACTTTTCTTGCTTTGTTCTTTACACTTCATTTCACTTTCATCATCATCTTATTCTCTGTGGCCTCTTCATAGGTTACGGGATAAAAAGATCTCTTTCTAGCTTAAAAAGTAGCTAAATCTCCTACCCTTTTAAGTAGTTTAAGTTATAATTATATATATTTATAGACAGCTATAGACGCATATCTCTTTGACTTTAACTAGGGGTTATGCAAAGCAACTATCGTGATGTTATTGTAGACCACGATAATTGTTCTAACATGAATCCCATTAATATAGTGTGTAATTAAGTCTATGTATCACAATGTTTTCTCATCTTCAAATAATAACAAGTTATTTCTGCAACATATGTATTGGAGAATGATGATATATAGCTACTGTCACTGACTACAAAAATGTCTTCCATTTCTTTTAATTTGGTCCAATTTGAATTGAAGTGGACCTTCTCTTCCGAAGAAAAATACTCAGGTTTCTCAGTTTCTTTGTGTATGATTACACAGAATGATAAACGGAATAATTTAAAGTCGAGGGCCCGATTAGCACAGGAAATAATGTACCGAAGGAAGCAAACATTAATTGGTAATAATAGTTCCCACAGAGATAACTATTAGACCACCCCCATGCCTGTCTCTTTCAGTACTGGCTTGAGAAATTATCAGGCCAGCCCTTTTAGTTTTGAATTTGAACAAGCCAGTTACTCAGAGAGATTATTGATTATATTGCATCTCATGATTGTTGATCATAATGATTTTGTCTTCTTATAAATTAAGAAAATAAAATCCAAGATCCTACCTCAGTATGGCCAAAGAAATGGCAGGACATCACAACCAGGCACAGGAAAAAAGAAAAAGCTTTCTGTTTGTTGCAGGTAAACATATTTATGGGCATTGTTGGGTACCATTTTTTCACTCCTTGTTAGGTCATGCTTTACAACCACAGTTGGACCAGAAACATTCCCTGTAACTCCTGTCTCCTTTGACTAGATTGAGTGCAGACCAAAGCACCACTATATTCCTGCATGCTTCCGTCCACCATAATCTCTGTCCTTCATCAATTCATATCCACCTTTTGATCGTATACGAATGCAGTTGAGTTTCTGATGCCTCCCTAAGAAACTTGATCAACTTGATGTTAATAGTCAGGTGGAGTAAAGCGGTAAATGATTTTAGTTTTTTTTTTTTTTAACCTGAGATGCTTGCCCTTGTCATTATTCCCAATTTCCAAGGTTAAAACTAAGAGATTCTACTGCTAGTTTCTTTCACTTAACGTCCTTGCTCTGCAAGAAATGTAGTTTTAGACCGCGTCGTACTTGGTCTTACATTCTTTAGTATCCATACAAAAACAGGGAACTTTCAGTTCTTAGGAAAAACATTTGATGTAATAAGACAATCTCGATTATTGCAGATGAGAAATTTTTGAACCTATATTGAATCATCAAAAGAGAGAACAGGACATTAATTTCCCACAATTGAGAGCTCCGTTGTATTGATGAGTCTAGAAAAGGCATGCTAATTCTGTTAAATACTGTCTTTGCTCTTTACTCGGAGACACAAATAGGGGACCATTTGGACAAGTGATTTTGGTCTGATAGCTTTGGCCGAGTAAGAAAAAAACAATTAAATGAAATGTACCTTAACCATCCCCATTATGGACACAAAGACAAGCTAGGTAAAGATCTACAATTAGCATGTCTAAGAATTGATTAGGTCTGGCATGCCTTACAAAATGCGACCAACTAATCAAACTGTTGATAGATCATGGACAATGATTTATCATCCTAAGTAGTTATCATGCTATTCCATACAAGGATGCATAGAATTATATTGGCCAACACACAAGGACTTTGTTCCTCTTTAAAGTAGAATATATCATCATGCCCATCAATTGTTTTGTTCAAAAATCGTCTCTCAATGATTTGAGTCCCACCTGAAATGAGATCTTGGATTCATAACTGCCACAAAAAATGGAACATTTCCTAAACTAAAACTTTTAGTTTCGATAGCAACAAAAATTACATAATATAGGAGGACTTTTAGATGCAAAATGCTCCTTTTTTTTGCTTTTATTTTGACGAGGAAAACACATTATTGAAGCCAAATCTAATACAGGTAAAGCTTATATAATGTTCAATTTATAACAAATCTAATGTTATATCTTTCTTAGTCCTTTTGGGTTCCGACCATATTAATTCCTTTTGCTTTTTAATTGAAAGATTGCATTGACTTGGAGAGCAGCTAAAGCCTAAAGTTAGTGGACCTTTGTAAGATTAATTCAATGATGGTCAACACCCGTTTATCAACCCAACACAATCATATTTGCTTCTCTTTATGGCCTCCAATAATGGAAACAAATTTTGGAATCAAAGTATCCTATACACTTGAAAAAGACCGCTTTTACGGTGTCAAAGCCTGCGCTTATAAAGTCCGTAAGTGTCTCCTGCCAGCATTTCTTGGTATTTGATATGATCTGGACTTTTCTTTCCCATTCTATTTCTTCAAATTCGTAGTTAAAGTGTGAAATTTGTGCCTTAAAAGTAGTTTGTTTGCATAAACAAAAGGAAACTACTCTAGTATTACATCAAACTTCAATTAATCTTTTACACAACCACTGAAATGCTAATTCTTTCATTATTCATATCCTCGCGACTTTGTATGACAGATGAAAAGTCAATAGGCCCGTATTAATACTTTGTATTTGCCCTGTTTTGAAAGAGAAATGGGCATAAAAATTGAATAGCCATATGCTACTGGATCCATTACCTGAATGTGTACGACCTCAAGGATTTGATGGCCCATTTAACTAAGCCCAAAGTTTAAGAACTGACCTTATAGATCAAAGTACTGGGTAACTTTCAGGAGGATGCTGAGCATATTAAGGAGAAAGACATAAATTAAGATTGATGAAGATGATTTGCTTGCAACTAGATACAGAAAAGATCCAAACTTGGGATTTTAATTATGTCCACTTCAGCTATAATTATTTCATTATTGTTCCATTTGTGATTCAGGCCAGCTAGTTTGTTCAGACCAGTGACACAATAATGTCAAGGTTTAAATAAAAAAACACTGATTGCAATTGCAGGTTATTACAACAATTAATTATGGACGGTAGGATAGGTGTCGAGAATAACCCACTAATATATACAAGATCGAATATAATTCAGTCAAAACTTTTTGTTTTTGTTTTTGGATTCATGAGTATAGTTAACGGCAAATTAGAAATACAAGAGATATTAATGTTTTAAAGAAAATTTTCGTTAATTAAAGGTAAAAAATACGTGATCTCCAATCTTTAAAAGAATTATATTATATCAAAAGGCTTTTACTAAACAATAGGTGGGCATAAAACAAGTGCCAAATTAAAAGAAATAAATAATTAAGATAACAACAATAAATAAATAAATAGAAAGAAATCATTCAACATGGGTGAAAATACAATCCCAGTATTTCGAACGAGATCTCCACTATTTAGATTGTATAGCGTCTAAAGAATTCCTTAATAAAATTTGATCCCGACTGAACAGTGAAGGATTCCAAGCCGGACAAAAAAATAAATTTGGTTTTTGAAAATTGAGTAAAAAGCATAAACTTTTTCAGTAATTTAAGAATATATCATAAAATTTAAAATTCTCAAAAAAAAACTCTTTCTAGTTTTTAATTCTCTAGAAAAACCTATTTGCTTAGCCTTCGATTAAAAAATAGAGGCGAAATGCATATAGTATGAACATCAGACATGGATAATTATATGTCACTAATATGGTATACCAAATCAGCTTTTAAACTCGGTTCAAATTAATTAAATTTGACTTAAATTAATAATTTAAAATTATTATAATAAATTATTATTTTGATTCAAATTTAAGTAAGAACAACTTGCTATTTTTTATCTTCAAAACGTAAATTTGATCCAAAGACTTAAATTAATAATTTAAAATTATTATGATAAATTATTATTTTGAGTCAAATTTAAATAAGAACAACTTGTTATTTTTTATCTTCAAAGATGTCTCGAACTTATTTTACAAAGTTCTAGCATATGTCTCGTTAACATTATGATTAGTAGCATGTCTTTTGCCCATTGCCTGATGATCAAAGTCCTCGTCCAATATAAGATTGAAACACCCAAGTAATAAGCACCAATGCCTTTTTTTCACAAATAAAACTTCTTTTATCTTGCCTTTTCACTGATGGTAACTGGCATCATTTAAACAAATTCTTTTTCAATATTTTTCTTTCATCATTAAAACAAAATTATCATAAATATTTAATCATAAACTATGATTCCAAAATATTGGGAAGAGAGAATCAATACGTTAAGATCAAATATACAACATAATAAAATGCCTAATCAATTCCCTTTTTACTTGGATCTACAATGTGCAAGTAAACTCTATTATAGTAATTATATTGTAACAAGCATAATATCCTAAAAATGAATATGGTAAAAGCAAAATCACAAATAAAAGAGGCACTAATATTTCTTACATTAAAATTTTTTTTGATATAGAATATAAGAGGGATGTATAACATTCTTAAAAGGCAATCTATTAAGGAGGTTTTCTTTTGGGGAAAGAAGCATGCTGTTTTAGGCTTAGTGGCAATAGAAACAAAGGTTATTCACCTCCAAGCTTAAGTTTTTTGGGGGCTGACTGGAAGACTCTCTCAAATCACACTCATCATTTTAATGGCATGATTGTTATTTCTTACAACTCAGATAAGATAAAAATATTAAAAACTAGCTCCTTAGATCATCTTATACATTTATCTTGTTATATATAAAATACCATATCATTGTTTGATATTTCCATAGTTTACGCCACTAATTTTGTATTCCAAAGGGCCAAGCTATGGGAGGATATAAAAAGTGTTCATATCTTCATTAAAAAAACCCTGGATATTGGCAGGAGATTTTAATTTTGTACTATCCCCTTTAGAAGCAAATGAGAATAGAGTTAAGATGAGAGGTATTTATAAGGAGTTGAAGGAAGTAATTCATTTGCTAGGCTTTGATGATCTGAGATATGGTGGTAATTTCTACAGTTAGTACAATGCATAATGTTTTTCAAAAGAAAAAAACTAGGTAAAAATATGGTTAATCAAATTTGGCTATAAATTTCCCATGTTCTTTTGCTTACTTTGGTGAACCACTTCACTCTGATAACACCTGGATTGAGATACAAAAACTTAGTGCAATAGCTAGCTCAAAGGCCATATTTTGATTCTTCAATTGTTTAACTAATAGAGAGGGAATTGAGGAAGTGGTGAGAACAAGTTTGCCTACCAAAGTGATGAGGCATAAAACTTACCAACTAATGAGGAAACTTAAGATAGTCAAGAAGGGATTAAAGGAGTTTACAAAAACTTTCAATTCAGGAACTAGTATAAATATGTAATTTGCTAAGGAAACCTCAGGAAAGTATAGGAGGATAGTTACAACTCTCCTCAAAACTTAGGACTTATTAAAACTGCTAGGCTTAATGAATACAACTCATCTCTCTCAATGCACAATTCCATCTTGAATAAAAGGCTAGGAATTAATGGCTTAAAGAAGGGTACTTTAACTCCAAATTCTTTCATAATTCTATTCTTGCTCGTAGGAATAGGAATTAAATCTCAATACTTTAGGGTGAAAATGGAGCTACTTATTTAGATAAGGAGATGATTGAAGCAATCACTTTGGAATATTTTAAGAGTTTACTAAGACCTACTATTATATGTGAAAATAGGAACTGGAATCTAAGTTTTGATTATCAAAGAAGAAATCAATATATAGATGAAAGAATACCTTACCAGGCTAGTCATAAAGCATGAGATTAAACAAACCTTATTCAGCTTGAATCCATTAAAAGCTTTTGGACCTGATGGATATTGTGCTCACTACTTTCAAGCTATATGGGGTATTATAAGAACCTTAATGGTGGATTCAATCCAAAAATTTTTCTTAAACTCAAGAATGTTAAGATAAATTAATAAAACTTATGTCTATCTTATTCCTAAGTGCTCTAGATCAAGCTCTATGAAAGAATTTTACCTTATCTTTTGCTACTACACTTCATACAAAGTGACCTCTAAAATAGTAGCTAGCAAATTAAAAATTCCCTTAGAGGATTGATTAATCATGCTCAGGGTGCTTTTATAGCTGACGTGACAATTACTTATAACATCCTATTAGTTCAAGAGTTAATGAAAGACTATGATTCTAGAAGACCTATTAAGAGTTATGATCTTAAGGTGGACTTCTCTAAAGCATTTGACATGATCAAATGGGATTTTATCAGAAGCTATTTGGCATCATTTGATTTTCGTATTGTTTTGTGAACAACATTAAGGGATGCATCTCTTTAACATCCTATAACATCCTGATTAGTAAGAATCCTTCCATGACATTCAAAGGGATCAAAGACATTAGACAAAGGGACCCTCTTTCCCTTATCTTTTCACTTTGTTCATTAAAATTTTACCCAGAATGATTGAGCTCTTTACTTTAGATAATAGCATATTTTTGTTTCATCATAACTGTAGGGGATTAAAGATCAATCATTTGACTTTTCCTGATGACCTTATGATATTTTGTGAAGCTGACTCATGTTCTCTTAGCTTCCTTATAAGAAGTCTTAAAGTAGTTTTCAATATTGTTAGGTCTTAAGATCAATCTTAAAAAAAGTTGTCTCTATATTTCCTTATATTTCCAACATGTCAAAGAACTCAGTGGTATTCTAGGATTAACTTCTCATCATATTCCTTTCAAACACTTAGGAGTGAGCATTACTACTAAAAAGCTAAAATTTTCATATTGCTTCCCCTTATTAAAGATTTTTAAATCCATAATTAGTATTTGGCACAATAGATTTCTATCTATAATTGGGGGACTGTAACTAATTTCATCAATCATAAAAATCTTCACATACACTAGAGTGCTTACCTTTGTATGTTGAGGAAACTGATCAGGGAGCTAGAGTGATGCATTAAACAATTTCTCTAGACAAGTAAAGTAGACAACTCAAAAGGAGCCAAAGTGAAGTGGGAAGAGCTGTGTCTCCCCAAACAAGAAGGAGGAATTGGTTTAGTCTTAATTTTACTTATGCAAAATGTCCTACTTATTTAGAGAATATGGAGATTGCTCAATAATAAGGAAGCTTTGTGATCAAAATGGATTAATGAATATGACCTAAAAAATACTAATTTCTGACAGTTGAGCATATCTAAGAAGTAATCATAGAGCCATGTTCAAATGCTAAAATTGAGGAGTAGATTTAACCTATAATCAAATATCATATGAGAAATGGGAGTAAGACTAGGTTTTGGGTAGATAATTGGATTGATTTTAGTCTTTTGCTTGGTAAAAATGAACTAATGCACTTGACAAGTAGAATCCCTTTCAAAGCTAAAGTAAGTTTAATCCTATCTAAAGAGTAAATTGGAGCTGCACTTTTCAGAGTATCTAACAGCTTAACAATTATGTTACCTCTGCACAATCCTCTACAAGAGGAAGATAGAATATGTTGGATGAGAATAGCTCAAGAAACTTCACTAATTCCTCCCATTTACATTTTCTTAGAGCTTACTCATTTGAATTCCATTAGTTTGATCTAATTTGGAGCAAAAAACTTATTCCTAAAGTATCTCTCATTTTTCGGTTAGTGATAAAGTAGAAGCTTAAAAAAAAAAAGATAGATGGTTTGGAAACATAAATCCTCTACATGTCTTATGCAATGTCTGACTTGAATCTATTAGTTTCCACAAGGCTTTTGATTCATAAAAAGAATTTCACTATACTAAAAAAAAGTGATTTACAAAATAAGTTTTAAGTAAGAATAACTAAATAATAAAGATAATAACAATAAATAAGAAAGAAATAGAGAGAAATCACTCAAAGTCAAACTAATATTTATAAGCCAAACTGTAGCTACATTCCTTAAAAAAATCTAAAATGTTGAAATTTTATAGTAACAACTTATGAATTTATGATTCAATCCAATAATAAGTAAGTATTGTACCCTTCCTTTTTCTCTCTTTTTTTCAATGTCGAATCTCTCGTGCTCGTCACTAACAAATTTATGAAATCAGTACGAAAGTATTTTAAAGATATTAATCGTCAGTATCGGTTAGTTTTAGATGATACCGACCGATATCGGTTAAAAACTAGCTACTACAAGAAAATAGTCGTTTAGCGACGGAAACTACCAACAGAATAACCAAATATTATGTCGGTAAATAAATTAGCGACGGACTATACCGACAGGGGAAAAACGTCGTTGATTCAGCCGTAGTTAACTTTACCGACGAACATTTAATTTTCGTCACTAAAATTAGCTTCGAAAAGTCGATTGCCTACGAAAAATAGAACAAAAGTTTACCTACGGCCATATTTTTTCCGTCCGTAAATTAGCGTCGGAATTTTCCTTTCTGTCTGCAAATTTACCGACGATATGTCATTTACCGTCGGTACATGTGCTTAAGCGATACCGACGGCCTGTTTTGTCCGTCGATATAAAAAAAACAAGTTACCGATGGAATTCTTTATACCCGTTGGTAATGTTTTTGATTAAATTTTTTTTATGTTTTTATTTTTATTATATTTGGTAATAAAACATTACATTTAATTTATTAATGATTAAATATATAAATTATATTTATAATAGAAATTAATTTATAATATATA
>JAOSBN010000179.1:45960681-45993919 GCA_027563595.1 Erythroxylum suave
AATAATATAACTAATTATATTAATATTTATTATTAATAATAATTATTCATAATTAATAACAATATTCAAATATACAAAAAATTCACAATTAAATGTTAAATTAGACAAATTAAAACTTCAAACTAAACACTAACAAAAAAATCGTAAACACTAACAAAAATCAAACAAGATTTCATTAACAAACATTCATGTTTAATAGTAAAAGCATACTTTTTTTGTAGAAATAACACAACAATAAGAGAGTTTACCTCAAACAATGCACGATATGTAACACAACAACCAAAAAGGAGTCAGAAACCGCAAGAGAACGAGTGGAAATCGTGGAGAAAATAAAAGAAATGAGAAGGGGGGGTCGGCGCCCGATATAAAGGCGCTCGTTTGTTCCGTCGGTAAAGTAGGGTTCCATAATTAGCACGAACGATGGTCTACCAACACTTACCGATGGACTATTCAATTCCGTCGATAAACGAAGGGATCAATAGGTGGGAATAACTCAAATGTCGACAGACAGAGAATTCCGTCGGTAAATCAAGGTAATCTAGAAGAATCGAAATCCGTTGTGTCGACGTGTACCGAAGGAATTAGGCTTTCGTCGGTGATTCAGAAATCGTTCACCAACTCTCCGACGAAATTACAAACTCCGTCGATAAAAAAGGTTATTTTATCTCATACTTACCGACGGTAAGTTTCTTTCAGTTGGTAACATAAACATTCATTCACTGACGGAAACCAATTTTCGTCGGTACATGGCTTTTCTCCATATGGCAATGACGACAAACATCTTCCGTCGGTAACGTTTATCTTTCTTGGTTGTATTTACCGACGGTATACAGAATTCGGTCGGTATATATACCGACCGTCTGTACTTTCGCGCATTTTTTCGACGGTAGTAGTGTTGTCGTCGCTATATTCCGTCAGAGATATTGTGCGAATTTTTTCGCTCCATGTGTACTGACGGAAGCTATGTTTCCATCGCTAAACCTACTTGTTTAGCGACGAAATATTACTTTCTGTCAGTAAATAGCGTCGGAATGTTTTTCGTCGGAAACATTCCGTCGCTATTCTGTAATTTTCTTGTAGCGAGCCAAATATCAACCGATACTGTAAACTTTGAAAAATAGGGGGATTGTGTAACAAAATTTTTCAGAAAACTCCTCACACCTCTCACTAGTCCCTCCCCCTTCTTTTTTTCAAAGTTTTTGAGTTAATTATCAAAAAAAGTCCAAACTTTCGTCAATTTTTTAATTATAGCCTAAACTTTAAAAAAGTAGCAGTAAAATACCTAAACTTTTAAATTTTTTAATTCTAGTCCGAACTTCAAAAAGTAACAATAAAATGCTTAAACTTTTTTTCAATTCTAGCTCGACGTTATTGTTTTCGTTAAATTTGTTGACATAGCTTGCTATGTGTTTCAAAAACCTTAACTATTGATACATATCAGTCAAAATTAACAAAACAAATGAAAATATCGTTTAATCTTTAATTATGTGATTAAACGATATTTTAATTTGTTGTGTTAATTTCGGTCGTAAATAATCTAAATCAGATTACGCAACTCTAACGATCTTATGCTTTTATTTTAATTTTTCCTTTTATTTTCAGTTTGTTCTCTTGTCGTTCTCACCCTTCGATTTTCATAGTACACAACCCAAATGTCCTCACATTAAGGACATTAGGAGAATGAACTAAAAACGAAGAGTTTACTGGTACAGTACGTTGTAATGCGAGATAATTTTAACACGTCAAAAGAATAAACAGAAAACAAAGGACTGAAGACATTAGGAGAATAACATATAACGTTGGGCTAGAATTGAAGAAAATTGAAAGTTGAGCATTTTATTGCACTTTTTGAAGTTTGGGCTAGAATTGAAAAAAATTAAAAGTTTGGAAATTTTATTGCTACTTTTTAAAGTTCCGGCCTTAATTGAAAAATTGACAAAAGTTTGGGCTTTTTTGGTAATTAACCCAATTTTTTAAAATTAGTTATTTAGTTCAACTTTTATTGTGATTTTTAATTTTTATTTTTAAAATAAAATAAATATTTTTATTACTAATAATAATTTAAATAAGACTTAAAATCAATTATTTGTTTTAATATTTTATAAAATTTTTATTAACAAAGTATTAATAAAAATATTTTACTTTTTAAAATAAATAATTTAAATTATTATTTATAAACTAATATTTATTATAAATTTTTTAATTATTAAATCAAAATTTATTTGAAATTTATATATTTGAATTTTTAAATTTAATTATATTTATTAATAATTATTAAATTAATTTTATAAACTAAAATTTAAATAAATTAAGTTACTTATAAATTTAGTAATAATTAATTTTAATTAATTAATTATATAATATTAAATTAAATTGTTTAAATCTTATTAATAATTAATTTAT
This sequence comes from Erythroxylum suave, assembly GCA_027563595.1. Taxonomy (NCBI): domain Eukaryota; kingdom Viridiplantae; phylum Streptophyta; class Magnoliopsida; order Malpighiales; family Erythroxylaceae; genus Erythroxylum; species Erythroxylum suave. The sequence goes on from JAOSBN010000179.1 coordinate 45,963,085, forward strand.
TAAATAATATATATTTAATTGATACTGTTACGATATCCTATCAAACTCAATTTAATATAAACTTTAATACGGTATTCATAAATACGGAATTCATAACATGAATCACTAATCTAACTTTTAGGAGTCACTATCCTTCACGTACCCCCCTCAGGATGCTTAAGCATTCTACTTGAAGATGTAGCGGGTATTGCTTTATCACGTTTATGTTTGTAATCGTTTGTCTTTCCCTTTTAACCAAAAAAAAAAAAAAGAGGGAGTGAATTATAAAATCCAATGAATTCTTAAAAATAACGAGCTAAGTCGAATAAATTTGGAGTACTCAAAATGCTTGAAGTACGACGTCAACTTTTACAAGGATGAACAATAACCGCCAAAACAGTTGTTTTCCAATTGCCAAGTGGCTGCCCTCTCCACAAAGGAAAGTAGTAAAGTTGATTCCATTTTATTTAACACTCTCTACTGACATGCTCCATTCTAATTTCAATTTTCTTCAGCAAAATGGCTACTCCAGTTCGCTCTACTTTACTCACTCTCCTTTTGATAGCGTCTCTCCAAGGTAATTAACATGATGTAACCATAACAACCTCAACTCTTTTCTTTGTTTTTTCTATCAGACTACATAAAATTTACATGTTTTTACAGGATTTCAAACAGCGACCTTCAAGTTCATTAACCGCTGCCGCCACACCGTGTGGCCGGGCCTCCTCTCTGGCGCCAATTCTCCGCCGCTTCCAACTACCGGCTTTGTTCTCCACCCCGGCGCCTCCGAAACCGTCAAAGTGCCCAAATCGTGGTCGGGTCGGATGTGGGGAAGAAGCCTTTGCGGCCTTGACTCCACCAGGAAGTTCACCTGCCTCACAGGTGATTGTGGATCCGGCAGCCTGGAATGCGCCGGGAGCGGCGCGAAGCCACCAGCGACGCTTGCGGAGTTCACGCTGAACGGCGCCGGAGGGTTGGATTTTTACGACGTGAGCTTGGTCGACGGGTTCAATCTTCCGATGCTTGTGATTCCCCGGAACGGCTCACGTGGTTGCAGTGCTACCGGTTGTTTGATTGATCTCAACGGCGGGTGTCCGAGGGAGTTGAAGCTGGAAGCACGTCTGGACGGGGTGATGAATGTCGCGTGTAGGAGCGCGTGCGAGGCTTTTGGTGATCCGAGGTATTGCTGTAGTGGAGCGTATTCCACGCCTGACACGTGTGGACCTTCGGTCTATGCTCAGTTCTTTAAGCATGCTTGCCCACGCGCGTATAGCTATGCGTACGATGATACGACCAGCACGTACACGTGTACAAATGGCGACTACATTCTCATGTTTTGCCCACCACCATATACCAGGTGAAATTGCGGTGTACCCACGTTTGATTGTTGTCCTTTGAGGGTAGTTTCGTAACTATAGGTAGTAATATAATTGAGGAGTGATGATAGATGGATATAGAAATGAACTCAAGTGCTGACGCATGCCATGGAAGTGACTTGCTTTTAAGTTTCTAATACTGACCCAAACCAAGGTTTTAATGTTGTTAACACTTGCATTCGATTCTGTGAATATGAGTTGAGATGCTGTGTAAATATTCCACTAACTTGTATGTGCAATCAAATTAAAGATATTTGTGCTTGTGAGCGGCTGGGCAAGAGAAGCGCAAACTCTGTTACTGGAGGGCACTGCAGTGAGAACTTTGGACTTCTTCTACTGGTCAATTGTTTCTACCGCATGAATTATTTGCAATAAGTAATTTGAAATATAATGATCAGCCATTGTCTGTTTTACTTGGCAATTGCCCTTCATGAGTTGAACAGATAGTGTAGGCCAGCTCATTGTTATGTTGAGTTATGAATAGTTTCTCATGTATAAGAAATCAACTTGAATTGTGTACATTTTCGGTGGAGCCTGCAGCCAGAAATTGCTGGGAGCAAGAAAAGATGGGGCAAGACTCCCTCTGGTGAACAAGACTATGATGTACATATCAAGCCATGCCAGCAGCTGAGGACAGGTGTTGTTCAAGTGCAACTTATTGCTGATGCAGCATCTACTTTGTGACAGTTTTTTGTCTCGGTTCAAATATATTTCTATTCTGACTAACATTGGATCGAATACCTCCAGAAGAACTCCACTTGAAGAAGGCCTCTTCGTCATCCATTCAGCAGAAGCTGTTCGTCAGTCTAAATCACTATTCTTGTCTCTCCTTTCCCAACCATTATTATGTAAGAAATCAGGTGAACTGCAATGCATAACAAATGGCAATATCATACGGACTTTCAAAAGCCACACTTATTTTGTACATTTTTCCTCTTATATACCTGTAAATGTAATCCTTATTTTCAGGAACATACGAGGTTATCAGCTCCTCAAACAAGGTTTTCTACTTCCTTTTCCATCGCTTTGTTTAAATGGAATCTCTATATGATATGCAAGCGTTTACATTGGTAGACTGATTAACCATTGAAGAGACGTTAGGAAGGTTTTAAAATGTGCATATCATTGGTCCCAAGTATCTAGCTTGAGTTGTGACAGGAAAGGTGCCAACTGACAAGAATGAAGACATATACTCTGGTTGGGCAGAGTTGGATTGGAGTTTGCATGGTATAAAAGGCATCCAGCTTTCAATATTGCCTATCATGTTATGGAGATAGCGTTTAATACGTTTTTGCTTTCTGATCAAGAGGCTAGCTGATACTGATCGAGCTAATCTAATTTGATTCTTGACCCTTCTAAACTTTGGTCAGCTCAAAATGACGAACTCATTAGATCTGCTAACAAATCATTTGCTTCAATAGGCCCAAGTTTGGAATTTGGAACATGGACTTGGTACTTGGGGTTATCTTTGGATACACTTTAGAGGCTCGTGGGCCTTTCTATCTTCGAGGACATGAGTCTTTTGAGGTAAATACAACAGGACACGGCTTGTGGTGGGAACATGATTGAAGAGTAGAAGACAGATAATAAAGACAGAGGAGCGCGGTCTTCCATGCATTGATCAACACTGAGAAGCCACAGTTGTCAATTTGTAGGATTCCCTCCACTTTGGTTTGCATGCGAGTGAGCACTGTATCCCAACAAAAATCCTGGATGAAAGTCCTGTGAAAATATACATTAACCACAAAAAAACAAAATCCTCCTTAGTACTGTTACGGGGCAATGATATGAACGGGACTGTCCAAACTATACAGATAATCCAAGAGATGTTTGCTCTGCAGCCAACCCAAATGGTTTGGTCCTCCGATGAATTCAACTTGTTTTTCTGCAAAGTGAGCCTAACTTTTTCACTTTTCATAATTCTGAACACTACTGGCTAAAATTCATGATTCATCGACTGACATGAATAAATTACTCACAAAAGTTCGTTTTTTTTTTCAAGGGTGAACTTTTTTTTGTTAAAAGTATAAGAGACAGAAAGCAGAAATTACTCCCTCTTTAATGTGCTTTTACTTGTACTGGGGAGTAATCAAAGAAAAAACAATTGCGCTTTTAGTGATTGCATGAGAGGTCTTTGGAGCCGTTGTGTGGACCTCCAATATGATGCAAATCCCTGGAAAAGAGATGCATATATACACCTTTGGCTTTGAATTATACGACATTTTTCACATGTTGACGGGACACTAAGTGTCAAAAGGCAGATAAGGAATTTGTGTATGAGGATCATAAGTGTCAAATGGCAGATAAGGAATTTGTGTATGAGGATCATTTAAAAGAAGAAATCTTTTCCTTGAATCGTTGGCATTCACAAGTATGCCTACAACTAGCCTTTTCACCTCCACAAATGGTAATGACATTGTAATTATGTGAACTAAGTGCACGAACAAGACTCTTACGCATATTACTGGAAGTATTGCCAAAAGCATTGACCAACACAACGTTGTAATTTCTAATTTACCCAAAATATAAGAAACAGCACCGGAACTTTGTTGTTTTTCGGTATATAGACATCCATGTCTTGAACAAGTCGCCTCTCTTCCTAGTTATTACCCTAAAATATGCATTCCCTGTCTTCAAATCAGGCCTCGCCTATTCGGTATTCTTGATCAGTGGCTTGTTGATTCGAAAAGTTATAAATAATTCGACCGTCTCACCATATTTTCCTATTATTTTTATTCATGCTTGTAATAATGTCAGCCAATCTTATAAGAGCCAAAATTTTAGTACAATTTTCAGCTTCCCCAATACCACAACCATGAAAAGATGAGAGAGCATGGAATCCAATGCCCATAAGTAGGCTTCCCACTCATCACCTTACACGAGTCTATCGGACCAACGGATGATTGATGAAATATGAACAAAGAAGGCAGAATAACCTTCAAGGATTATATATAAATTAATTAAAGTTTTATAATTTAGTTAAAATATATAGTTATAATTACGGCTTCGCAATAGGCTCGAGTGACATGGAACAGCATCAGCATCCTCCACCACTACTATACTGGGATGGGGATATGACACTGACACTGACACTTGATGTAAATTGTGGTGCGTGGGTCCGCCTAAAAGCTTTTCTTATTTTTCATTTAAATTGTATTTTGTACCTATTTCCATCTTATTAGTCTCCTGGAATGACATTATTTGGTTCATGGAACAGCTTTGGGAACTCCAAAGTCCAACTCCAGTCTCCAGTCCAGCCACAGCCTGCTCTTCTATAATTTAAAACTCCTAGCAGAGATTGTTAGAGTAACTGGAGTCTAATCCTAAATAATTGAGTTAGCTTTAATGAATTTTTGTTATATTTAAAAGTATTTTTTATTTTATTAATTAAAATTTTTGTTGGAAACAGATAAATTACTTCCTAATTATTCACCTTTTGTCGTCATTCATCACCAATACTTACTTATAATTATATTAAGGCTTAGAAAGGTTTAATATTACATAATCTTATTCTTTTTTAAGAAAAATATCTTTACAATAGTCCATATGCAATAAGTCACGAAGATTAATCGTGTTTTGTATTCATTTGAATAATTTTTTCTAAATTATAGATTATTTTTTCTTTTAATCATATTCGGTTATCAACAAATGTTAAAAAGTATAATATACTACCAAGTACCAACCATCCTTGTTTCGGATTTATTCCTTGAAAAAGGGACATGCCCTTTTCAAGAACCGAAATGCTTGGAATAGGTTAGGATGTGAACAAGAGGCTTCAGGTAACAAAATTGCCAAAAGTAAAAATAAAAATGTCAAGTAGAAAAGTGCAGCTAGCAACGTATGGGCAAGCTCTAATGAATGTCAAATTTGAAAAAAGGAAAGAATCGTAGCCCTGCTTTGATACAGTAGCATATTAACATGAGAGACAGAGAGGGCCACAGAGATAATTGGATTTCCCTCCGGCGCTTTTACTGCCCTCTCTGGATCTCTCTCTTTCTGCTTCTTCCCAGTAGCTACTTTGTCCGTTTATGGTTATTGAATCGAGCTTCCAATCACACTCCTACCCTCCCCTCTCTTCATCTTCCCTTGTTGCTACTCCCTGCTTTCACTGCATTGTGCTCACCTCTTTTCGTTACAACTTTCGATGCGCCATTAGACTGTTCTCACAACTTCTGCCACATTACCGCAAGGTCTTTCAGGAACTAACCAAATAAGCTGCTGTGAAAGGCAAAGGAAGAGTACAGAAAGCAGAAGAAAAGAATTAATCCACATGGATCACTTGTGTCACTGCTCGTCCACCTTTCCTCTCTTCTTAGTTACTTTACTTGTGGCTACTAATGGTAGGTTGCATAGTTTTCCCCTCCAAATGCCTCCATTCTATAAAGAAAGAAATCTTAATGATGTTTTCCTGCTCCTAGTGCCCTTTCTTAGAGATATAACGTCTATTATGGAACTAAACGCTCCGAACTACCCAAGTTTTAATCTTTTATCCTTTCAACAACGGGAAACTAGCCAAAGTTTTGGGCATTCACTAACATTTGTCCCAAGGACACCAGAAATGTTGACTGTTTGAGGATAGTTAACACTCAGAATAGCCAAAGTTTTAAACTTTTTCTCGTTTCAACGACATTTAATCAATAAAAGCATACAACTTTATCTGCAAGGCTAACAAGTTTGATGCGTCAATATGTATAGGCGCGTATGGTGCAACCTTCACATTTGTCAACAGATGCGAATACACAGTTTGGCCCGGTATTCTCGCAAATGCAGGCAGTCCTAGACTTGACAGCACAGGATTTCAGCTCCCAAAGGACACTTCACGTTCTTTTCTAGCACCAACAGGCTGGTCCGGTCGTTTTTGGGCCCGAACAAGTTGCAATTTCGATGATTCGGGTTCTGGGTCTTGCCTGACCGGAGACTGTGGCTCCGGCCAAGTAGAATGCAACGGGTTAGGGGCTGTCCCGCCGGCGACACTCGCGGAGTTCACACTCGGAACAGGCGGGCAAGATTTTTATGACGTCAGTCTCGTCGACGGCTACAATATTCCTATGCTCATTGAAGGAAGTGGAGGGTCAGGCATGTGCGCTTCGACGGGTTGCTCCACAGATCTTAACCGACAGTGTCCGCAGGAGCTTAAAGTTAGTGGTGGTGAAGCTTGTAAGAGCGCGTGCGAAGCGTTTGGGAGTCCTGAGTACTGTTGCAGTGGTGCGTTCAACACGCCCAACACTTGTAAGCCGTCCGTTTACTCCGAGATGTTTAAGGCTGCTTGTCCTAGATCGTATAGCTATGCTTATGACGATGCTACTAGCACATTTACTTGTACTGGTGCTGATTATACGGTGACATTTTGCCCATCTTCTCCAAGGTAAAACAAGAGCCTCCTTTGCTACTTTCCTCATGGTTAATTCCTGACGATACTGGTATAGGATAAGTGGTAAAGATATGGTCCTACTGTTATTGTTTGTCTGCCTTAACTACATTCTTGTTAGGTTAGCATCATGATTTGTTACTTTCATAATGTATGATTTTTGTATGGATTTGTGGTTTATTCTCTTGACTTCTTTCTTGTTTGAAGCAATTGCATGATTTTCCTGATATTAATCAGCTGTTGAAAGTGATAATGGACTGTGCGCTGGATGGTTAATTATGTGCGAGTAGTGATGTTAGATTCACCTTCTTCTTTGGGGAGGATGATGGCAAATTGGCAATGCCAAAGATTTCCTTTTGTGTGATTATTTCATGTGGGATTAATTGAGGTTGTTAGGTTACTATCAATGTTGGCTTTTATTTTGATGCCAAAGAATCTGTCCAGAATTAAATATTCCTGTGAGAATAAGTGACATTTTCCTTTAACATGTGCAGTCAGAAATCAACAAGTTATTCAACACCAATGACACCATCATCCACATCTCAGGGATCAACAGTAGGAACTGGTTCGGGCTCTCGTTTAGATTCAGGGTCAGGGTCCGGGTTGGACTACTCAGGTTCCACCTCAGGGTCAGCAGGGACGGAAACTGGGTCAGGCGAAACCATGTTAACAGATGGATCATGGTTAGCTGGTTTGGCAATGGGAAACTCTAACCGGATAGCCCATCCTACAGTTCTACAACATTCTTCCATGGCCTGTGCAATTTTCTTTGCTCTTGTTTCCTTTATTCATTTGTAGATGTAGGTTGTTTTCGGTTTGCTCTAAGGTTCTTGCTCTTTAATGTGTATTCTTCCCAGATTTGCAACCTTAAAATATAGGTGTTTGGATTTTGCTTTCCCCAGGAAAGCTGAAAGAGCCTCCTCTCCAGATTGTAAACTATCTGTCTAAAACTTGCATGACTGTATACATAAGAAGAACGTGCTTTTCTTTTTTCGTTTTGGGAATCATCACAATTTTCTAGATTTTGCCTACGCAATTTCGATCTTGTCCTGCCTTTTCCATTTCTTTCACTGATGTCTTTGTTTAGTTCAGTGCCTGTAAATAAGCAAAATGAAGTTCGTATTTGAAACAGGAAGATTCTGTAATGTGAATGTACAAGTGGAATTGTAGGCTGATGTATTTAGGAGGGAACGCTTTACTGATATTGCGAGTTTTTGGCTCAGCCTTTTTAGTTGTTGGTCTTGGAAGATGAATTTTTCTGAAGACTAATGCGTCATGTAATCATATCTTCTTCGGTGGATAGTCAAAAGATGTTGAAAAGTTGTCTGTTATGGGGCCAAAGCGGAACGCGAGTCCATGTAATGGGATCCGCCGGCTGATCTATAATTGGCAGCTTTCCTAAAAATTGATCGCCACTTGACTCTAGCTACTTTTCTTACGCAAGGCTGCAATTAAAGCTGCATTTTACAGGACTACAAGGGCTAAAAGTCAGCAGAGATATTTGACTGAATTGCATTTTTGATCAAACCTTGTTCATTTGGTCGTTCAGATTAATTTAAACTTTTTTAATTAGTAAGACATCAGAACAATTCTTCTTCAGTATTTATTGCAAGTTCTAACTTCTGAACAACAGGCAAGATAGAGCAAAAGAAAATGATGCCTCCCTCATCCTATTGTCTTCTATCCATCAACCAGCATTATATGATGATAATTGAGGAACTTTATTAAGGGACACAAGGAAATGATTGGCAGATCCTTGTCACTGTTATGGCCCAATATTACTATTCTTTTCAAGTGTAGTTGAGTTGTAGATCACCACCATAAAAATAAACCTCTAGTCTTAGGCTTACATATAGGAATGGGTTTTAATCCCATTAAATCAAAGTTCTAACTTTATGAGAGAGAGAGAGAGAGAGAGAGAGAGAGAGAGAGGATATGCAGAAAGATAGAAAATATTTGAATGTTCAATAAAGTTGCTCATTAACCAATGACAAATATATGCTATGTTAATAACAATTACATTGAGAATGTAAAAAATAACAATAACAGTGTATAAAAGTTAAAATTGATCAACCTCATATAAGCTATAGGATAGGCGACATCAACTTATAATATTGATGGAACATTCACTGTGCTCTTCCTCTTCGTTTCATCACATATCGACTTTAATTCCTCTTTAGAAAATCTTGTCTACAAGGTTTAGTTGTGGATAACACTCTTGCACATTAAAAAAATTTCAAGTGACTTACTCCCCCAAATTTGACCACTTTACATGTAATTAGCTGATAGGTTTATCACGTCTTTTAACCATTTTCTTTCTAGGATGATTTTCGGTATCCTTTCCTTTGCACTTAGGTCTAAGTGAGAGAATTGGAGAAACTACACTAGTGTAAAATAGATTCTTTTTAGCTATGACACATGGAAGACATTGTATATAAGTGCCTTAGGAGAAAAATTCAATTTATAGGCTTTCGGCAACATATTCCTCCTTATCTATAACTCTGAAGGATCATAGAATCTAGGGAATAACTTTTAGTTGGATTTATTAGTTAGTGTTACTTGCATACAAGGTTGAAGTTTAACAAACACTGTATCTCCTATACAAAATTCTCTCTCATTACATTTCTTGTTCGCTTAATGACACATCATTTCTTAAGCCTTCTACATGTCCAATCAGATTGCCTAAGTTGATGCTTTTCTATGTTGCAAAAGCTTGTCAACCAACATTAAAGTAGAATATTTAGCAAGTTAAGGGACATATATTAAAGGAGGGTAGCCTTATAACACTTCAAATAGAGTGTTGTTGTTAGAAGAGAGATGGGTGGAATTATACTACCATTCCGCTAATGGAAGTCATTAAAATTACTTACTAAGGAAATCACCTGTCATTTATCTCAGATAGGTCTCTAAAGAGAAATTAAGGACTTCTGCTTAGCCATCCATTTAGAGATGATATGCAAATGAGAAATGTGATTATACTCCCTGTAATCTATAAAACTCTGATCAAAACTAACTCAAGAACACAAGCTCTCGGTTGCTTATGATGGCTCTGATATGCCATGCAATTTAAACACATTAGAGGAAGATCTTGGCCACTTCCTCTATAGAATAAGGATGTTTCAATTCTAAGAAAATAGCATAATTATTAGATTTGTCAATTACTACTAAAATCATTAACCAATGATTCAAAGTAAGAAGGTTCTTGGTGAAATTCATATGGATGCCTGTCTAACATCCCCTTGGAATGGGTAGAGGTTGAAGTAATCCAGCTTAAGGAGTAGTTTTATACTTATTAAGCTAACAAATTTGATAACTTCTAACATAATTCCTAACGTCCCTTTGAATATCTGTCCAGTGGAACAAGGTTTGCAATTTCTTAGTAGTTCCCGTTACACTAGATTGTCCTCTTAATGTACTTTAATGTATCATTGGTACAATAAGTATTCTCAAGTTATTATCATAAGGAATCACCACTCTCTCTTTTACGTTTCTTAAGTTATTATCATAAGCAATCACCACCCTCTCTTTTCAACATAGAATCTCTTTAGCCCATTAATAGGAGCTCAAGATTTAACTTCCTTTAGACAATTTCCTTGTTAAGTCATTCACAATAAGAGTAGTTTCCTAGTTGTTTTGTAATCTCTTTCAATAGATTTGTTTAACATTAATTGACAGTAGGATCAATTTCTTAGCTATTTTGTTATCTCTTCTAATAGATTTGCCTAAATTTTGGAGAGTGCTATTGTAAAACGCTCAACACAAGAAACTTGGGACAAAGCATAAACTGTAAAGTTTTTCCTTCACTTTTTGTATTTGTTACCGAATTTATATACTAATAATCTGGGGAGTCATATTTGTTATAATGGTGTACGCATTCTTTGTTCTAATAGAAACTTTAAACTTTTGTGATCTATATAAATAATGGAGGGTCTTTCTTTCAAGTACTAATGTAAATCTTTAGCCACCATAATGACCACGAGAATTCCTTCTCATTCATAGATAACCTTGATGTCTTGCAAAACGAAGTTTACTTACAAAGGCTATAGGATGTCCATCTTAACTCAATGTTACTCTTAAATAATATTCATAACTATCTGTCGTAACTAAAATTTGTTTAGATAAGTTGGTTAACTCCAAAGCAAGAGCATTGGTAAGGGTTGTTTTTAAGCTTTAGAGTGCTTCCTTAGCTTTATCACTCCATTCAAACATATCATTGTCGGATCCCAAAATTTTTGTTAGAATTTATTTTATTAAATTAGCAAGCATGAGTAGAAATTAGAATTTTTGAATTTAGAAATTTTTGGAGTTTAGTTATGAATATATTTATTTACATGTGTTTGCATGTATTAATGGACATGTTATAATTAAGTTAAGGAGTTAGAAGGCATTAGATTAAAATGTGAAGGGTAAGCTTGGAAAGACTAAAGTTGTCTTAATTCATTAGAGAAAAAGTAAATGAAGGGTGCATAAGAGACGTGTTGGAAAAGTAAGAAAGAAAAATTTAGAAGAAATTAGAAAAAAAAGAGTAGAAATCAAATAGAAAAAGAAGATGAAGAGAGTCATGTAGAAGTAAGAAAGAAAGAGAGAAAGTCATAGAAGAAACTAGAAGAATAGAAGTAGAAAATCGAAATAGAAAAGAAGAAGAAGGAAAGAAAGAGAAAGGAGAAAAAGAAGAAGGAAAAACGATTCAGCTGAGTTTTTTTCTTGATAATCTTTATCTACTTTTCTTGTTTTGGTAGAAGAAAGAACTAGAGAAAAATAAAATTTTTGTGTTGAAAATGAAAAGAGAAAGAACAGAACCAAGAAATCTATTTTCTTAGATTTTGATAGATTTCGAACTATATCTTAGTTCTTCTAGCTTAGATAAACCAAGAGTAGATTAAGTCTAAGTTTTTTTTTTTAGGATATTAGAGATTTAGGGATTTTATATTGTATATTAATTTGAATGAAAGTTTGTTTGTTTGAAGGGAATCAAGAAAATCAAAGATAAGAGCAAGAAGAGAGACAAACTTGAGTTTGGAGTTATCAGTAAATAGGTGGGTGATATGTTTATAGTTTTTGTGATAACGGGCCAAAATTTTTACTTGTTTATGTTTAAATTTCTTGACTTGAATCATTGTGAATGTAGGAAAAACGTACTGTGATATGTTATTTGTTATGTCTTGAAAGATTTTATTGCATTTTGTATTAATGAAAAGAAGAAAAGCCCAAAAAGCATGAAAGAATGAAAATGTTATAAAATGTGTGAGCATCGAAAATTTTCTTGTGTGGATAAGTGAGATACCATTTGTTCGTCACGTGCACATTGACCTAAAGCCTTCTCCCAGCTGGCTGCTTGTGGCATATGAACTTTGAAAAATGGACTCATTTCGTTTATGGTGTAAACTTTGGTTTCACCATTTCGTTCCATGGGATTCTTTCAAACCATTATGTTTGAACATTGCATCTTGATTGTTGAACATAAAGCATAATTGATTGTTATGTTTCGATGATTAAATATATATATAATTTGATTTGTGTGAAAATGTATTTTTGATTATGTGATTCTCAGAGTTAGAAATGTGGATAATGTGATTTGCTAAAGATGTGTATAATCGTGCTTGAGTGTGAGTGTAACTCGTTTCTAGTGGCTATAAACGTATTAGGCATTAAGCTTTGCATCTCATCCCATTATTTTTTCACTCCTCATGTGCAGAACCAACAGATCAATATTGAACCTTGCAAACTATGGTAAACTCCAAGAGAAAAATATGTCTTTTGTAACTAAGTTAGTTTGGATACTTTAGGTAGCTTAGTTTGGATACTTTAGGTAGCTTTGCAAGCATATCAAACATGGGCATTCATGTTGTATTTTTGGATTATTCTATTGTTGTGACTGTTGATATGTAAATTAAAGCAATGTACACACTGTGTTTTGTTTGAGAAATGAATGAAAGAGCTAATGAAGTTTTCTTTGTACTTGTTTAAATTTTCTTCTATGTTCAATTTTGGTTGGGAATAAAAATTGTGAATTGTTTGATGGTTTTTGGATAGATTTTTCTTAAGTAAATTATTGTTTTGGAAGTCTGTTATGTTAGGAGTCTTCGATGTATGGATTATGTTTGCTGGATTGGGGTCTTTTGGTTTGAGTGAAAATGTATAATAGGCATAGAGGAAAAAGGGGGACAGAAATTGTGTCCTGCAATAAACTGTATTGATATAGGTAGCATTTGACAAAGTTGTCTACATGAAAGTTGTATCTTATTCTCTTAGCTTTCTAACGACATTAAGTTTGTAATTTTTGGACATTGGAGTTGGAAGTTATGAAGATTAGAAGTGGGAGTGGCAGAGTCAGGGTGCACGATTGTGATTGACCCCATTATAAATGGAATTCCATGATCGTGTATAAGCATTATCAAGATCGACTGCATTATTCATGGAATTGCACGATCATGACTTTTTGAAAATCACAGTCGTGCACTTCTTTCATTTGCTTTTAATTAATTTATTTGTTTTTACTCCCAACCGCAACTTATGTTTATGTTTATTTTTATTTTTCTTTTAAAATTCCCCATAATTTTTAGCATTTTGTTGCCCCAAAATAAGTACTGAGACCTAGGGCTAACATTTTTGGTATCAAAGCCAACAATCATTCTTAAGTAACTCTATTAAAGGCTTGTTAATAACGTTAAAATGCTTAATAAATCATTTGTAGTACCTAGCTGAACTAAGGAAGCCCTTTAATTTTGTAACATTAGTAAGATTTAGCCAGTTAAAAATAGTTTCCACCCTTTTAAGGTCAATAGCAATCCTAAAAAGTGAGATAATATGCCTCTGGTTCTCTACTTGGGAGGCATCAAAGCTACATTAATTTCACATACTAATTATGCTTATAAAAACGAGACTAGAAACACGCAATTCAGCTCTAATACCAATGTATAATAATTTGGACTGACCTTAATGTGGAAGTGCTCGATCGATTTGCAGTTTGATGGTCTTCGTTTTATGGTTGGCTACTAGAGTCACTGATTAATTCATGCCTCAAACTCAAAGCCTCGATGGTTTTTGCTTAACGTGTTTCTTATTCTTGCAACTAATGCGATTTTTCATTTTATATTAGGACAAATAATTGTTTCGGTGGCCGTTATACGTCGTAAACTGCCAACAATATGGATGCCTGTCCAACATCCCCTTAGAATGGGCAGAGTTTGAAGTAATCCAGCTTAAGGAGTAGTTTTATACTTATTAAGCTAACAAATTTGAGAACTTCTAACATAATTCCTAACATCCATTTGAATACCCTAACATCCTTTTGAATATCTGTCCAGTGGAACAAGGTTTGCAATTTCTTAGTAGTTCCCATTACACTAGATTATCCTTTTAATATACTTTAATGAATCATTGGTACTATACGTGTTCTCAACTTATTATCATAAGCAATCACCACTCTCTCTTTTACGTTTCTCAAGTTATTATCATAAGAAATCATTACCCTCTCTTTTCACCATAAAATCCCTTTAGCCCAGCAATAGGAGCTCAAGATTTAAATTCCTTTAGACAATTTCCTTATTAAGTCATTCACAATAAGAGTAGTTTCCTAGTTGTTTTGTAATCTCTTTCAATAGATTTGTTTAACATTAATTGACAGTAGGATCAATTTCTTAGCTATTTTGTTATCTCTTCTAATAGATTTGTCTAAATTTGAGAGAGTGCTATTGTAAAAAGCTCAACACAAGAAACTTGGGAAAAAGCATTAACTGCAAAAGTTTTTCCTTCACTTTTTATACTTGTTATCGAATTTATATACTAATAATATGGGGAGTCATATTTGTTATAATGGTGTACGCATTCTTTGTTCTAATAGAAACTTCAAACTTTTGTGATCTACATAAATAATGGAGGGTCTTTCTTTCAAGTACCAATGTCAATCTTTAGCCACAGACCACGAGAATTCCTTCTCATTCATAGATGGCCCTTGATGTCTAGAAAAAAGAAGTTTACTTACAAAGGCTATAGGATGGCCATCTTAACTCAATGTTGCTCTTAAATCATATTCACAAGTATCTGTCGCAACTAAAAATTGTTTAAAGAAGTTGGTTCACTCCAAAGCAAGAGCATTGGCGAGGGTTGTTTTTAAGCTTTAGAGTGCTTCTTTAGCTTTATCACTCCATTCAAACAAATCATTGTTGGACCCCAAAATTTTTGTTAGAATTTATTTTATTAAATTAGCAAGCATGAGCAGAAATTAGAATTTAGAAATTTTTGGAGTTTAGTTATGAATATATTTATTTACATATGTTTGCATGTATTAATGGACATGTTACAATTAAGTTAAGGAGTTAGAAGGCATTAGATTAAAATGTGAAGGGTAAGCTTGGAAAGACTAAAGTTGTCATAATTCATTAGAGAGAAAGTAAATGAGGGATGCGTGAGAGACGTGCTGGAAAAGTAAAGTAAGAAAGAAAAATCTAGAAGAAACTAGAAAAAAATGAGTAGAAATTGAACAAAAAAAGAAGATGAAGAGAGTCGTATAGAAGTAAGTAAGAAAGAGAGAAAGTTGTAGAAGAAACTAGAAGAAGAGAAGTAGAAAACCGAAATAGAAAAGAAGAAGAAGGAAAAAAAGAGAAAGGAGAAAAAGAAGAAGGAAAAACAATTCAGCTGAGTTTTTTTTGGTAACCTTTATCTACTTTTCTTGTTTTGGTAGAAGAAAGAACTAGAGAAAAATAAGATTTTTGTGCTGAAAATGAAGAGAGAAAGAAGAGAATCAAGAAATCCATTTTCTTAGATTTTGATGGATTTTTAACTATATCTTAGTTCTTCTAGCTTAGATAAACTAAGAGTATATTAAGTCTAAGCTTTTTTTTTTTGGGATATTAGAGCTTTAGGGATTTTATATTGTATATTAATTTGAATGAAAGTTTGTTTGTTTAAAGGGAATCAAGAAAATCAAAGATAAGAGCAAGAGGAGAGACAAACTTGAGTTTAGAGTTATCGGTAAATAGGTGGGTAATATATTTATAGTTGTTATGATAACAAGCTAAAATTCTTACTTGTTTATATTTAAATTTCTTGACTTTAAATCATTGTGAATGTAGGAAAAATGTACTGTGATATGTTATTTGCTATGTCTTGAAAGATTTTATTGCATTTTGTATTAATGAAAAGAAACAAAATCCCAAAAAGCATGAAAGAATGAATATGTTGTGAAATGTTTGAGCATCGAAAATTTTCTTGTGTGGGAAAGTGAGATACCATTTCATTCGTCACGTACACGTTGACCTAAAGCTTTCTCCCGATTGCCTGCTTGTGGCATATGAACTCCAAAAAATGGACTCATTTCATTCATGGCGTAAACTTTGGTTTCACCATTGCGTTCCATGGGATTCTCTCGAGTCATTATGTTTGTACATTGCATCTTGATTGTTGAGCATGAAGCATAATTGATTGTTATGTTTCGATGATTAAATATATATATGATCTGATTTGTTTGAAAATGTATTTTTAACTACGTGATTCTCTGAGTTAGAAATGTGGATACTGTGATTTAATAAAGATGTGTATAATCATATTTGACTGTGAGTGTGGCTCGTTTCCGATGGATATAAACATATTAGCCATTGAGCTTTGTAGCTCACCCCATTATTTTTTCACTCCTCATGTGCAGAACTAGCAGATCAATATTGAACCTTGCAAACTTTGGCGAACTCCAAGAGAAAAATATATCTTTTGTAACTTAGTTAGTTTGGATACTTTAGGTAGCTTTACAACTATCAAATATGGGCATCCATGTTGTATTTTTGGATTATTCTACCGTTGCGATCGTTGATATGTAAATTAAAGTAATGTACACACTCTGTTTTGTTTAAGAAATGAATGAAAGAGCTAATGAAGTTTCCTTTGTACTTGTTAAAATTTTCTTCTTTGTTAAGTTGTCAATTTTGGTTGGGAATAAAAATTGTGAGTTGTTTGATGATTTTTAGATAGATTTTTTTTAAAGTAAATTATTGTTTTGGGAGTCTGTTATGTTAGGAGTCTTAGATGTATGGATTGTGTTTGCTGGATTGGGGTCTTTTGCTTTTAGTGAAAAAGTATAATAGGCATAGAGGAAAAAGGGGGACAGAAATTGTGTCCTGACTTCGATGAATAAACTGCATCGATATAGGTTGCATTTGACAAAGTTATCTACATGAAAGTTGTATCTTATTCTCTTAGCTTTCTAACGACATTAAGTTTGTAATTTTTGGACGTTGAAGTTGGAAGTTATGAAGATTAGAAGTGGGAGTGGCAGAGTCAAGGTGCACGATCTTGATTGACCCCATTATAAATGAAATTCCATGATCATGTATAAGAATGATCAAGACTGACTGCACTATTCATGGAATTGCACGATCATGTTTGAGAACGATCATGACTTTTTGAAAATCACATTTGTGTGCTTGTTTCATTTGCTTTTAATTAATTTATTTGTTTTTACTCCCAGCCGTGGCTTATGTTTATGTTTATTTTTTTTAATTTTAAAATTCCCCACAATTTTTAGCGTTTCGTTGCCCTGAAATAAGTACGGAGACCCAGGCCTAACATTTTTGGTATTAGAGCCAACAATCATTCTTAAGTAACTTTATTAAAGGCTTGTTGACAATGTTAAAATGCTTAATAAATCATTTGTAGTACCCAGCTGAACTTAGGAAGCCCCTTAATTTTGTAACATTAGTAAGATTTAGCCAGTTAAAAATAGTTTCCACTCTTTTAAGATCAATAGCAATCCTAAAAAGTGAGATAATATGCCTCTGGTACTCTACTTGCGAGGCATCAAAGCTACATTTATGGCCTTCGGGAAGAAGTTGATTACTCTTTAAATTTTCCAAAGTAACTTTCAGGTGTCTAGCATAGTCCTCAAAATTTGTATTGTAAATAAGGATGTCATCAAAGAAAATCAGTACAAAAAGCCTTAATTATCTTCTAAACAACTTGTTTATTAAGCCTTCCAAGGTAAAAGGGGCATCAGTGAACCTAAGGATATCATAAAAAAACTTGTAATACCATTCATGCATCCTAAAGGATTTCTTATGGATATCAAAGGAGTGTATTCTAAGCTGGTGGTAGTCTGACGTAAGATCTAGCTTAGAAAACTAGGCAGTATCATAAAATTTATCCAATATTTTTTATAATGGGTATGGGGAATTTATCCTTAATGAATGTTATTCTTATTCAATTCATGTTAATTAACACATAAATGGCATGAGCTATCTTTCTTTTTAATGGAAATAGTTAGAGAAGAAAAATGATTATGACTATGTTGGAGGACCCTGTAATTTAGGATATCCTTTATTAATTCCTCTATGATGCTTTTCTACAAACTCTCATATCTTTATGGGCTTATGTTAATAGGTTTCACTCCACTGAGAGGAATTTTTTGGTCATGAGATTAAGAAGGGGTAATCCTTTAGGTTCTACTAATAATGGACTGAATTCTACCAAGAGACATGTTAAAACTTATTGTTCCACTTTAACAGGTTATTCTCTATTGAAACCTCCTAGAATTGTTGAATTAGGGAACATATTACCCTTAACATACAGAGCTGACTATTAGATTGAGGTTTAGCTAATAACGAGAAAAATCTTTGGGGCTACTGATTTGGGTTGACTTATATGATTGTTGAACTGAACATGTTCCACACTCCAATTAAATGTCATTTTTTGTTTGCCAAAGTTGCATAAGACATCATTAAGAGTGGAGAGCCATTGAAATCATAAGACTAAATCACATCCTCTTAGGGTAATATCAAAGCATTAGAAGAAAAGACCATCCCTTGCATTTGCCGCTCCAGCTACTTACACTCTAATTGGTGATGCATCCACAAAATTGTGGTTGCTCCGATTGTCTATCAGTATATGTATAGGACCCCATACGTATTCTTCACACTCTTATTTGTTGAAAGGTCATTATAGAAGTTCCTGATGTGGTTTATAAACGTAAAATGGGTGGTCCTACCAAAGTCTCCTTATCATATTCCACCTCTATCATTGCTTGTAAGTCCTTATCTTCTACCAGGAGCAAGTTTCTTTGTTTCTTCTTACATTTATAACTTGGAGTATATTTTTCATTGCACCAAAAATAAACTCCCTTAGCTCTATTTTCTTTGAACTCTTTAATGTTGAGTTACCTGGACTGTTTTGAGAGAGGTTGATGGGGTATATATTTGAATTTTATTCTTAAAGGAGTTTGTAAGAGCCCATCTTGGTAGTTCACGATTGGTATAGAATCATCAGACAAAATAAAAGTGGGATTATTATGGGGTGTATAAGGTTTATTAGTTCCTTATAGTTAAGAAAACATACATATACTATAGGTTCTTGCTTCTTAGCTAATGTAGCCTTATTATAGTGTTTTAGGCTTTAGCAATTTTAGAAGTAACTCAATCTCATGTTTTAACCTCTTTAAGAAGAAACCAACCAAGTATGGTTTAGGGATTTAAAGGCAGAATGAATAGATGTCAAATAAGGAATAGTAGTCATGTATGCTAGTACTCTAGTGTAGCATCTTGAAATCTCCTATAGGATCCTCAAAGGCCTTATTCCATAATCTTTGTGTGAGAGATAATACTTGTTCTATGATGAATTCTCTACGGATCATTTTATTTCTAAGGAAGAGCTGATGCCATTTAGTAACTACTCCTACTCTATGAACACCAACTATATCAAAAAAATTTCTCCTCTCTAAACACTTAATTATTAAATTCCATTGCATCAAACAAAGGGAACTCCATTTAATTGGTTCTTTTAGGTAAAAATTTCATATATTGGTTGACATATGAGTAGCCCATTTGTTGACCGCCTATTTCTATATGATTGAATAAGGTATGAGTAGTTTAGTTTGGAAAAAGAATTGTTGAAACATCTCCTCTAACTCCATCATTTCCTATTCTCTATTGAGGCTGAGCACCTTGTATTTTAAATTATGCCTCTAGCACCTCATTGTGCGTTTCTTTGAGTTAATTGCCAAGTGTTTCTTTTGATATCTTATTGTTAAACATCTTCAACTTTTTAAATTTCAAAGTGTTTCTTATGAGACCTTGGTTCCTTTGCCTGTGCCAATGGTGCCTTATTGTCATAATACAATACTATAAGCTCAACGATGCTATGAACCACTCAAAGTTCAATGATGAACTTCTTGATCCAAACCGCTTCCTTTGCTGCCTTTGACACTGAAATGTACTTTGCCTTAATCGTTGAATATGTAATGGTTGGTTATTTGGAACTCTCCTAGCTAACCGTACAACCATTTAAAGTGAAGATATACCTTGACTGTGATTTACTATCATCTAAATCTAACTATAAACTAGCATCTGAATACCCCAAACTCTTAGTTTAGCTTCTCCATAGACCAAGAAAATATCCTTAGCCCTTATCAAATACTTTAAGATGCTTTTCATAGCCTTTTAGTGACACTCACCTGGATTGGTTTGAAACCTACTCGTTATGCTCAAAACATAAGAGACATCTTGTTTATTATATAGCATCCTATACATGATTGATCCAATTACCAAAGTATATGGAACATAATCTATTTTATATCTCTTTTTTGTGTTTTAGGACACATACTCTGTGAGAGAGAAATGCCATGTGACATGGGTAGGAATCCCCTCTTGGACTTTATGCTAAACCTCTTTAGCACTTTGTCTATGTATATGGATTGGAATAACCCAATCAACCTCCTTGATCTATCTGTATATGTCTTTATTCCCAAAATATAGGCTACTTCTCCTATATCCTTCATAGAGAAGTTCTTAGATAACTGATTCTTTATAAGCTTGAACATTGGTATGTTATTTCCAATCAGTAATATGTTATCCACATATAACATTAGTAAAATGATTGCACTCCCAATAACTTTCTTATAGACACATGGTTCATCTACATTTTTTATAAAATTAAACTCTTTAATTGTCTCATCAAGATCAATATTCCAACTCTGTGATGTTTGTTTAAGTATAAATAGACTTTTGCAACTTGCATACTTGATTCGGAAATTTCTTGGATTTAAAACCCTCAGGTTTTGTCATATACACATCCCCAAGTAAATTCCAATTTAGAAATGTTATTTTGACATCTATCTTCTAGATTTCGTAATCTTGATAGGCTTCTACAGTAAATAAGATCTTTATGGATTTAAGCACAACCATTGGAAAAAAGATTTCATCAAAATCATCTTCTTTTTTATGTTTGTAACCTTTAGCCACGAACTTCGCTTTGTATATATGTACATTACCGCCAAATGTATCCACCAAGGTCCGCACTTGGTTAGTATATATAAATTCCATTTCAAATATCATAGCTTCATGCCATTTTAAAGAATCAATGTCAGACTTTGCTTCTTTGAAATTAGTAGGCCCTTTATGTTTGAGTGATAACTTCCCCTTTTTTACATGTAGATCTAATCTAGTGGGGAGACGATGTATCCTAATAGTGCATCATAGACTATGTGTCTTTTGAACCCTTGGTTCTACATCATATGTACCAACTTGAGGTTCTTGGTCCATCTGGATGTGAATTTATGGCTCTTGAACTTCTCTAAGTTCTACATCACTCCCACTACTTTCTGTGAGAATCGATTCTCTTTTTAAGAGTGTAGTATATCTTAAGACAAATATATTTTGCTCAACAGGATGGTAAAATTTATATTTGATGCTCTCTTTCAGATATGCCACAAATTGCATTTATTTGATTTAACTTGAAACTTATTAGACATTACATGTTTCACATAAGCATCACATCCCCAAATATTTAAATGTCACAACCTTGGTCTTCTACCAGTCTATATCTTATATGGTGTCTTGTCAACCGATTTGGATGAAACTTTATTTAGAAGGTAAGGAACATTTTCAATGGCATATCCCTAAAAGGAGATAGGAAAGACTATATGACTCATCATGAAATGTATCATATCTAATAAAGTACGATTTCTGCTCTTAGATACTCCATTATGTTGTGGAGTTCAGAGAGGAGTCCATTGTAAAATAATCCCATTCTCTTTTAAGTAACCAAGAATCTTGTGCTTTAATTATTCACCACCTCGATATGATCTAAGTATATTAATATTTTTGGCAGTTTATTTCTTAATCTCAAGTCTAAATTCTTTGAAATTTTAAAATGATTCAGACTTTTATTTCATTAATTACATACAACTATATCTAAAATGGTCATCTGTGAACGTAATGAAATATGAAAATCCACCTTTAACATAAGTAAACATAAGGCCACATACATCTGAATCTATGAGCTCTAGTAATTCATTTGCATGTTCTTTCTTTCCAATAAAGGGTAGTTTGCTTGTCTTTCCTAACAAATAAGACTCACAAGTTTTATATGATTCATGATCAAGAGGATCCAAACATCCTTCTTTATGTAACTTTATGATTCTAGTTTCGTTGATATGACCTAACCTACAATTCCATAAATAAGATAGATTTTAGTCAATTAATCTTCTTTTCTTGCTATTTATTTTAAGAATTGGCCTTGCAAGATCTAACTCATACAAACCATTTTTAAGTAATCCAACTCTATAATAAACATCATACAAACCATTTGTAAGTAATCCAGATCTATAATAAACATCATCTTTATAGGAAAAGTAACTCTTATTCTTAATAATAAAGAAAAATCATTTTAACATAAATAAGAAATAGGAATGATGTTTCTAGTAACAACTGGAACATAATAACAATTATTTAGTCGTAGTTCTAGCATAAAAGGCAAAGTTATAATACAAGTTCCTAGAGTTAATGTAATAACTCTTTCTCCATTGCCTACTCGTAAGTTTACTTTAGCTTTCCTCAACAATTGACTCCATGTTAACATCTGCATGTTATTACAAATGTGAGAACCATATCCAGTATTTAATACCCAAGAATATGAAACAAAAGTAGAAAGATTGATCTTCATCATAAACATACCTGAAGAAACAACATCCTTAAGCTTCTTACCTTTCAGAGTAGTAAGATAAGTTGGGTAGTTCCTCTTTTAGTATCCATTGACTTTGTAGTGAAAACATATGCGTTGTCATTGCTCTTCTTCTTGACACCACCTTTTATCTTTACTACTCTAGCAGAAGCCTTTTGTTTATTATTATTATTCTTCTTAGTGCCATTTTTCTTGCTTTTAGAAGAATCCACAATAAGAACAGAAATGTGTTCCTTTTTAAGGCAGCCCTCTGTAACCTTGAGCATATTTAACAGTTCGAGAAATGACATATGCTTTTGATGCATGTGGAAGTTCATAACGAGTTGTGAAAAACGTCAACTAAAGGACTGTCACACCAAGTTAGGGCTTAATTCATAATCCACGACAATACTTAATTAGGCTAATTTTTTAATAAACTCAATCATCTTCAGCACGTGCAGGTTCATTGAAGATCTTTCTGCCAACTTGCATTGAAATAATGCTCTAAAGAATAGATATATGTCCACCCTACTTTGTACACCAAACAACTCCTATAGCAGGAACATCCATGTTCTCATATTGCTTATAAAGCTCCTGAGACATACTAGCTAACATCACACATGTAACTTGTTCAACGTCATCAATATAACGCTAATATCTCTTCCAAATCCTCATTAGTCACATATAAACTAGGATCTGAAACTGTAGTGTTAAGAACATAAACTTCTTTTCTTTCGAGAACATAAACTTCTTTTCTTACTTGAGAATAATTCTTAAGTTGCGAAACTAGTATGAGAAGTTAGGTCAAGTTACATTGTTAGCATCCATGATACTCCTCAACGTCATATTGGTACTCATCTTTTAGTTTAATAACTAAAAGACATAAAAAGAGCAAGTATTAGTTTATACCATAAAATCAAATAAAATAAAGACTTTAATAAATATTTGATTACTCCTACTATTTTATTCAAAATAATAGCCCTCTTTACTAGATTGAGAAATCATCGAATAATTTCCTAGTGGGATAGGATCCCCATTCAAAAATAGTTAATCTTGAGTTTACTCAACAAACCAATAATATTTAAATAAGATAGATAACAACTTTACCAATCACATCTTATACGATTTCTACATTTGTTAGGTGACAACCCTTTGCCAAAATATATCACATATATTATTCCTAACCCTGCCTCTAAATCTATATGATTATAAGTTTGCTTATCTAAATTATGCAAATTTAGTTAAGTAGGACTCATTAATTTAAGATAAAATATCTTAAGGATAAAGTAGCCATGAGTTTGCTCAACAAGCCTTACAATAAACATAACTATGATTTTATTCTTAAATAATAGAACACAATTATCACGTTCTTAATGTGTATTTAATATTTAATTAAGGGATTTAAATTTTCAAAAAATTTTGGTCTCAACAAAATAATATAATCTCATTATATTAATAATTTCTATCATAATCTAATTGCAAAAGAAATCCTTCAAAACCTTTGCTTGATTCTAATATTGATTTGATAACTAATTCAATTTAATAATTCAACTTTTTGTAAAATTAAACTAAATTCTAAAATATTCCTAATAATGATTATCCTTTAAAAACAATTTTGAAACGTATAAAAAAAACACGTTTTCAATTCTATTAGGAATATAAACCAATTTAATCTCTAAAAAAAATTAGTTAAATTTAAGGCTATAAAACACATAAATTAAATGAAAAGGTGTGCGGGTCTATCTGGCAAATGCAGAACCCTTTCTGTGAGGCACGTACAGGGGCATTGGTTGTCATGTACAATGCATGCTCCAGAATCATCCATGTTAGACGCGCCTCTGACGCATGGCCCAACGTTATCAAAATTAGGGTTCTTATTTTTGTTGATCATTGCCTTTCCTTTGCTATCTTGTGACGCCACCGAGCTTCCTGCTTCTAGTCTATAAAATGCCATGTGTTCAACTTCAATCATGGGCTAAAAACGACCCTTCACAAATGGCATTTACCACTAGTTTCAAGCCATCACCAGCGGTCGTGTAGTGCCGTTGGTGCTTTTCCAGTAAACGCACAAAGAGTTTTCCAGAATAAGAAAAACAACAGGACATGCATTCTGATTTTTTTAGGTTATTTGTTTTCCATAACAAAAATAATTTCAATGTAGAAGCAAACAAAGGAGTGGTATAGAAATTTTCGAAACACATATTTGGAATTAATTAAAACATAAATCTTAATTTTCAACATTAATAGTCATCAAATCAATAACAATCAAGGTTTTAATTCAAGTTAAAAAATTAAAGGAGGCTCTGATGCCATTATTGGAAACCAACCACGATTGACTTATGGTGCACTAGAAAAATAAAATTTTATAGTTTTTGATCGGATCCTTAATAATTGAATAACTTAAAAAACTAAACTTGAATAATAAAATATGAAATCCCACCTGAATCGATTTTTTTTATTGAAATCCTTTTGAAACCTTTTCGATATGTCAACCAAGAGTTATTCACAAGTCTAGCCTCTAATAGTATCCATATAGCAGTTTCTCAACTTTTGAGAGGATTAGTCAGAAGTGTTAGCTCCTTTTGCTTATTTATATTTATAGAAAAAGCACAAGGGTTGTTTAATTTCTATTAAAAATAAATACATAAATTATAATTAAAGCCTAAATCTAATTATAACTAATTTAATCTTAATAAATCAAATATCTCATATTTGATCTCTAAAGTTTTTCAAACTTTATAATTAAATCAATTTCATTGAAATTAATTTTTTCTCATCAACTGCTCTTTATATGTTACCCATTAGTTCCTAATATATTGACAATGATTATAAATTATAATTCTACTTCATAATTAGAATTGGATAAATTAAAACTCCTTGCAATTTATCTTTAATTCTCCAATTAAACAATTTATAATCATAGATCAAGATTGATGTCTAGTAACATATCATGAATACCTAAATATCAGGAATGTCAAAATGGTTTGACTTAACTTATCTATGCATGGTTATGATGTATAATTGAATCTTTTCATCATCTAATGTTTCAATTGGATATAGTATGAATATAGTGTCCACTCTTTCGTATCCAATCATGTTCTTTCTTGCTAATTAGTAATTGATTTAGTTGACATTTGAAAGTAAGAAAGAGCATGATTGGACACAAAATGTCAATTCATTCTAACCAGATTCCTTAAATCACTATTTATTAAGAACAATAAAACATTCTCTCTAATTACTTTAGGGTAACGAATCATTTATTAACTTATTCAACTATCTTCATATGGTTCATACTATATCTAAGTACTACTGATTGAATTATCCTATGACAATTCATAAGTATCATCAAAACACAATATTTCTCACATGAAATATCTTGATAATCTTAAGTCTAAGGATTAATTATACAATCATCCACTGTAAGAAAATTTAAAATTACTGACAAAAAATTATCAATAGTAAAAATATCGTAGTCAATTAGCGACAAAAAATTAATTTCTTTCGGTAACATTGTTAGAAACAATTGCATTTTATGACGGACAAAAAATCCATTAGTAAAAATGGAGGGAAATTATCCCAATAATTTTTCTAACGGAATATAGCAATAGAAGAGCAATATTTGTCGGTAAATTAGGCAGAAATGCTTGGAGGTATAAACAAACGTTAGGATGTATCGATAAGACTTGATTCCATCGGTAAATAACAAGTTCGTCAATAAAATTAAAACCTAAATATCGTCGTTAGCTTCAGCTTCAATGTTTTTAATAAAACGAAGTTCTCATTAAACATTAAACCTACCCACGAACCTCATCCCCTCTTCCACCCTCATTTTCTTGATCTCTCTTTTATTCGTTTTCTCCTCTGTCACCATCACTAGTTCCGTGTCCCCATCGTCGTTGCCATCTATTTCTTCCATCGCGTGCCATCATCGTCGTCCTCATATAATCATCGGTTGAGGTAAGTGGTCTATCTTTGCTTATTTTTTACGAAGTCATTGGATTTTGTTTTTTACTGGATTTTGTGTACTGCTTTAATTGTATATTTTTTGTTTCTGATTTGATTGTATGGGTAATCATCAGTTTTTGTTTTTTACTGGGTTGAGGTACTGGTTTAATCCTCAATTGAGGTAAAAATCCCAATCATTAATATTTTTGTAATGCATTATGCTTTCTTTACTGGTGATAAGAGAAACACAGCTAAGGTGGAGAAAAACTAGTGTAACAATAAAATGTAACAAATTGTGTATTACAAAAGGTGAATCAAACATATTATATATTGATTTTGTTTATTATTTGCTATAATAAAATTTACAGAACTAGAATCCTGATGGTACTTGCATAAACACTATCTAAGGTGGACAACTTACAAAAACACTACAATATAATTATTAAAATATATTAGAGATATTAAATAGTTATAAAGATATGATTAAAAATGTCGTGAGTTTGAGTTAATATAATCACAAAATTCAATTGATAAAGTGGAAACTGTAGAAATCTTACGTAATAAAAATCCTATACATTGATATTTTCGTAATGCATTGTGAAGGTAGCAAATACTTATTACTGGTGATAAGAGAAAGAAATCGAAATTAGCAAAGTCTAAATGGAAATACATATACTTTAGAAAGAAATTATTAAGTTTTATAAGTCAAGTGAAAAGCAAAGATGATTACAAAATCATATCTTGTACATAATATGATTTAGTGTATTGAGGTGTATTATGATTTTGTACATTATATAATTAGCTACCATATGGTATTGCTTCATTTATATGCATTCAAGGTATGCACTGGGGACTTTACTACATTTTAAAAGGAATAAGACTTAAGATTTTAAAGACTTAGCAATTCATGCACATGATATATAGTTAATATTATTATAGTTAGTCAAAAAATGTTACCAATTCAAGAGCCTAAGAAGAATAAAAAAAAAGTGCACAAAGGGCGCAAGTCTTCTCCAAATGAAAATAAACAAGCCATAACAATAAACAAGGCATTGTTTAAGTCCACTCTAAAAGGTAAAGTGAAGCAAGAAATAATGGTAACATCTTTAGTGAAAAAGGAGGAAGAAATAATTCATTAAAGGATAGAGAAATGTTAGACAACCTTTTAGAATCTAAACTCACTCATTTTCCTTAGATGAAAAAATAAGAGGAGACAAATAAGGTGGATGATCCAAAGTACTACAAATATTATCAATTGGTCATTCATCCTGTTAGACAATGCTTTGTCTTTAAGGATGGACTTTCATCACTCACAAGAAGTAAGAAAAGGATATCCCAAAAATTAGATTGTTTTGTAACATAATAAGATTTATAAAGAAGGCAAAGAGAAATATGGATCAATAAATCAAAATCTAATCTTAATTTATAAAAAGCAAAGTGAGCAAGCTCGTTCATTTTGAATAAGTTCATGATAAGGATTAGCCAAGAACATAATATTTCCTAGTATTATCACAAAGACGATGAGAGTGAAAAAGTTAGGCTTTTATTTTATTCATTTACCATTATTTATGTACATGAATTTCACTGAATTAGGCTTGAGATTGAATTTCACCTAAAGACTTATTTTTAGTCTCTAACTTAGAAAAAGCACCCTGTTTAAAAATGTATCATTTTGTTTGTCTATCTAAAATGTTAGAGTTACTATTATTCTTCCCTCCAAAAGTTACTTTGTTATTTTAAATTCATGTTCTTGGTTTTTCATAATTGAATTTGTTTTTGTAGGACAATTTCAAGATGACAAAATAAGCTTCCTAAGATTAAGATGATAAAGATTGTTGGCTTCTCCTCTTTTTATTAGTCATAATTATTTCCTTTTTAGATTATAATGCATATTTAGTTTACTAGTATTTATGTCTTTTTTAATATTTCATAATATATTTAATTTTTGTGAATGATTTAAGGTTCAATACACTTTATTCCTTTGTGTTTCCTTTTATTGATCTTTTAATAACATGTACCACAATTTTATAATAGAATTAATTGACCAATGCTATGCCTTTAAATGTTTAGTTTTTGTTTCTAATGAATGTTTTAGGTTATTTTAACTATAAATAGATTACATATGAATTATAAGAGTGATCTCAGGCATAATAGAAAGTTGTTAAGAGCTTAAGACGCAAGATAATGGATTTATTCATTACATAACATATATTAAGATTTTGTTTATTGGTTTTATCATGAAAAATACTTTTTTAATTTGTATAATTACTACAATTAGGATAATTTCTTGTATAATTTGAAATAATGAATCTAATTTGGATTATATGACTAATTAACAATATCATTTGGTCTTACTAACACACCTAAAATTTTTGTGTAGTTAATGAATTAAGCATTGTATACATAAATAGGTAGGTTGTAGTTGTTTATTTCAATGGAATTTCAATGTATGACAAACTCCTAGAAAAGTATATTTATCATTTGATGCAGGTGAAATTTAAACATATTACCTAGTTTATGTTTAGGATGTTTAAACATTAAATTGCTATTTTATTGGGACACATTTTTATCTTTATTATAGGTGCATAATTGCTTTCTTTGTTTCAAGATTTTACACCTTCCTATTTGTATGTCTAACCTCTCTTTTTCTTATGTAGGGAGTTGAAGTGTTTCCTCACTCATACTGACATTAAGATAAAAACAATTCTACCTTAGGTGAGATACTCTAATGATTGTTATTTCTCTATTATTAAGTTAATACCTACTTATGAGTGCTTCAATCTTTTCTTGTTTCTTTATTCTTATATATATGTGTGGTTTTGGACAAGATTGGAAGGTGATCATCATATGTATTTATATTGATTGGTTAGGGCATCACATGTTCTGAATTATGTTACCTAGAATCCATATGATTAATATGCCATATGTCCCTAGTGCTTTTACTTGTATAAATGAAATTCCTAATTCTTTTGTCAAAAGAAGTTCTAAATGTTTAATCTTAAAGAAGGTTCAATTTATTTTCCATATGTGATTTTTTCTTACCCAATCATCTATCCTCATTAGGCCATCTTCATAGCAATTATATTGCAATACCTCTTCATAGCAATTATATTGAGCACTCTCATAATATTTCTCTGTTAAGATGAATTAGAAAAAGGCATAGGCAACAACTTAACTCCAATATTCACAAAACAATGATTAATTGCATTATTCATCCAATATAACTTCTAATCTTGATCCTTTTTTAGTTCTTATATATCTTTAAATGAATATTTTCTCTTATGACTCTTATATGATCATGGTCTATTTTTTTTAAATATGACTTCTATTATTACCGTCTTTTTATTTAAATTTGTTAGCTATTAGAAAATTGAGAAGAGGATCTCATTATTATTTTTTGATTATAATCAAACTGTTGCTAGATATAGAACCTAAAAACTTGGAATATAATTGGCTTAGATAGATCAATGTAAGGTTTATATCACTTGAATACATGTCCTACCATAGTTCTTGTTTAAATTCAAACTTTGGAAATCAACTTATAGGTGATTAATTCAAACATGATTACTTGAACTTCATTATGATTAATTTAAACTTAGTATTAACATAAGAAATTTTGAGGTTTAATAGACATGACAATTCTTTGCATAATAAATCCCTAAGAAGGTATATTGGCTACTGTGATGCAAATCCCATAAGGCTTATCAGAGAAAATTTTCATAAATAAGCCTAGGAGTCAGTGAGAATTTGCTTTCTCGATTTATATGGTGTAATAATACCATATACCATAGTGCTTGTTTAAATTCAAACTTTGGAAATGAACTTATAGGTGATTAATTCAAACATGATTACTTGAACTTCATTGTGGTTAATTCAAACTTAGTGGTGATGCTGTCGCCTGCAACCAAATATAAAAGAATTTCACTTCCGTTAAAACAAATTAATGTAGTAGCGGTAAGCGGATATCGTTCCCACGAGGAATTTTACGGTTATGAAAATTACGAATTCAAACGGCACAAATAATAAAAAGGGGGGGTTTTGTTACTTGCTGAAATAAGAATGAAAATTAAAAAGAAAAATTGCAAATTAAAATAATAATTAAGTTTGAAAAGCTGATAGGAAAAATACCTTGGTTTCGGTCACCGATGTTACCATGTTATTATGGATCCTCGACAAAAATTATAATTATTAACGAACATTCATTGAGGGAATTTTCTATTAATTGTATTGACTAGAAACATGTATCCTA
>JAOSBN010000179.1:45994019-46029905 GCA_027563595.1 Erythroxylum suave
TTGTTAACCTAGCGATTAAATCCATTAATTTCTAGTTGCGCACCTAAAAACTAACAAATCCAATTAAAAAGATTGATCTGAAATTATCCAATGAACGTTAATAATCATGAAAAAGATTCAGAACATCTCACCACAATAACATGGAACATGGATCCCTTAACCAAGATAAAGAAATTAGTTAATCATACTTGAATTGAAAACAGAAGAAATAATTGACAAAACAGTCTCCATAACTAGTCTTTTATGAAAGTAACGAAAATAACAAGAGGATTTGTGCAGCAATTGAAAAACAAGAAAACCAGAATTTTATCAATCCCCAAAACCTATCTCTAAGCTTACGATGATACTGAACGTAAATAAGAAAAGACCCAAAGAAAAGTATGATGTGCGGCAGCCTCTCTCTAAAACCTATGATGACACCACCTCCAAAGTTCTAAAACGTAAACCAAAAGATAGCCAAAGAAAAATATGATGTGCGGCAGCCTCCTCTCTAGAATAGAATAATCCTCCCTTTCCACTTTCAAACCTAGCTCTTCTATACCCTTTTCCACGTCAGCCTCCTCCCCTTTAATTAAATCATTTCATCTTAATTAAATAATCTTCTGAAAAATCTGCAGTAGTAGGATCTTGACCTTAGGCGTGCCCACGCCTAATCTCTAAATTTCAACCAATCTGGAATTTCCGAACTTCTTGCCATATTTTTGCTCTTTTTGATCCTTTTTCGTCTTTACGGCATTGAAAACCATCTGTGAATATTTAACAAACAATTCCATCAATATTTGAGTACCAATTCCACAATCAATCAAAATTAAGTCCAAAACATATGCATTTAAAATGACTTATCACTTAGTAGTAACATAAGAAATTTATAGGCTTAATAGACATGACAATTAGTTGCATAATAAACTCCCAGGACGGTATATAGGCTGGAAACCTGTGATGCAGCTCCTATGAGGCTTATCGGTGAAAAATTCCACGAGTCTAGTAGTCACAGTGAGAACTTGCTTCTCGATTCATATGATGTAACAATGCCACGTACCATAGTGCTTATATAA
The DNA here is from genome assembly GCA_027563595.1 of Erythroxylum suave. NCBI lineage: Eukaryota > Viridiplantae > Streptophyta > Magnoliopsida > Malpighiales > Erythroxylaceae > Erythroxylum > Erythroxylum suave. The sequence goes on from JAOSBN010000179.1 coordinate 45,995,075, forward strand.
ATTCAAACTTTTGAAATGAACTTATTAATTCAAACATGAATACTTGAACTTCACTGTAATCACTCCAAACTTAGTATTAACATAAGAACTTTATAGGTTGAATAGACATGACAATTCATTACATAATAAACTCTTAGGATTGTATATATGCTAGAAATCCATGATGCAGCTCCCATGAGACTTATCAATGAAAAATTCTATGAGCCTAAGAGATACGACGAGAACTTGTTTTTTCGATTCATATGATGTCACAATGTTACGTACCAAAGTGCTTATTTAAATTCAGACTTTGGAAATGAAATTGTAGGTCATTAATTCAAACTTAGTATTAACATAAAAAATTCATAGGTTTAATAGACATGAAAATTCTTTGCATAATGAACCCCCAGGATAGTATATAGGTCTGAAACTCGTGATACAGCTCCCATAAGGCTTATCAGTAAAAAACTCCATGAGCCTAGGAGTCATAATGAGAAATTGCTTTCTCGATTCATATGATATAACAATTCCATTTACCATAGTGCTTATTTAAATTCAAACTTTGAAAATGAACTTATAGGTGATTAATTCAAACGTGAATACTTGAACTTCATTGTGATTTAATTCAAACATGGTATTAGCATAAGAAACTCACAGGTTTAATAGACATGACAATTCTTTGCGTAATAAACCCCTAGCATGACATATAGGCTGGAAATCAATGATGTAGCTCCCATGAGGATTATTGGTGAAAAATTACACAAGCCTAGGAGTCACAACAAGAACTTGCTTTCTCGATTCATATGGTGTAATAATGCCACATACCATAGTGCTTATTTAAATTCAAACTTTTGAAATGAAATTGTAGGTAATTAATTCATAAATACTTTAACTTTATTGTGATTAATTCAAACTTTGTATTAAGATAAGAAATTCATAGGTTTAATAAACATGACAATTCTTCGCATAATAAATCCATAGGACGATATATAAGCTGAAAACCCATGATACAGCTCCCATGAGGCTTATCGGTAAAAAATTTCATGAGTTTAGGAGTCACAACGAGAACTTGCTTTCTTAATTCGTATGGCATAACAATGCCATAAACTATAGTGCTTGTTTAAATTCAAACTTTGGAAAGGAACTTGTAGTTAATTAATTCAAACATGAATACTTGAACTTCATTGTGATTGCTCGATGTAGTGTTGGGTTTAATACATGTATGCACTTTTTTTCTTCTTAATGTCATTTGTTACAGGACATTGGTTGGCATATTGTTTTACTTGACTGATATATACTGACATGTGTTGTCTATCAATTAAGTTGTCCAACTTCTGTTCATATTTGGAATATTGTTAGAATAATTGATGGCTAGATGTATGAATTATTGTTCATTTGTAAGTTTATTATAAGTTAGAATGTGGTGATTGTCCAATCAATAAGGTGGAATTGATTGTGATTGAGTTTTCTAATTGTCAACTCATACGGTGGGATAGGTTGGTTTTAATTTTTTTATCAATCAATGGTCAGAGACCTGTAAAAACTTAGGGGATCTTCTATAAGTAAAGATTAAATGTTTTGTAAACTTAGAGGAAATGAAGGATACTAACTATCAAATCACTTTTCTAAATAATAGTTTTGCAGAAATTAGTAATGTTGATAGATCTTGGATGTATAAATGATTAACACTCGAATGTTTCATTAATCATGAGTTTGTTGTGGGAGTTAAAGCTTTTATTTACTATGCACGTTCTCAACCTGCATATATGGATGTCCCAAAGGTCAGATGTCCATGTAAAGCAAACATATTCGTTTTCTTCTTATTGATGTAGTGAATCTCTATTTGTTAAGAAAAGGGTTGTTCCAAATTATTTTGAGTGGACATAATATGGAGAGACATTAATTTGTAGCTCCTTAAGGGGTAATGAAGTAAACTCGTTAATAAATGTGGATAAGTTTGAAGGGGAAACTAGATTTATAACAAGTAATGTGGGTGTAACTGAAAATCCTTGCATCCAAATGATTTATGATGCAACCGATTATATCTTTCAGAAAATATAGAAAATCTTGAAGAAGAATTAAACCCACATGCAAAATAGTTTTTTTGACTTACTATAATCAGCTGACCAAGAATTATGGCCAAATTGTGAGACCATGACTTAATTATATTCAATTGCTCGAATGTTGAACATAAAGTCTGAAGGGCATATTTCTGATCAAAATTTTGATAAAATCCTTGCTTATTATAATGAATCATTGCCTCCTGATCATACAATAGTTGATAATTTTTAAAATATGAAGAAACTTATTAGAGGTCTTGGTTTGCCAGTTGAAAAAAATTGATTGTTGCAAATTGGGATGTATATTGTTTTATGGAGATGATGTGGAATTATAAGAGTGTAAATTTTGTGGTCAGTCAAGGTTCAAACCTAGAAAGCATACTATGAAATAGAAATCAGTACCTTGGAAGCAAATATATTATTCCCACTTACTTTGAGACTTCAGAGACTATATGCCTATGATATTACTACATCTCATATGAGATGGCATAATGATCATAAACAAGAAAATGGAATAATGAACCATCTATTGGAACTTGTATAGAAAAATTTCAATAACATCCATTATGAGTTTTCAGCTGAAAGTCAAAATATTAAGTTAGGATTGTCGACTGATGGATTCTAACCTTTTGCTCAATTCGGCCAATAATATTCATCATGACCAATCATAATTACTTCTTATAATTTGCTTATATGGATGTGTATGAATGAGGAATATATATTCTTGACAGTGATTATGCCAGCGTCTACAAATCCAAAGCATAAAATTGATGTGTTCTTACAATCATTGGTATATGAATTGCATCATCTTTGGGAATATAGTGTGGAGACATATGATGTGTTTGTTAAACAAAATTTTTTGTTGAGAGTAGCTTTGATGTGAACCGTTAGTGATTTCTCGGCATATACTATGTTGTTTGGATGGAGCATAATAGGAAAATTAGCTTGTCCTTATTGTGACAATGATTCTAATGCATTTTATCTTCCAAACGGGTCCAAAACATCTTATTTTGACATCCACAGGAAATTTCTTCCTTTAGATCATCCATTTAGACATAATAAACAAAAGTTCATTAAAAATAGGATGGTACAAATACCTCCTCCCCCTCACAAAGCTGGTGAAGGGATATTGCAGGAGATTGATGAATTAGGTTGTTGAAAGTTACAGAACTTGAAGTTGATGAAGTTAATACAAGCATTAATAAAAACTTTGCTTAGAGAAAATGCAATATCTTTTGAGATTTGTCATATTGGAAAACTAATTTGATACGTGATGATCTAGATGTAATGCATTTTGAATTTTTTTTGACTATTTGTTCAATATGATAATGGACATTGAAGGGAGGACAAAGGACCATGCAAAATCATGAGTTGATTTGAAATTTTTTTGTAGAAAGAATGAGATAGACAAAAATTTACACATCGGTAAATATATGAAAGCATGTTACACCTTGTAGAAGAAACAAAAGGAAATTTTATGTGAATGGTAGAAAAGTCTAAAGTTTCTCGTGGTTATGTTTCGAACTTAGCAAGGTGTGTGGACATAAGGAAGTACAAATTATTTGGGATGAAAAGTCATGATTGTCATGTGTTTATGCAAAGGCAAATATCAATTGTATTTCGGGGATTGCTACCAAATAAGGTTGGGGAAGCTATAAGAGAATGAAGTTTGTTTTTCAAAAGTTTAACATCATCTGAAATAAAGTTTGCTGAAATGGAAAAACTAGAAAGGGAAATTCCAGTAAACTTGTGCAAATTGGAAGGGATTTTCTCTCTAAGCTTCTTTGACTATATGGAGCATCTACCTATACATTCAGCATATGGGGCTAAATTTGCTCGTTCAATTTGATATCGATGGCTGTATCCATTTATTAGGTAATTATAATTAATATTTAAATAAAATTTATATCATGTTTTAATCATAGAATTTATATAACCCTATTTTTAATGTAGTTATTTAAATTGCTCAAAGAAAAACATCAAAAATAAGGCTAAAGTTGAAGGTTCGATATGTAATGCTTATTTAGTGGAAGGAGCAAGTACATTTTGTTCACATTATTTTAAGCTACATGTACATACAAAAGAAAGAAAAGTTCCTCGTAATGACGATGGGGGAGAAATGGGTGATGTTGATAGTAACTTATCCATTTTCACATATCTAGGACGAACATATGGACGTTCAACCTTTTGTACAGTAAGTATAAGTTGATTTTGAAATATATTATTTGAGTTTGTGAAGTAACTGTTGTTCATAACTAAAATACAAAATAATTATTTTATATTATACAAGCAATGGTTACACAAGCTAATGCCTGAAATAACACAGGATGATATCAATAAAGAAGTTGAAAGACACTTTCCTCGATGGTTCAAGAAATATGTAAGTTTCACTTGTAATAATTGAAATGGTTAAATTATCATATCAAAGTGATTAGATGACATTATACTATTTAATATGATAAATTGTTTTTCGTGTAGACCTCAGAAAATCCTATAAAGAACAAGCTCATATGTGATCTTGCGAAAGGACCTTACGAACTGTTAAATCGTATTTGGTATATTTTGTTAATGGATACAAATTTCATATAGATTATCATGGTCATAGCATGACAACAACAAATAGTAGGGTTAGCATACAGGGAGAATTGATGGATTACTATGGTAAAATTATTGAGATACTTGAAATTGAGTATCCTACATTGCCAATAAAATGGAGTGTGATATTTAAGTGTAAATGGTTTGATCCAACTCCTAATTTTGGAACAAAAGTGCACAGTCGATACAATCTAGTTGAAATCAACCAACGAAGAAGATTTAGACAATTTGAACCTTTTGTGTTGGCGATGCAAGCAATCTAAGTGTAATATGTCCCTTTTTCAGCTTACGATGAGATAAATCAAATTGGTTGGCCATATGCAAAGTAAAACCTAAAGGTGTTTTTGAATTACATGGAAAAGGAGAAAATAAGAGAATTGAAAGTGAAGCGTTTCAGGAAGAAGTTTGTGAAATAAATGTATGTGTAACATATTATGAGAATGAACCTTTGAACAATCCAAGTAATGAATATGTTGAAATTTTATCTGGAGATGATGAGAAGGGTGAGAGATCTAAAGAGGAGTCTGAGTTTGATTCTAATTCTTCTGAACAGAAGATGATGATGATTTTGATTTCCAGTTAAGTGTTTATAGAGATTAATTTGTGTTTATAATAAAATTTTATGTGAATAAATCTATTATTACATCAACAATTTATTGTTATATATTGATTTATATTGTTCTGTTACTGAAAAATTTAATAAAATGTGAATTTCAGGTTAAAAATATACCACTAAAGTAAAAATATACCACTAAAAAGAAAATAGGATATGTTGTAGGAAAGTTTCAGGTTACCACGATTTAGAGAAGCCAATGCATTTCTAGGTGAAGCATCACATTCTGCAGATGCTACCACACATCCAGATGAGGCATCATTGTTTGTAACTATTGCTATACCATCCAACAGGCAACAACCCTGCTACACCATCTAGTAGCCCTACATCATCCACCACCCCTATACTGACAGAGATATTAAGGGTAAACGTTGTAGATGAAGGAGGCAACCTACAGTCTGGAGCTAAGGCAGTTGATGAAAGAATGTACATCACAATTGTCAACAATTTATAAGTAAAATTTTAAAAATTTTGTAATACACATAATAATACCATAGGTTTATACTGAAGTTATAGGTTTTAATTTGAAAATGATCTAAAATAACTTATATATTGGGTTGGTTCTGTCTAGAACGTACTCAAGAATTATCTCATCTAAGTTCAGGGAGAGGATATATCTCGAGGGGTGGAAGAATGTTTCTTAGCCAATAAAGGATTTTTATTATAAGGAATTTGTTGTTCACAAAATATATTCTTTAATTTTTATTTTATCTAAAATTTATAAATTAATCAGATAAATATTGTCGTTTATAAATACTTACTATGTGTTTTCTCAAAAAGAATTTTTTTAGGATCCAAAATTTGATACTGTAATTTATAATGTATGGAAGAGGGGAGATTGTACGCATTATAGAGTTTTCCTTGCTTCGATACACAAGAATGATGTACAAATTCATATATATCTGAAGAAAAATGGAGTCATTGGCAACAATATTGGGCATCGCCAGAGGCAATATCTATTTCAGAGTGTAATTCTGCCAACAAATGTGAAGGACTAGACAAAGAGAGCCTATCCATACACACTGGAGGATCATTGACCCACCAGGAATATGCACTTCAACTTGTAAGTATCAAAATTTTACATATTCTGATTTTTGTACTTTGATGTATGAAATTTGATTTCAAGGTAATTTGACATATAAAATTTTAAATGAAAATATATGTGCATTATGGAGAATAATAATGTTATAAATGTCTAGAGCCATTAATGGCTGTGTTGTTGAGTTAAATTTTTTTGTCTAACATGGGGTGAATATCATAAAAATAGAGAAAATTCTGCTAAATTTTTTTAAAATTTTAGTTCACTTATAACAATTTATCTGATGCAGGAAAAGTCTATAGGCAGGAAGCCTACATCACGTCAGTTCTTTTTACATACTCACACTAAGAAACATGATGATGTGACCTTCTTCAACACCCAATGCAAACAAGTTCATGTATGTAAAATATATACTTTAATATTAATTCTTAAAAAGTATCACTTATTAACATAAACAATTATAATGATAGGACCAAATACAAGAAAGCATTGAATGACAATCTCAAAACTCTGAAATTGTTAATGAGAGTCAGTTGTATCTTGATGCTGTGGGTGGTAGGGATTGTTGTAGAAGGATTTTCAGCTTAGGTTCATTTGTAAGGATGGAAAAAAGGGCCTGACCTGCTATATATATATTTTGACTTGGGTTGATCGGGCCACGAGCTAACCATGGTCAGCTCGACTGTTACTTAAAAACGAGGTCATTTTTGATCGGTTTCTTAAAAAATATATATGGTGGGCTAGGTTGGCGCGATCCGTCTGTGGATGAGCCAGTTAGCCTAAGTTCAGGCCAGGCCACAGGCCATGGTGGCCCAAGGTTAAGGTGGGCCGGGCCAGGAGCAACTCTGTTCCGGCTCATCTTATTGACACCTCTATTCATTTGCGAATACATGTTATTCGCAATCCTTCACATCCGCTATAGCCAGATCTCGTAGGCGGTCCGCATCAAATGAAAGAGTCCTCTAGCTTGAGAGCACAGTGGAGAGGTTGACAACTCTAGCTTAACTCCGTAATAAGATGGATCAATTGAAGGGGAGGGATAATACCTCATCATAATAGTCAGAGCATCCGCCTTCACCACCTGCATAGATTAGATGAATATGTAAATGTATTTAGTATTTTGCTACTCTTAAGTTTTTTATATAGATTCTTAATTTACAGTTAATTTCAAGATACTTATTCATGTACGTTTTATTTTCTATTATATTAACAATTAGGATAATGTTTACTTTATGTTTATCAATCAATGTTATACTATTTACACAGACTAAATATACAAAAAATCATAAGATTATGAACAGAAAACTTAGTCAGGAAGTGAGAAATGGTAGTAGAAATTTATCAAAGCTAAATTTCCTGATGGAACGATAATATTAGAGAGAACAATACATTCTGTCGGTACATTACTGACGGAATATACTATTCCGTCATTAATTAGCGACGGAACAAATAAATCTGTCTGTAAGTTACCTACGGAATATATCATTTCATCAATAAAAATTTAGCAAGAGTTCATGTTTCCATTGATAAATTTAGCGACGGATTGTTAAATGTTTGTTGGTAACTTTAGCGACGGACGTATGATTTACCGTCGGCAAATTCACTGATGGAATATTGGAATTCTATCCATAAAATAGCGACATAATACTATAAATCCATCAGTAATTTTTCTTTAACTTACCAACGAAAATCCAAAATTCCATTGTTAATGCTATCGATGGGCTCACAAACTTCCGTTGCTAAATTTACCAATGGTTGTTTCTTTGACGTTTCTTTTCGTCGATAATTTTCGTCGCCAAATTTGTTTCCCGATAGAAAAACTTTATTTTCTGTGAGTAATTTCCATCAAAAAATCTATTTTTCTTGTAATGATCATTATAAGAAAATCTACAGACATATAAGTAATATTCTATTTGAGATCTTCATAATCGGGTCAGTTCAGTGAACTTATTCTCTCTTTTTTTTTTCGGTTGCCCACGAAGTGTCCTAGGCGCGTCCCAACTATGGGAAGGCACCTTTAAGCCGTCCACACTCAGACTAATCTCCACTCGAGTCGGGTAGGGCCCTTGCGGGAGGCAAAGCTCTAGCCCTAAGTTTTAAATGGCTGCATACATGAGCGAGGTTCGAACCTACGACCTCACTTAAGCCAGGAGACCCCTTACCAACTCACCTGCGCCTTTGGGTTCGTGAACTTATTCTCTAATAAGCACTCATACATAAATTTAAGTACCTCTATATCATAAATTATAAAATCAATTACTTTCTTTATAGGAAAGAAACATAACAGGTGCTAATTTCATCGTTTCATTGATATTATGTCTTAATGAAGTCATCGTTTCATTGATATTATGTCTTAATGAAACCACAACTAGGATCAATTTAAGAATAATACATAAATACAAATTGAATCTTATAATTATGATCTTATCATAATTTCAATTACACATTAATTAATTAAAAGATTTTGCCTTTAATATTAAAACATCAAATATAATTAACATAACACATAAAGATGAAGAATGCCTTTATTAATTAAGTAATAATGTTATACATAAGATTACAACCAGCCGATTGGCTGCAATGATATAAACTAACAAAATATTTATGTAATCTTGGTTCAGTTCAAACAGAAATTGCATGATACTAACAAATAGAATAAAATCTCAATCAAATAACAAAAATTCATTTAGACTCAATTCACTGGCTAATATAATCTGTCAAATTTATTCTATTTACTGTTCAGTAAGAATATATGCACTACAAGTTGCCCAACTCAACACCTAAATTTGAGTTATAACATGTTTAGTTTCATCACCTACACAGAGAGAGAATGTTGAATTTGCAATTCTGTTGCCGTACTGCACACTTACTTTATATTCACCTAAAAAGCCAATAAAGCTATATGAGCCTTGGCCATCACTTTGACCTCTCAAGTTCCCAGTCCTCCAACTTCTCAGTAACTTTTCAACCACGTCACCAGCAGGTAGGTTTTTAAGATTGTTGTCCGTAAGACACATTTGGTAACACCCATATGGATGGAGTGCTGTCCAAAGCATAATCCCATTAACTGCAGGATGTGAGAAGCCTTCTCTTAATACTTGATCAAGATATATTGCCTGCGTAAGATATTGTGAGGAACACTCATTGGATATGAATATTTAAATGTTGTAAGTCATTATCATAATAGAATGTGTGTGGTATGGTGTGACCTGAGTTTGATGATCAAATTGGTTGCTGATATCAACTTCAGTGAGCCAAATAGGAAGCTTTAGAGTAGCCAACTTGTCCAGGATTGCTCTCGCTAGAGGAAGATTAGGTGTGGAAAAATGGCTCTCCAAGCCAATCCCATTCATTGATACTCCTTTGTGTTGAAGTTCTTTTATCCTCGAAATGTATATGTCTACCGTGGAATTAGGATCTTTGCAAGTCTCAATCACATTGTAGTCATTCAAAAACAAGGTTACCAAAGGATCTGATTTCTGTGCTGTCAAGTAGAAGTGTAAGGTTGCATCAGGACCGAGCCGTTGCTCATAGAAATCAAAATGCAACATTTCGTTGCTAACATCCCAATGTATGAACTGTTCTTTGTATTTGTTCATCAGGCTTTGTATTCTTGAGTTCACAGCCGATTTCAGGGCAGTGCCCGTTAGATTTTGAACCCATGCTGGATTATACTTGGGGTCTTCCCAGAATATGTTATGGCCTCTAGCAACTATTCTGTTGGCTTGAACAAATTCTAACATTTGGTCCGACACGCTGTAATTGACCTTCCCTTGCTCAGGCTCTGTGGCATACCATTTGAGCTCATTTTCGAAAACAGCTGCATTGAATCGTTCGACAAACCATGTCTGGAGGGGGAAAAAAATGAAACTATTTCAATTATCTGCAAAGGGGCCGTTTCACCTTTTATTAGATCTTTACTGTCTACGATTTGTTGCAAATGCTCGTGACGGATTACTAGACGTTTAAGCTTACCTGGTATGCCTGATTTCCAAGAATGGTACTTGCTATTGCTGATCCAAATGGGAAATCCTTTGAGATTTGCTGTATCCTAATGGTTGCATCTTTGACAGCTTCTCCCTTGCTATCTATCACGTGAATCATCACAGCGCGCTGCCTTAGCTGAAAAAACATGAACTACTGTGTCAGTATTGTTGATCAATTTAATCATTTCAAGTAAAAACAGAATCTTTAACACTCAAAAGGCTCTTCTCATCCATTTCTAGTAAAAGATTGTTGAGTATCTAACAATATTACGTAATTTATATGACAGCATCAGCATAAATTAATTTCGGAAATAAAGATGAAAATAAAATGGTGCCAGAATTTACTTTTTCAATCAAGTGATTCTGACTTTCTCTCCATTGCTTCTCAGTGAATCGCTGTAATGAAGTGCTTGCTGTTTCAACATCAATGTTCTTGCCTGTTGAACTCTGTGTAATCAATACAATGGGCAAAGAGATTAAAGCAGGTCTTGTGCAATCAAATCATTTGAGGCAAAGAAGTGTAACGGGGCAACTCTTCCTGTTCCTTAAGTTCCTTCTACTTCAGTTCAAGTCTGACCCTGAGGTTTCTAAAAATGTACAGGGGAATAGTATTGTCATATCTCTGAACTTGTTCATGTCAGGACCCATGTTATTTCGAATCTTAAGATAGCATACGAAAATGGTGACTACTGGTTTACCTTGAAGCTTATTGTTGATGATTTTGAAGGTGAATGAAGGATGAATCCACCCTTAAGAAATGACCAGCATCCACGCTTGGCCAAAACAGTCCCCACACAGTCAGATGTGTTACCGTCTGTGGATAGGATTGCTGTTACCATAGTTGATTCTACTCCATCCATCTTGACCCAGGCTGTTTTTAACAAGTTTTTATGTAACATATCAGTACAATTCCAAGCAAATGCAAATCTATTTCCTGAGGGGCATTATGAATCAAATTTGACGCAAAGTTCACAGCTTATGCAACTAAGGAAGCGGTCATATTTCCACGAAGCACATGCATGGTTTACTTTTTTTTTCTTCACCGTTTATCTAATTTGTGAGTCCTGTGATCGGATTGATGGACAACAGGTAAATATTTCTTAGAAGGCGGTGAAGCTCTTTTTTAATGAAAACAGTAACTGATTCTTAGAATGAAACTAAACGCTGGTTAATCTAATCAGCATCATATATATACCTCATGCGGCTTTTGCTTTGGCTATTGCCGCAATGTTGGAAGTCTGAATTCTGAAGAACCCACGTAAGGAGCTCAAGTTTACACGTAACTTCGCAAAGAAGAAGAGAAGAAGAAGAAGACTGAGAACTCAACTGGATAAAGAGTAAATCCCTTCGCTGAGATTGTGCAATGAAATAACTAGTCTGTGAGAATGTGAAGACTGGCTAATGCTGCGTGGAGGTTGATCTTTCAGAATCCCTCCATTATAAAGTGCCTCTTCTGGTTGTGCTTTACACTGAAAATGAACCACACGGCGGTGTCACATAGAAGCTATAACCAATAGTTTAGTGAGCTCAAAAGCAGGACATTCTAACAGTACTATGTATCATCAAAACAACTCTGGAAATAAAAGTTTGAGCCTGAAAATGTATATTGATAATCACTTGACGGATCCCTGGCCTAGTTACCTCTGTGTAAGCTGTGTGGTCGTATCCAGGTCCATCTGCAGTAATGAAACAAGTCATCAAAACTTGATAATAAACAAAATGACCAATCACCTATGTTAATGAGAGATGCTACCATGAGGAGCAGCCAAGGAAAGCATCACAAGGAGACTTAAAACCAGGAAAACCGTGACGAAAGAATGTTGCATGAAGTGCTTGCTTTTCTTGTTGGACCCCAGAAACACCATCTTGTTCACCAATGGAATAAGGCTCATCACAAGTTTGCTTCTTTTTCCCTCTGTATTTGCTTGCTTATGGACTACAAAGAGTGGTGGCAGAGAACTAAGATGTGTTATTAAGGACTGAAGAGGAGACACGGGTTCACAAGGGAAACAGTGCAGGCAGAGGGACCCCTAATGCTGCTGAGGGAGGGGTTCATGTGAACTTTAGAGGCACGTACCGACCAACCCCATATATACATTTCTCATCTCTTTTGCTACTCTTTCTCAACTTATCTTTTGCTTATGATTTCCTTTGCTTGTTAGTAACATCATTTGGTCATGAACTCCATAGTACGTACGTCAAAGGCACAAATTCCGTTATTTGGCTTTTAGCAGGGATTTGATCGTCAATTTCTACTCTTTGAATTGATGACGATTAAGGATCAGGTGTCAATTCATTATGTAGATCACATTTCAAACGCTTATAACACTACAAGACAATCATAAATTAGAAGCAGAAATTTACCTATGGAATAAAAATCGTAGCTAATTACCGACAGAATACAAAAGTATGTCGGTTGTATTCCGTCGGTAAATATGTCGTCAAAGTTTAGATCTTGCGACGAACACAATTATCGTCCGTAAAAGTGGAGGGAAGGAATTTCATGCAAAATTTCTGATGTCATATCGCAACGACGTAACCATTCCCGTCAGTAAAAATTACAGGAATGCTTCTCGCAATTAAATAGCGTCGGACATTTTCCGACAAAAATGGTTCCGTCGGTAAATTTTGCTTTGTTTAATAATCAACGTCGATTATTTACCGACGGAATAATATCCATTGTTAAGACGCAGTCAAGTTTACCGACAGACATTGTGATCCGTCGCAAAATGAAGTGACAAGACGTGGCGGGTAATTAATTGATGAATTTAAATATCGACATAAAATATATTCCGTCAGTAAATGACGACTTGTTAATAAATAAAACCAAACGACGTCGTTTGATTTATCTTCTGAACCCCTGCTATTTTCTTCTTCTTCCCGTTTGGTTTATCTTCTGAACCCCTGCCATTTCCTTCTTCTTCTCTCCTCTATCATCGGTTTTGGGCGATTCTCCTTGCTTCCGCCGTTGGTTTATACGCGTTTTCTGGCCCATCGTGTGTCGTTTTCCGATAAGCTCTCTATTTGGTTTTTTTTTTCTCCAAAAAACGCAGCTGTATATATTAACCGTGGGTTTGTTGGGTGATTTACATGTATTGTTGTTGGTAAATAATGGAAAAATGCATTTGTTTTGTGACTAGTTAGAGATTATACATATTGCCTATGAGGTGTTTGATAAAATGTCCCTTATGATTGTTGTAATGTTTTGTTGTAATTGTTGTAATAAAAATTTGTTGTAATATTTTGAAGAGAATAGATTTGAGATTGAAGTGTGAATTTGAGATTGAGGAGAAGGAATTTGTTATTGGAGTGTGAATTTGAGATTGAGGAGAAGGGATTTGAGATTGAAGTTTGTATTTGAAGTATGTATTTGAGATTGAAGTGAAGGATTTGAGATTCAAGTGTCTATTTGAAATTGAAGAGAAGAGATTGTGTAATTAAAGTGTGTATATGAATTGTGTATTTAAAATTGAATTGTGTATTTGAAGTGTATTCGAATTGTGTATTTGAAGTGTGAATTTGAAATTGAATTGTGTATTTGTAGTGTATTCGAATTGTGTATTTGAAGTGTATATTTGAGATTGTGTATTTGAACTGTATATTTAATTTGAAGTGTGTATTAAATTTATTATTTTTATCAATTATTAATATTATTATTTTTATCAATTAATATAATAATTGATAAAAAGTCGTCGTCGTCGTCTTTAATTTTTTAATATTATTAGTTTTATTGTTCTTATTAATTTAATTTTTAGTAATAATAATTATTGTTATATTTACTATAATACAGTTGTTTACTATATGTATTGCTTTAATAATATGATTATGATACATTTGTTCTTCTGCTTTGAGTTAATACAATAATTATTGAGTGTTTTGTCTTTTTTCTTACATTAGTTTATGATGTTGTATTACCATAAGTGTATTAAATTAAATGTTTCATATTCTTTTTCGTAGGCCTTGTATTGTGTTGAGGAGCGTCAATGATCTTGCTTCATTGTAGTTTGAAGTTATCCATCCATTCAGGTTAATCGTGCAACTAATTAATATTTACTGTATGTATTGCTTTAATAATACGACTATGATACCGTTGGATTTATTGTTAATACAAAGGGGGTCTTGAATTTGTGTTGTTATTTAGAATATTCTTATATTCATTGATGACTTTTTATAATTTTCTGTAATAGTCTAAGTATTTACTGTATGTGGAATCATTTTGAAATCAACTGTGAGTGGTTATATACTTAAACTTCAATTTGATTAATGCAAACATAGTATTAGCACAAGGAAGTAATACATTTCATAGATATAGGCTAGAAACCCGTGATGCAGTTCCTGTGAGGCTTATTGGTGAAATATTCCACAAGCTTGGGAGTTACAGCGAGAACTTGTTTTCTTGATTCACAGGTGTAAACAATGTCACATGATATAGTTTTGAAATCAATTATAGGTGATTAATTCGATCGATTAATTGTAGGTGATTAATTACTACGATTAATCAATCGAATTCAATGTGATTAATGCAAACATATTATTAACACAAGGAAGTAATACATTTCATAGACAAGACAATTCATTCCATAATAAACCCCTAGGATGATATATAGGTTGAAAACCCATGATGCGGTTCCCGTAAGACTTATCGGTGAAATATTCCACGAGCTTAGGAGTCATAGCGAGAACTTATTTTCTTGATTTATAAGTGTAAACAATGCCACGTACCATAGTTTTGAAATCAATTGTAGGTGATTAATTAAATTGGTTAATATCTAGGAGATCTGTAAAGTTTAGATGTTTTGTAAATTTTAGGGTGCCATGAAGGATACTAACTATGGAATCCCTGGTTTAAATTAACAGTTTTGCATAAATATGCAATATTGATAGATCTTGGATGTATAGACGATTATCACGTGATGATTTCATTAATCCTAAATTTGTTGAGGGAGTTGAAACCTTTATTCATTATGCATGTTCTCAACTTGCATATATGGATGGGCCAAAGATCAAATGTCTATGTAAAAAAATACAAACATATTCGTTTCGTTCCTATTGATGAAGTGAACGGGTATTTGTTGAGAAGATGATTTGTTCCCAATTATTTTCAGTGGACACAACATAGGGAACTGTTGATTTGTAGTATAAATCAACGGTTCCCATTTGGGTTTTAGATCGGAAGGAATCTTTGCATAGTAGTATAATCATACCAAGTGTTACATGAAACTTCAGCTAAATTTGATTTAAAACAAACATAAGTCTTATGCTTACCTTTTTTTTTTCAAACCAAGCCTTACGTTGTGGACAGTCCTTCTGGCAGTGTCCAGATTTTCTACAGAAATGACATTTGATATTATTTGCCTTCTTCTGGATCTTAAAGGATGACTCATTGGTGTTCAGTGATCCTTTCCCCTTTCTATGTTTCTTATGTACTTTCTTACCAGCTCCTTGATATTTCAAAAAATGGATGGAATGATTTCCTTGATTCTTAAGTCCTGTTTCCTCTTGAGCCAATATACTATGCAATTCATGCATGTTCCATTTATCTTTCATTGCATTATAGCTCATTTAGAATTGACCATACTCATATGGTAAAGAGTTCAAAATTAACTGTACAAGGAAATTCTCATCCACTTCCATTCCCAGAGACTTAAGTCTTGCTACAATATTTGTCATTTCAATGACATGTTCATGTATAGTACGATAAATATCAAATTTCATGGTGGTCAAAGTATCCATTAATGTCCCAACAAGAGACTTATCTGCTGATTGGGTGTGCTCTTCCATAAAACTCATAAATTTCATAGTGGTCAAACTATCCATTAATGTCCCAACAAGAGACTTATCCGTTAATTGGGTGTGCTCTTCCACAAAACTCATAAATTCTTTAGCACTTTCAGTTTTAGGAAGAGTTGACTTGATGTTGTTTGCTATGCTCATTTGAATAAACATCAAGCTTAGTTTGTTTGATTTTTCCCAAGCTTTATAATAAGCCTTTTCTTCATTAATACTAGTATCAGTAATAGTCGCAAGCTTCTCAACTTAAAGTGTCAAATCAAGTCCAATACACCAAGGTGAAATTGAATTTATTCACTACAGTCAAAAAAATTTAGCCCATTAAATATTGGTACATATGAAGTTTGTGAATGTAAAGACATAGGAACATAAATTGCAATAAACACACGCCTAACATTAATGCTTTGAGTTATAAACTAACATATTATGAAGATTCAAATGAAAGATTATGTTAACAATTAATGTACATTAATGTTCTCATTTAGGTGATACATTAATGCACAAAATAATCATAATGATGCTAATAATTTTTAACATTATTAGGTAATGATGCATACATTACTGAGAAATATTTATTATCTTTAGATAAATAAGTAAAACTAATAGTGCATTTACATTACCAAACAATCATATTCATTAATTATAAGAACAACCAATTAACCTTTAAGTAATTAATAAATTTCTTATATTAATGAATTTTAATATACTCATAGATAAACATCATTTAAAGCATCAATTTATAAGCGAGTGATTGAAAATTCTAGTCGGTTTAGAACTAATTATTCTAAAGATTTGATTACTTTGGTGATTCACAAATCTAAAATAATATTGTTCTAAATTTGATAAATGCATAAAATATTAAATATTCAATTATCAAGTCATAAACATACTGTCAATCACTATTAATAACGTACAAGCATACAAAACATTGTACATAATTATTATTAATCTTGATAATAGTGATGCTTGTCAAAATCCAAAAACCAGTTAAAATGCATATACTTCATCCTCATTTTTTAAATGCGTATATTGTACTGTTGATAATTACGATTAATTCTATAATTCACATACATTAACATAATTGTTCATGCATGCATTGTTCATATTCATTCATCTTTTATTGTTTAATAATATTAACAATCTTCACAAATTGTTCATCATTATCAAAAACAGCCAGTGACATAACAACAATGATGCACTGTCACACCAGCAGCACACACAGCTAATGCGATGGTCATCGATGTTGTCTCATACCACCAAGGGAAACATCATCACCATCGACAGTGAGGAGGGAAGCAGATAGTAAACATACGACATGGACGGTGTACCATCACGACCGACAATGCCTGAGATCACCAACTTCGACACATGATAGCATCATCAGTAGCATCTGGATCATCATCGAGGCATGATGTCACAGACCTAGTGAATTCACCATCATCCTCGATGTTGCAACATTCCAACGACGAGCACAAACGGTAAACACAGTCACGTTAATTACGCATCATCCTCGACAGTATGACACCACCAAGAAAACACAGACATTTCTCATGTGCTTCAAAAAATAAAATTGCCTAGCATGTGTGTGTATGTGTGTGTGTGTGTGTGTGTGTGTGTGTGTCATTCAGTTTTATCTAAACAGGAAAACATGAATATTTTTAGAACTAGAAAACATAATGGAGAATCATACAGTTCACAACTGGATGACTCTGATACCACATGTAAACTCTCACTTCATCATACGTTTATGCATAATCTTAAACATATATAATTCTCACATATAAAGTAGTCATACCTTGATCCATAAAGTCGTTTGATGTCGGTACGAAAATTAGACTCTTCAAATTCTCTTCTATATTTCTATTCATTTCCCCGCTTTTTCACTTTTGTCTCTTATGTGATGGTTATTGACAGAAGCAACTTAACAGGCAAGAATAGGACCAAAAGAGGCAACGTTTATAAGTGATTTTTGAGAAAACTACCTTTTAACTACCACACACATTATGTCGGTATTAAGCCTAAACATTTATTACATGAGACATTAATAATCTAACAGATACTCTCATCAGAGTAAAACTAGATTTGTTGGAATAATTTGTCAATTATACATGTAATCAACTTTAGAATGATATTCACATACTACAAATATAAGTTGTTGAGTTAACGGTAAATATATGATAACCTAAACATTGAATAATGTCCTTAACCAACAATATGATAATAGCAAAGGATTGAACAAACTAAGAATCACACTATTATTTTCTTTTTTTTAGAACTACAATTTTGAAGGAATGCTTAATATTTTAAAATCATGTACTGGAATACCAATCTTCTAGAGTCGGAATTTTGAACTTAGAAGGAATGCTTACGACATACACTATTTCATGTCTTTGCTGCTAATTCTCTGGAAGTGAATGTTCAGTAACTTCATAGTGAACAAGTGAAATTGACTTGTAATGTCCATTTTATGAATTGTTAGGCCAACAAAGTTAACATACTGTATTATTAGGCTTAATTGCTTGAACGTACTGAGGTTTAAAGGACATGTAGAAAGCTTAAAAATTAAAAGAAATACCCTGTTTTCAAGCATGAATTGTACAAGTAAAAATTATATGGGATTATTGAGAAGTCACGTCCAAACCTCATTTTGTTACTTTTGCGATCGTCCCATATGACAATTTGCCTTTGTTTTGATGATCATCTAGTGCGTACGGAAAGGATATCCTTTAGGACAAAAAAAAATCACACAACTTAAAGGGCCCGTCTTCGTTTGTTTACTTGTTTACGATTGAAATGGTGAAGTTAACTTGATTTGGACATGTTAACTTGATTTAGAATCCAATCTCAATCAAAGTGTGCACGAATTCAAGACAGCCTCCGCAAGGGACCCCACTGTTCACTCACTCTAGCTTTCCAACTAAGTTGACAAGAACATACAATTAAATTTGTATCAAAATAATACCACAAAGGCAATTCGGATGATTAAGCTTAGTAATGACTATCTAACTCAGAATTCCTGATTTCCAAAGAAGAATATATCTTAATTCGTTAATAAACCAATGATAATTAATTAAAATCTATCTACTCATTTAGTAGAATAAGTTAGCAAAGCAAAGATAACTTTAATGTCATATCAATAGTGACCTGCGGGTTCAGACGACTAACTCAGTTGACAGTAACAGTGAAAGTGACTCGGACGGTGTGTATCAAAAATAGTGTTCATCCTCAATAGGATCAAGGTTCAAGTCACGCTGGACACATGGTTATTGCAAGAATTAGAGAACAACATTTTCATAAAGACTAACGGCATTAGTATTACATACAATGAATTTGATTACACGTAATCTGGATCACGCAGACGCAGTAGCACAACTGTGGTATGCATATAATACCACTAACTAATCTTCCAGAAGCTCAACTGAATTGCCGTTCAAAATTTTTGCAAGAAACTTAGGATCTCATTGAGCATGACGCCCTTCAATCCTTCAAACCCCCTTCTTTCAGGTCATTGGTCATTAGCTAATGATGTCGATTTCTTTGATCTCCTGGACATATAAATCTTGGTATAGATCATTTTGGTTCTAATTGCTAAGAGAACATCCAAGCCAAATCCAATGATACATGCAATGGACATGATTGTGAACACAAGCCTATAGCAGTGGGCGCCAACGCATGTATTGCCACCTCCTGATGTTGGCGTAGCTTGTGCATCATACAAGAGTCCGGCAAGCAGGCCAGAGAAGAGAAACGAGCCAAGTGGAAGGTTGAGAATCAAGATGTTGTAAATTAGCCCGTAATATTTAAGGCCAAATAGTTCTGAGGCAGTTGGGACGGTGACCGCCAGACGAACTCCATAGCATATGCCAACAACAATTGAACCAACATAGAGTGAACCTGGCAAAGCCAAAGCCATCAGAAGGTAGCCCACAGCCATTAGAATCTGAGATGCTCCATTCCAAAGAGGCCTTGGTGTTCCAACTTTCCTGCAACAGAAATTGAAAGAATGATATCTTCAGACATGAATCTGGGTCAATCATGACTTTACCAGAATCAATAATAAAGCAAGTTCATTTCTTCCAAACAAAAATATAATAAAGCAAGTTCAGCCAGCCATGTTTCTTTATGATTCAAACTCCGTCAACCTCAAAAAGGAATTGCAATAAATGTCACACCACCAGTAAGTCCCAAGGGAAGGAACACTCCCTGAGCCTCTAGAGTCTAGTGTCTTTCTCAATGATGCACATAAAGACTAGAGAGATCATACTTTTGGAGGGGATTGGACGAGGATGAAGGGTTTATGGGCATGCCACTTATACCAAAATTGATTAGTTTCATCGTTATTGCTATTTGAAATCAGCACAATATAGTAACCAAGATTCCCTCTGCCTGTCCATCAGTAACTGACCCAACTATAGCTTTTCTTTAAAACCTTGGCCAGAAGGAGTAGGTAAGGTTATGTTAAGGCCAAGGGATAGCAGAACCAAATCTCCTGTTCTTATTATTTTGTGTCTATTCTGTTTTATGAAAATCTATCCATTCAATAAATGAAACCCACAAAAATTGGACGGATGAGATGGGTCAGGAACAGAGGGAACACACCATTTGGGAACAGAAGAGAAGATCTGTTCCCAGGGAAAGTAACACAATTAATCAAATAATCACCAGCATACGAACAGCCAGATTCTACAACCAATTCACAGAACCGACTTAAAGGTTAAAGAAATATACAAAAGTCAAATCACCATCTAAGTATTTGCAATCAGCCAACTACCACCATACTTGGTTTTCCAATAAAGAACACATGGGAGAAATTTACGAGAGAAACTTTGTGCACCTGATTCTAGTTGCTCACAGTTTTGAACAAGAAGATTAAACTGATAAAAAGATACAAAAGTAAGCATCCCTCCACAGATAATAAGATCCTAAGCATTTGGGAATAAATAAAAGAAAGAAGAAAATTGAAAGCGATACCATGATCATGACATTATAACCGTCTTTATCAAAGCAAGACGGCAAAAGTCATGCAATTAAGAATGTGAGAAAGAATAAACCACAACCCCATGAGATTCAATAATTTGACTTTAAATTTTAACTAATTAAAAAGTTGGTGTTGACGATACAGCCATCAACAGTCTGATTTTTCACATTTTCACCTCAACACAAGAAGAACAAGATGCTGATCAGGGAACGAACATAAAAGAGTAAACAAAGAAAGAAAGAAAAGCATTTGTACAATGGGTTAGGTTAGAGCTGATGCAAGTAATTAGTAAAAGGGAAAGAAAGACTCTTACTTGATGAAATATTCTGAGACCGAACCAGATACAATCCTCCCAAAGAATCCCCATATACTTGTTAGGGACACAAAGATCGAAACGTCAGCGTATCCAAGAGCCAAGCCAATTTGCCCCAAGTTGTTCATGACAGCCAAGCCTGTGCCAACCCCACAAAGAAACGACACAAACAAAATCCAGAAGTCCAGTGTCCTCATTGCCTCAAATATCGTGTGGTCCTCTCCCAACACCGGCTTCTTTTTCTCGTCCTCCACACACGGTGGTGCTACCGCCTGCCCGTCCTCCTCCAACCCAATTCGCTTCTCTTCAACAATTTCTCCGTCGGTTGCTTCTTCACTCAATAAGGGCTCCCCAATCCTACTCTCAACATCGCGCTTGGCTCTCACCGATTTCAAACTCTTTATTAGAGCGTAAAGAGGGACAGCCATCGGAGAAGCTAGCAGTATGAGTAAAATGATAGAGAAAGCTAGAGAAAGGCCAGAATTTGGACTCGAGATGAAGTTATATGCCAACAGATAAACGGCTACGATGACGGCTACAATGTTGAAGACAGTGAAGTACTTGAACTCTTCTTTCTCTTCTGCGTTAGTTCTAGCAGGAGGGATTTCATGGAGGAAGAAGACGGCGGTGAGGCAGACGGCGAAAGGGATGACTGCGAGCATAATAAGGAACGTGGAGGGGTCGTTGGAGAACAGCGCAGTGCAAAGGTCGGTGAATATGGCAGTGCTTAGACCGACATAACCCTTCAATATGCCGGATACCGGACCTCGGTTCCGGCGAAAGTTCCGTATGCAGGTCACCAGCACCGCCGTGTTCATCCAAGTCGTGCTGTTGCCTCCAAGACATAAGAAAATGCACATCTACACCATTATCAACCAAGCAAAAACAGTCCATTATCAGAATTTCATTGCAAACTCACGGTTGAGAGTTTAAGAATGTATATTAGATACCTGCCAGTATGCGAGAGGTTGAATTCGGCGACTAACGACAAGCCATTGAGCACCATAACCGATAAGCCCTTCAACGGAACCAATGAGAAGTATCACCGAAGTAGGCAAGCGATCGGAGGCGAGGCCTGCGAGCAAGCCAAAGGCTTTACCAACATCTTTAGCTACGGAGAGGTTGTTGAGTTGGAGTTGTGTCAAGTTCATGAGATTCTTGAGAGCGTCGGAGTAGTTGGAGAAAGTGTAGTTGTTGCCGGAGATGGCTTGAACCCAGACAGCGGTGACAAAGCCGAGCCATTTCAGGGCAGTGGTGGTAGTGGCAGAGGATTGAAGATAGCCCATCAAAGTTAACAAACAAACTTTGATATTCAAAAACAGACTTCTATGTCTGTCTGTACAACCAAGGTAAGAAGTTGGAAAATTTCGGTTTTGGCTTAGAAGTTAGGACGTAGGTATCCAGAGGACTTATAATGCGTTATGCAAGTCATTTGTTTTATTTTTATTTTTTTTGGTAAATGAAGCGGTTTTGCTGTATAGATTAAATCGGTTGTGACTGTAGATGCAAAAGCGACACGTACGGTTCGCAAGCGTGTAGATATTTTGTTCTTGTAGACGATGGAGCAGCTAGCTTGCCGTTCCACTTGTATTAAAATATAGTCCTGTGAAGAAACAAAAATTGGAATTCTTTCCTTTTCAACAAAACCTGCAAGTTGGCCACTTTAAACGCTTTTTAAGTTACTTTTATGTTCTCCCAGCCTTTGTCGTTAAAAACTAATCGTAGCAACCACTTTCAAGTACAAATTATGCATTTAATATTCAAATTTTTCTTTCGTATCTATCCAATTTTGAACCTTAATCGTTTAGTTTAACATTAGGTATGAATATTTTTCATGCTTATACAGATGATAGAGACGCTATAAGTGTTTCTGGATTAAAAGATACGAGAGTCACAAACATAAAAGAAAGATTTATCAGAGGTGAACTGATGACTTTGTTGAACCGGGAAGAAAGCTAAAGTGCTGGATTTAGACTGGAACAGTATCCAGCCACAAGCCGTAGTTCGGTGGTGGGCTCAACTCGGCAGCCGCCCTTTAGCATGTGAGAGCTGTCTTCTCTTCTGTACGTTTTGTACCTTTTTTCTCTTCCTTACAAGCGCGTTCATGGTCATGCCGTCATGGGCATATGGGAGGGAACGACTCTTAAATCAAAATTAAAAAAATTTCCATCTGTATCTTTAATTTCATATTGCCTTTTAAACAGTTTACTTTAATGAATAAAAGCCAACAATTATGTCTTCATTTACAATCTTCTAATTTCAGTGTCACTTCATTCTGAAACGACAAGCACCGCTTCGTCATTAATGTTGAGATGCTTACAAAAACACTCCTCATGAGATCAATACTGTCCCTGATGAGGGCTTTATCTTTGAAGAGCCGTCGTGTCCAAGGAAGGCCGGAAGGGTCGCGGACTTAGTTGGTTTAGTCCACAGTTTCTTCTTTCTGTGGCTGTGCTATTGCCGTGTTGAGTTACCTCACCACCGTTACTTACTTATTAGGTGTACAAGTCATAAACTCACATGGGCAAACTTTGCGTGTGAATATATTTGGAAGTCCTGTTTCCAGTTAAGCAACAAACTCGGCACTAATTTGACATAATTTGCCCATTTGGAAACTCTGAAAGGTCTGGACCAAAAACACAAAAACTCTGATAGCTGATTTCTCTTTGCTTTTCGAGCTTGCTTTTGTGATCAGAAGGAGGTGTGTGCAGAAATAACTCCATTTTAAATGATGGTCACTTTATGATAAAAAGTATTGTTAGATTATTTGGAGGGATAAGATCTTCTTGCCCTTTTAACCGATTCCTATTCTGTGTGTCATGAAATCATCACCATTCACGTAACCATCAGGCGACCAGATCAACGGCTCAAATAAAAAAAGACAGAATACAAACTGATTCAATCGTACAGAGTATCCGTACCTTTATTTAGATCCCTTCCATGTGAAATCCAGCATTCAACATAAGTATAGCGTATATGGAAACAGTGCAAGATACTGAAAATCTTCCTGAAAGATGCTTCCATTGTTGATAAGCTTTCACAAGTGGCCTCAATCATAGCGTGGCCTCCCAAGAAAATAAGGACCGACAGAATTTGTTTCCAGTGATAAGGACCATAGCTTATGCAAGGTCCAAAAAATTTCATACCCCACATTTGTTATTATCAATTAGAAAACGAAAGGGACAATTACAAAGATAGGTCGCTTACTTCATGTATTTTAAAAAGATAATTCTTATTTTTAATATAATTTGTTATTTTAAAAAATGAATATCATAATTTAATTCAATCTCCTTCACTCTTTTTCTTTATTTATTTATTTCTTTTCTTTTCTTCTCTCTTTCTCTATGTTTTTCCCCTCTTTATTTAAGATTATTTATTATATTCAAAATAAATTGGACCTTCTCAGATCTAGGACTTAGCAAAATTTTAACTAGATATTAATGATAATAATAATGACGACTTTATTTCTAAGTATAACAAGTGTGTTCAAAAGAATTATTCTGTATGTATTATCTTATTTTATAAATATTATTTATCAGTTATATCACTATTAAATATTTGTATTTTCCTCACTCTACCAGAATAATTACCTTACTCGATCGAAAGCACAACTTTTGTACGTAATGAAATTACTTGCATCATAATATCTAAAATAAAAAAGTTGATAGTATGAAAAGTATTTCAACTAGTCCTCGTTACAAAAAAATAATCCACCGATTCTCATTTTAAAAAAGCTACTTTTAATTATTTTAAGCGAAAATAAGAAAAGACATCATCATTTAATATAATATATTTTTAGTGGCTTAATCAAATAATATACTTTTATGTAATATCGGTTTCTCCTTTTTGTCTATATTCTTTCATGACAGCTTAAAATAATCGACAAACATGAGTATTATGAAAAGGGAATCTTAATGGCGTACTATTAACATAGTATAGTGATCATGATCACTTGATTTTTCGACTAAGAACTTAAGATTTTGGGAATCATTAGAAGGTCCAATTATGAAATAAGGAGACTGATCAAGAAGCTAACAAGAAAATTGATTGTACATGTTCAAAATTAACATTTCTTACTTGTACTTAATGGTATAAAGAAGGAAAAGGAAGAGCATAATCTCTAGTACAGGTGAAAGACTAAGAATGAAAAGTAACGTTAGAGGTAGATTTACGAGAATGCGATGCAATTGCTATGTGTTGCTCATGTTCAATGAGTGTGGGCAAGTGGGGCTTGTGTAAATTATCTACTGGTAGACCCGCACTGGACTTATCACCAGTACCATATCAGATATGTTGCTCTGCGTTTTTATCTTTGATTTAGAGAAAGAAACCAAGCCTGGATCTTTTTATGTTTCTACTTTTTCTACTTTTTGTGATTGCTGAAATTGACAGCAAAGCCGACAGCGGTTTTGTATGCATTACAGTGTGGGCACTCGGCACTCATCCTCGTCACCACAAGACAAACTTGTCCTAATCCAGCTTGCAGCCAATTAAATCGCATGGTTAAATCTTGTTCTTTTACAAAATTCGTGCCCATCGTGAATCCTGGTGATAACTTAAGCCGCTTGTTGTTATCGTGAACTGGTCTCTTGTGAACTTTCTTTTTGTGATTCATTTTCCTGGATAAAACACTCCAATCCCTGGAAGATTCTGTACCCCGTGTTACAGTCTGGATGAGGTGAGGAATTATGTTGAGTTGTTCAAACTACGTGAACATTCTTTTAATAGTATACATTCACAGAGGAACATGGTTTCCTTGTGCTTCTGTGTATGCATATTTGATTCTTGTGGCATTTAACAGCTATAACTATTCTTGGACTCTTCCAATAATGATAGCCATGTAGGGTCTTAAGATTGTCAAATTAAACAGCAGCCACCCACTACATACGGCTTCAATTTGTTTGCTCTTGCTGATATTTTTTCTACATCTTTGTCGTAGCACAATAGACTGAGCTGTTTAGATGTGACGTGCATCCATATTAGAGGGCGGGTATTAGTTCTAAATCGTTTTGTCAATTAAGACTTTGATCTCGACAGCTTCTACAAAGTTATTCATCGTAATGCTTATTTCCTATGAATTTAGAACATTTAAATCTTAACAATTCCAATATGAGAATAGTTATATATCATATAATTTATATTTTATGAAAAAGAAAGGATACAAAGTGAGAAATATTATATTTTTCACTTAACACACACGTAAAAAGTTCTCATTTTTAGGTATAGATATACTATTTCTTCATTTTTATTCAACGCAAAACTTGCGTTAAAAATAGGAAAACTTGTATGCAATTTACCCAAAATACTATGGTGTTATGGATTTCTAGAAAAGATCCTTTCGCCAAGAAAAGATTCTACGACATGAAGATTAGATGAGATGATGATTTTTATTAGATATGCACGTCAAATGAACACAATCTGTCAGCATGAAAACCTAGGTACCTAGTATCCTACCACTTCTCCCCCAGCAAATTAAAATACTTCTACAAACATCAAGGATACTAGTGAACCATTAGGTAGGTTTTGTTTTTTTGGAATCAAAGCAAATAAATTACACGAAAAGAAAGAAGATTCATCCCGAGGTTTTCTGCGTAGAAGATGATCCATCAATTGGTATGAAAAGTTTTTCTATAGAGCCTTTTGTTTTGTAGCAAACTTCTGTTCCTGCACAAATGCATCATGCATTGTTTTCCTCGCACCTGTCCCGCAATTACAGTGCCCGCCATTTTTGTTATGGACAACGACATTGTTCTGATCAATCCAAGAGCTCTTAGTACACAACTCGCTTATCCCAACGGAGGAATGAGTAATTCTTGCAAGTGCAAGTCTTTGTGTTGGAGTTTTTCCTCTCTTTTATTAAGAGGATTGTTAGATTATGTCCTTGTAATCAATCAATTGGTTGCAATTTTAATTTATGATAGTATTATTTAATTAATTAAAAAATTCTTTAACTTTATGTATCATATTAATTACATTTGATTCTTTAATACTAAAGATAAAATCCTTAGAATAATTACTATGTAATTAAAATTATAACAAGATCATAATTATGTTATTCAATTTGCATTTATATATTATTACCAAATGTTCATAGCTGTAGTTTCATCGAGACGGAATATTGATGAAACGGTAAAACTTACATATATTATATTTCTGTCTTATGAAGAAAGTAACTGATCTCATAAATTAAAGTATAGAGATATTTAAACTAATGTGTGAGTGCTTATTAAGGAAGAAATTCATTGAACTAACCTAATTATGAGGATCCCAAATGAAATATTACTTATTTTCTGTAGAATTTTCATAATGATGGTTGCATAATTGATCTTTAAACTTGAGATTATCAAGTTATCTCATGTGAAAATTATTGCGTTTTGATGCTATTTATAAATTGTCCTAAGATAATTCAGTCAATAGTACTTGGATAGAGTATGAACCATACAGAGATAGTTTAAGTAATTCAATACAAGATTCGTCATTCTAAAATAATTAGACAGAATGTTCTATTGTTCTTAATTACTATTGATTAAGGAATTTTTTGGCAAGAGTGAATTGACATCTGAAAAGGTGTTTTTAAATATTAATTTTAAATTAATTACTAATTAGTAAGAACCAATATAATTGGATACAAAAGAGTAGACATTATATCTATAATTTGCCCAATTAGATCATTGGATGATGATAGATATCACAATCGTATATAAACATGTTAAATCAAACTACTTTGACATTTATAATATTTGAGTGGTTATGATATGTCGCTTGATTTATGATTATAAGTTGTTTAATTGAAGAATTAAAGATAAATTAAAATTTTTGATTCATCTAATTCTAATTATGAATTATAATTATAATTTATACTTATGAGCAATATATTAGGAACCTAATGTGTGATACCCCACTCCCAGTTAACACGTGCCCGTACGTCCATCAACGTTCATGCACATGCCTGGTGCAAGCAGTGCGTTAGAGCAGCCGCATTCACTTATATCATGACATCATAATTAAAAGCACGCATAACACAATATCTAGAACTCAATTCCTCATGTCATTTCATAAAGCATAATGTACATATATACACAACATCAAAACTATAAGAATCTACTGCTCTTTTACACATTCTACATGAAAAAGGAATTGTGCAAAAACTCTATATAACTCTTTAGTCTCAACTAACTGACCTTTGAACCATATCTTGAGTCCAAAAGCAGTATTAGGGTTCTTCTAGAATGTCTAAACAACTAAGTCTCCTTTCTTGTATGTAGTAACCTGATTTCCATATTGAAGGCTACAACATTAGTTGTCATTGGAATTTATGAATTTACATTTCATTCACATGCACATCATTAACATATACACACATTAAATATGAACTAGAATACATTACAAATATAGTATATGCACTCAATTGAGTTAATCCGGGGTATGAAAACTTTAAAATGTTCATTATGTGAATTGTAACATGTTTATGCCTTGAATTTTAGTATGATTGAGTACAATTAGTAAATTTGGAATTAATTGATATAATTGAAAAATTGAGGGATTATAATGTATTGTTGGTCTATGAAAAATGTCAAGTAATATAATAAATTGATATATGAAAATTTGGATGATTTAGCCTATAATTGAGTGACAATTGGCATTGATCATTGTGGAACAAATTGACTAGTAAATTGATGACAAATGGCATTGTTTAATGGACAAATAGCTCCTGTACTTAAATGATATGTGACCTAGCTTTAATGGTAACATATGGCAGCACCTATGCTTGATAAGTGTTGAACATGCCATAAGATACATGGTTATTCAATTACATGACACCTAGCATCTTAGTTGGTGAGTTTCTACAAGAGTAAGTTTAGTTCAACTTTCTCTTCTTCTTTCTTCACACACACCACCAAAACCCTCACTTCTTTCATCAGCCTATGTACGTTTATGCTTATGTCCAATTTCTATACAAAAATCCAGGTTTTACCTTCACAAAGTTTAAGTAAAAGATCAGTTTAAAATTGCCCACATGTTCTAGTGAAAATCCAACCAAGTTCTACCTTGAATGTGTGATGTTTTTGCTTACTTGGAGTACTGTATTGACTTGATATTTTGAGCTGGAATTGGAGTTAAACATGTAAGTAAATGATTATTGTTTATAGCATATTTGATAGAGAATTGATGATGATAAATTAGGAAGAATTACATATGGAGTGTTTTATTGAACATACATCTGTATTTTGGCTATAAATGCATGAAATTGATGACGTTAGACATTTAAGACATTTTGGAACATTTGATTAGGAGAAGTTGTTGTCTAAATACCTCATTGTCTAGGTCATAATGGTCATACAAATCTGACTCGAAATCTGCTTAAGAAGATCTGGAAAAAAATTGCAGAACATGTGATATGGAAAAATATAGAATAGGTACTGTTTTGGGGTTATGAACAATCATGACTTGTTGAACTGTGTATTGATGTTACTAAACTGAAACTGAAGTAAAAATGAAGGGGTCATCAATTGTACATGATAGAATTTTGATAATGACATGTTTGATTAATGGATTTAGGCTGAAAAAGAGGCAATGTGTTGGAATGTTATGAACTGGAGAATTTTCATTGAACATGCTTCAGTATTTTGATTATATCTTGATCTGTAGATTTCAAAATGAGTTGATTATTAATTCAGATTAAAGTAGAGACATATGGCCAGAAATTTATTTAAGAAGTAGAATTTTAATTCTATATATAAGAATTTCAAAATCTGGCTTGAAATTGAGTCTTGGCTTAGGCTATAACATTACCCGAGGCAGAAATCATATCTTATTGCTATCGAATCAATTATATTGATGTAGGCTGAATCAGAAAAAAGTGTCTTCATAAAAGTTGTAGGTAATTCTCTTATCTTTCAATTTTTTATAAATTTTGGAATTTTTTTATATTGTAATTCAGAGATATGAGTTGTACAATTTGAAAGCATGATCATGCACTAGCTAAAAGTTCAAAAGTACTCAGTCTGTAGTATTGTGAGCATAACTCATAAAATAATTAATCAAATTGTATGATCTTGGTGTCATTAGAAACTTAAGACCTGGGAACATTTTTCTATAAGGAAGTGTTACTAAATTACACCATTTACCTAGTCTGAATACTCATGAAAGGTTGACCCAAAAGTTTGTTTTAAGAAAAGATCTGAAATGATCAATGGGGTTGTGATATTAGACTCCAATTGTTTTATTGAGGTGCAAACCCTAAGTATAGATTAACTTATGTGAGTTTTGAACTATGAATGATCATGTGATGTGAAATATGGAAAAATAGCCTCGATTTTCATTGAAGATACATTGGACAAATTTTATATACATAGATGTGCATAAATGAATACTTATACATTTGTTCAAAATTGTGATATGCGTAAATGTGTTTTGCATGATATAAAGGAGCATTTAGAGTGCCATCATCCAAAAATTACTGGGACTTCAAGGCAATAGATTTTTGGAGCGATTGGTGAGTAACCTAGATGATCTCACTTAATATATGTTTGCTATAGATTATGTACCGAATGTGGAATGAACTGTTTGTACTGATTCCGGACATGAAGGTCCAAAGATTCTGATTGATGAATGTGATATTGAAGTATTCCTTAAATGTAAATTTGGTGAAATATATGTTACTCAACATTTTTTCTTTGAATGTCGAACTAATATTTGATGATATATGTATATGGGACTAAAAATGTGATTGAATAGGAATGAGATTGAAAATGGGAATGATTGATTGAAAATAGAATTGATTGAATATGAATGAGATGCATTTCATACATGAATATATGATCAGATAATGATTGCTATGACATGAGTAGCCACCGAAAAATGAGCTTAAAGCTCCGAAATTTTAAAGCTACGAAATGTGGTATAAAGCCAAAGGCTCGATATATACAATGAGCCCTACATCTGCAACGGATAAGGGACAATATCAATGAACCCGATATTCACAATAGATACAAGAAAGTTTAGGCACTCAGTCACAACAATGTCATAATTGAAAGTGGGTCATATGAACATTGCATAGCACTTATTAAGTGTAATTGACTGGTTGAATTGTAATGTGAATATGTACTTAAATGAGATTGGGATATGTGCATTCTATGATATGTGGTGCAAATTGTTAAATGCAAAATTGTGAATTATATGCTTATATGATTTGATATGTGGTATGAATTGGGTGAACTATCAAGGATGGTTACATAATTGAGTTCGCAAAACTCATCAAAATTGCAACATTGATATTTCAGGTTCAAGAGAGGACATTAGAGATAGACAGACTCTACGAGAAAACTAATTCTTGTGCTTTTATTAAGAAATGACTCAAAGGTCGGTCAACTGAGACTAAAGGATTAGTTAGTAGTTTATGTGCATTCCTCTATCAAGCAGTATGTTACGTGTAGGGATTTGACATTGTATATATTTGGATGGTTTTGTAAAGCTACAATGTAAGTGGTGTTTTTATGAAATAAAATGAGGAATGCAGTTGGTTTTAAAAGTTGGTGACTTTTTTAGTATAATAGTTGATGCCATGATTAATTTGGATATGTGATTGCTTTAACATGCCATTATTATAGATTATATGTGTTGGCCCTTGGATTTTTTTCTTTAGTTAATTATGGTTTACATAAATTATGATGTTTTGATGGCTTAATTTTATTTGGAGTTAATTATTATGTTATTGTTAGTAAGATCATATGACATAGGTCGATTGATTTAAAGTGTTAAGATTATAAGAATGTTCAAGGATTTTTTGATAAGACACTTAAGTATAAAAGACCATAAGCTTATAAGCTCATTAAGGGTATAATTGGAAGATGAAAATGTCGTCTTGCATTTAAGAGAAAGAAAAACGAAAATTAGAAGAGAAAAGAGGGAGAGAGTGTCGTTGGAGAGAAAAGAAAGGAGAGAAAGAAAGGGGAGTTAGGTTTTTATTTTTCTTAGGCTTAAAGAGTGATTTTGAAGTTGTTCAAGAAGGGAAAAAGGAAGAGGAAGATTAGAGCTTCCATTAGAGCCAAACATCTCATTATGTGGTGAAGATTCAAGATAAGTTTGTTCTTAATCTTTTGGATTTTTGAAAGGTTTAAGAATGCTAAGATGTGTAGGAAGTTGTTGATCAATGGTATATAAAAATGTTTTGATCTTTTGGTTGATGAACAAGTATAGCTTATGAATTAGTTTGTGAATGATATTGGGTTAAATATGAAGTAGAAGAGATGGTTTAGGTTTAAGATGGTATATATATGAAAGGTGGGAAGTTAAAATCTGGGAAAATATGCTTTTGTCAAATTTCGTTGCAACCAACTTGAAAGATGAAGTTCACCACGACCAACTTGTAAGTTTTCACAGGAACTTTTCCTCTCTGGAAAAGTTCACCACGGTGAACTCAAATTACCAACACAGAACATGCTTTGGTATTTTAGGCATAACTTTTGGTGTAGTTATCCAAATGGACTAATTTTTGATTTGGTGTAAACTAGAGACATAGCCTACAAATTGTATGAAGGAATAAAGTCTAAATTCAGTCTCTAAGGATTTCAATTTCGTGGTGGAATTTGAATATAGAATTTTGTTCAGCATGAGAAGTAGTTTAAATTGTTGAGGTGTGACTTTCCAATTTCGAAATCAAATTAAATGGAATTTTGGTTATTGTTTAAGGAAATCAAGTGAGACAAGAGAGGCAAGAGGAGCAAGGGTCAAGATATCCCTAAGCAAGCTTGTAAGCAAGGACTTCAAGGTGGGTACATTTTTATAATAGAGTAAATAAGCCACTCATTCTTTTCTTTGAATCAAGGAATCTAAATGATTTCAATTGCATCATAGATGTTGCATTTATTTGCTCTTGGTTGGATTGTGAAATTATTATATGTTTGCTACATGAATTGTGTTGATGATGTATGAAAAGATTTTGCAAATGATTCTTTTGAAAGGATGCAAGTTTATGAAATCAGGTTTTTCGAAAATTTTTCTTTTGAAAT
Source organism: Erythroxylum suave (assembly GCA_027563595.1). Lineage (NCBI taxonomy): Eukaryota > Viridiplantae > Streptophyta > Magnoliopsida > Malpighiales > Erythroxylaceae > Erythroxylum > Erythroxylum suave. The sequence continues at coordinate 46,028,439 of JAOSBN010000179.1, forward strand.
ATCTCATGTGCATGAAAACCAAGTTTCCAACAAGGTGCCATTTGGGCAAACTATTTTTGATTAATGAATTACATGTTATATGGGTCTGGTGTAATCCATTCAAGAATGTCATGTGCACGTTGACCAAGAAAAGGCTTCTCCCGCTTACCCGCTAGTGGTACAGAGCTCCTTTATGGACTCCCTCATATTTACGTCTACGTAAGACCCCCATAGGGAATTATGATAGTACGTTAAGTTTTACGACTACACAGGACCATGAAGTAGAAATGTGTAGTTCGTCATGTTTATGGATTTACCCAAACCATTCTGATGTGCTTATATGCTTTTGAAATGTTAGCAAGTTTGATGTATGCATGATTTATAATTGCTCATAAACTGTTTGATAAAGTGAGAATTTTAAGAAATAAGAGTTTGGTGATTTTTCATGCGAAATTATTATGGTTTCCAAAATGTATAATGGCAATGAGTTTTAAAAATGGTTTTTGCTTGTTTCTCAATTATAAGACTGTTACCCACGATCTTTAAGCTCACCCCCATTCAGGTGATAAGCAAGAAATCGAATAAGTCAAGAGTCAAGGCATCACTCCAGTTTGCATGTTTTGTTTTTTTTTGTAGTTAGATTATGTAAAACAATGCTTTAGTCGCATTTTTGAGCGATTCTAGCTTTTAAAAACTTTGTATTTTGGATTATGATATAAGAGGGCTCGAAATGCCCACTAAAGCATTATAAAACTCTTACTTTTGTCATTAATGAATTATATGTTTGGTTTTGTCTATAATTTTGCATATTTTTATAAAGTATTCGATTTTGGAAATGGGATTAAGATTTTGAGAAATTAGTTATGGTTAGATTCTTATCCATTTTGTTTTTGGGTTGTAATGAATATGGTTAAAAGATTTTAAGTTTGCATTCTAGCAAGATGGGCAGATTGAGTTTTGAATTCTGCTGCAAGGGGTTTTCGCTGTGGCGTAATTCACGTGGCAACTTGGTTGCTGTGAAGATTATACTTTTCGCCGCAGTGAAATCGACAGTGAAGATACTTGATTCCACGGCGACGCCCGCCTTTGCTTTCGAAGGATTTTTGTTTCAAATCTCCAAATTCTAAGCCTCCCTCCCCGCTCAAGCTTCACGATCCCAAATCTGATGTTGGGCTCCGGAAATAAGGTCCAACAATATACCAGAATGTCCACAGGGTGTTCCGGTATATAATTTATGGTAGTGGGGTGTTACATTGTACCTGAAAATTTACGTTGCAATTTCGATGAGTTTTGTAAACTCAATGAGCAAGCCATCATCGATGCGCTCACTTTTTATAAATCACATAAACAACTCATATTTTAAATTCACAGATAATTCATATTATCATATAAGGCACATCATTTCTGTAAAATCCCATCACCGATGAGAAGGGTAAAATAGTAATTTGGAATAGTTTATGAGTGCTTAGAATTGTCTTGATATGTTCA
>JAOSBN010000179.1:46030005-46041425 GCA_027563595.1 Erythroxylum suave
AGATTTAGTGAATTTTTGAGATTAATTTGGAAATGATGGATTAAATTAAAGTGAGAGGACCGATTGATTAATTTTCTAGATAATGTTTTGGCAATATCCGGCCCTATAGAGATCCGAATTGAGTAATTTTGGTGTCTATGAGTTCCTAAAGCATAGAGGAATTTTGTTATTATGGAGAGGTTGCCTAGATTATCCTATGTGAACTGTCTCATTAATCGGGAGCAGTCGACCCGAAAGTGTGGTTTTAAAAAAAATGAAATAAACATAAATTGCAAGTTTGATGATTTTAGTACGACTAAACCCTAGACATACTTGAGTTGTGATATAGTAATGGTTTTTGAGATAAAATATATGGATTGATACCGGGATTGTCACGAACATGCATTGTACATATTTCAATTCCTGCATGTGCATTATTATACATTTCTGATTGTACAATTAGGAGATTTTGCCACGATCGTGACAGAACCAAAAATTTTGCCAAGCCACGATCCTGATTTAACCAAAATTTTGCCAGGCCATTATCATGGGGACTATGCCACAATTATGCTCTGCATTTTCTTCCTCATTTCTTCCACAAATTCAACATACATAATAACATCATCTTCACTCCAAATTTTCCAATATTCACATCCATTTATGCAACTTCCTTACTTGAAAATTCAACTGCTATATTAGTTGCATTAAAAACCACAAACTCATTCAATTAATCCCTTTTCATTCACTTAACTTCATTGTACATAAAATCCTAACTCTTTCCCTGTTTTTATCTCTTTAATAATACATTAATAAACCATCTCTATAGTTCATCATTTAGACGATATAACCTCATCTTTTTTACCTCAATTTCATCTCAATACCATTCATAAGATAATAATAAATCATAATCCATATTATATACAAAAACAGGATAACAAAAGTATCCATACATTCATCAATGTTTCAACACGTATTTGACTCCATTATCACTATCATTTTACCTCTATCTATCATCCTAGCTCTTCTCACTTCAAGAACATAACTCAATATCTTTCTTAAACGTAAATCTCACTTTCATCAGTACTTAATCTACAATCAATTTCCTCTATATTTTTTAATACTCTAAAAAACAGAATACAACTCATGCATTTATTCATTAATTTTCTGCACTCATCATTAACACAAAACATGACATAAACAATTCTCTCTATTCATCAACTTTCAAATCTCATTATAACACCATTTTTATATATCATATATCTCAAAAACATATTTAACATAACTCATAATTTATTTATTATCATAACGACAAAAACAAGCCATGAATATGTCCATTTATTCATTCATTCACGACACACATATATTCAACACCATTTTCAAAATCATTCAATCCCAAAATAATCACCATATGTATCTCATTTACAACAACCCATGAAGATTAAGGTATAACTTAATTGATTTACTCAAAGCTTCTTCAAAATCTCCAAGAAACCCTAGCTCCTTATGCTACATGGTCACCATCATGGAGAGTGGAGTAGGTTAGGTTTTCTAGTGGCAAGATGAAGAAGACAACGAAAATGGAAGTAGCAAGTAATGAGTGAGAGCAAGGTTCAATGTTGATGAAGATTGGTGAGTGTCGTGGAAATGAAGAAGAGAAGAAGAAAGCAATGAAGAAGATGAAAGCATGAATTAAAATGAAAGACAATAAAGAGTGTGTCTTCCAATTGAGAGAATCGTGAGGGATAAGTGGTGAGTGATAGTGACACTTGTCACTGCCACTTGTTACCTCCCCATGGTTTCGTTTGGCCTCTTTTTAATAACTAGTTCATTTGTCTCCAATTTCTAATTCAATTGTCTTCTAATTTTCTATGACACTTGTCATTAAATCCTAAAGTCACTTATCAAAAATTTCTACTACCAATTGACACTTATTTCTATTACCACAATTTAATTGTCTTGCCATTTGACATTTTTTCTAGTTCATAAATACCCAAAGTCTCAGAAAATTTTCAATTTTCACTATAAATTCTAAATCAGTAATATAATTCACTAGATCAATTTTCAAGACATAATAAACTCACTATTCACATCTTAATCATTCAAAAATCATTTACACTCAGAAAATGTCAATTGAGAGCATGAACAATCATTGTAATGTGTGCAAATATCAATAATCACATGTGTGTATGCTTGTATTATACATGAGCATGAAATGCATTTTTCTAATTTCTTGATGCTATTTCTTATTTACAGAAATCTAGGGATCTAACCCTTATTATGGGAAAATGGGATACTATGTAATGAGTCACACATAATGAGCAATTTAAAGGAAAAAAATCAATTTCAATTAAGTTGTGCTTAATTATAAAGTTTGAGAAACTTTAGAGATCAAATATGAGATATTTGTTTTATTAAAATTAAATCAATTACAATTTGAATTTGACTTTAATTATAATTAAAGTGTTAAATTTTAATAGAAAAAAAAACCCTGATGCTTTTTTTGTAAATAGGAATAAGCATAAGAGAACTAACACTCTTGCTTATTCCTCTTAAAAGTTGAGTAGTACTATGTGGATATTATTAGAGGCACTCTTGCCTATTCTTCTTAAAAGTTGGGTGACTGCATCGTGGATAATATTAGAGACTGCACTTGTGAACAATCCCTGATTGACACATCAAAAAAGTTTGAAAGGTTTTCAATACAAATATCAAATCAGGTACAATTTCATATTTTATGATTCATGTTTTATTTTTCAAGTTATTCAATCATCGAGATTAAATTGGAAACTTTTAAAAAAATTTGTTGCACTCATGATTGCATCAGGGTTGGCTTTTATGGCGTCAAATGCTTCTTTAATTGTTTAACTTAAATTTAAAACTTGATTGTTATTGATTTAATGAAAATTAAATTTGAAAATTTGATATTGCTCCCTTGTTTACTTGTACGTTGAAATTATTTTTGGTTCTAGAAAAAATTAACCTGAAGAAAATCAAATTATGCATTTTTGTTTATTTTGGTTATTCTAATGTATGTTCTTGTTTTTGGAGATTGGCTTAGTCCTTGCATTTATTTTGATTTCTTATGGTTGATTTTTGGGATATCACTAATGTCAAGGTTGCACTAGTTTAAGCCATCACTACAGGCAGTTCACCATTAGTGGTTAACTGACGAGTGGCGATTCACCACTGGTGAAGGGCCTTTACCTTGCCAATAGCAAAAGACGCAATAAGGACTAGAAGTTGGCATCTCAAGCGAGGGAGGCAAGCAAAGGAGAGCGATGATGGTGCCATGAAAAACAAACACTAAATATGTAAAGACAACACGCGTCCCATGTTAGGCAAGCGCATTTGAAGCAAACACTGTAACACACGCATATCACAAAAAAAGCTCTAGTGCATGCGCACACACTTTTTATTTGTTTTTATACGTTTTAAAGCCTTAATTTTAGATATATTAATTTAATACATATTAAATTGGTTTATATTTCTAATAAAATTGAAAATTTGTTTCTCTAAAAGTTTGAAAACTGTTTCAAAGGATAATTATTATTAGGAATATTTTGGAATTTATTTTAACAAAAATTTGAATTATTAAAGTAGTTATCAAATTAATAATTAGAATTAAGAAAAGGTTTTAAAGTATTTCTCTCATAATTAAATAATGCTAGAAATTATTAATATAATGAGAATATATTATTTTGATGAGTCCAAAAATTTTAAAATTTCAAATCTCTCAATTAAATATTAATTACACATTGAGGACTTGATAGTTACTTGCATTATTTAAGAATAAAATTAGAGTTCCGAATATGTTTTATCTCAACTTAATAGGCCCTACTTAACTAAATCTGTATAATTTGGATGAGCAAACTAATGATCATATGAATTTAGAGGCAGAGCTAAAAATAATATATATGATATATTTTGGAAAAGAGTTGTCACCTAATGGATCTAGGAGTCACACAAGATGTAATTGATAAATTTATTATTTGCCTTATTTAAGTTTAGTTAATTTGTTAAGTAAACTCAAGATCAACTATTTTTTAATGGAATCCTAACCCACTAGAAAATTATTTGATAATTTCTCTATTTAATAGTAAAGGCTATTATTTTGATTAAAATAGTGTAAGTAATAAAATATTTATTAGCTCCTTATTTTATTTGATTTTACAATATAAACTAATACTTGATCTTTTATGCCTTTCGGTTATCAAATCAGAAAATGAGTATCAATCTGACATTGAGGAGTATCATGGATGCTAACAAGCTAATTAAACATAACTTTTTGGAATGTTTTTGTAACTTAAGAATTTTTTAAGGCAAGAAAAGAAGTTATATTTTCTTGACACTATTGTTCCATCAAAGCCTAGTTCAGATGTGACTAATGAGGTTTGGGAGACATATCATTGTTATATTGATGACATTAAATAAGCTATATGCATGATGTTGACTAGTATGTCTCTAGAGCTTCAGAGACGATGTGAGAATATGGATGCTTCTGCTATAATTTTGCATCTTAAGGAGTTATTTGGTATATAAAACAAGGTGGAGAGGTATCAATTCTCCAAAGCATTATTTCAATGTAAGATGGCAGAAGGATCTTCAGTGAACCTAAACATGTTGAAGATGATTGTCTGTATTGAAAAATTAGCCTAATTAGGTTTTGTCATAGATTATAAATTGAGCATTGGTTCAGTGTTGCAGTCTCTTAATTTGTTATGAAATTCCACATGAATTAAAAGGATATGTCATTGCCTGAATTGTTGAATATGCTCAAGATTACAGAAGAGTGCCTTAAGAAGGAACCCGATTCTATTTTTGTTGTGGATTCTTCCAAGAGCAAGAAAAAGGGGGATTCTTCCAAGAGTAAGAAAAAGGGCTCTAAGAAGAATTATAACAAGAAACAGAAGGCTTCTGGTAGAGTAGTAAACACAAAAGGTGGTGCCAAGAAGAAAAGCAACGACAAGAGCACATGTTTTCACTGTAGAGTTAATGGAAACAAGAAGAGGATCTGCCCAACTTATCTTGCTACCTTGAAAGACAAAAAGATTAATGAATTTGATTTTTCAGTTATGTTTATGATTGAGAGCAATATTTTGACTTCTATTTCATATTCTTGGGTATTAGATCCTAGATGCAATTCTCATATTTGTGATAACATGCATATGTTATCATGGGGTTGATCATTGAAGAAAGGTGAAGTGGACCTACAAGTTGGCAATAAGCGAAGAGTTGCTGCATTAGGTGTAAAAACTTATAGTATAGCTTTGCCTTATGACCTTATTCTAGAACTAAATAACTGTTATTATGTTTCAATAGTTAGTAAAATAATCATTTATATTTCTTATTTATATTTGAATAGATTTGTTGTTATTATTAATAATAAGCGTTTCTTTGGATAAAGATGATGTTCAATATGGATTTAGATTACTTATAAATAGTTTGTATGACCTAGATCTAGAAAAGCCAATTCTTAACATAAATAGCAAAGAAAAGAAAGCTAAGCGACCAAAATTCATCTTATTTATGGCATTGTAGGTTATGTCATATTAACAAAACTAGAACTATAAAGTTATATAAAGAAGGATATTTGGATCCTTTTAATTGTCAACCATATGGAACTTGTGAATCTTGTCTTTTGGGAAAGATGACCAAACTGCTTTTTGGTGGAAAGGGAGTACATGCTAATGAGTTACTAGTGCTTGTACATTCAGATGTAAGTGGCCCTATATCTATGTGTGCTAGAGGTGGATTTTCATATTTCATTGCATTCAAAGATGATCATTCTAGATATGGTTATATGTATCTAATGAAATAAAAGTCTGAATCATTTGAAAAGTTCAAAGAATTTAGACTTGAGGTTGAGAAACAAACTAGTAAAACTATTAAGACACTTAGATCAGATCAAGATGGTAAATACTTGGATCATGGGTTTCTTAGTTACTTAAAGGAGAATGAGATTCTCTCACAATGGAATTCTCCTAGAACTCCACAACATAATGGGATATTTGAGAGGAGAAATCATACTTTATTAGATATGGTACGTTCTATGATGATCGTACAGTCCTTCCTATCTCCTTTTAGGGATATGCCATTAAAACTACTGCTTCTAAATAGTGTTCCGTCTAATTCGATTGACAAGACACCATATGAGATATAGACTGGTCGAAGACCAAGCTTGTAATACTTAAAGATTTGGGGATATAATGCTTATGTGAAGTATGCAATATTTAATAAGCTTCAAGATAAATAAGATAAATGCAATTTTGCAGAATATTTGAAAGAGAGCATTAGATATCAAATTTTAAAGTCCTCTTAGGTAAAAGATGTTTGTCTTAAGAAATGTTTCAATCTTAGAAAGAGAATTGATTCTTAAGGAAAGTAATAGGAGCGAGGTAGAACTTTAAGAAGTTAAAAAGTTATAAATTCACATCCAAATAAAACAAAAACTATAGGTTGATACATATGATGGACAACTAAGGGTTCAAGAGACACATGATATATGATGCACTAGTAGGATATGTCGTCCCCTATTAAATTAGATCTACATATAGAAAAGGGGAAGGATAATGTATTGCTCATAAATGATGAGCCTACTAATTTCAAAGAAGCAATGTTTGACATTGATTATTTAAAATTGCATGAGCCCATGAGATTTGAAATAGAATTCATGTACATTGACCAAGTATGGACTTTGGTGGATGCACTGGATGGTGTTAAACCTATTGTATGTAAGTGGTTTTTTAAGAGAAATACTAATATGGATGGTAATGTAAATACATATAAAGTAATGCTACTGGCTAAAGATTACAAACAAAAAGGAGTTGACTTTGATGAAATCTTTTTGTTGGTAGCTATAATTAAATTTATAAAGATCTCATTAGCTATATTCATATATCATGATAATGAATTCTAGACAATGGATCTCAAAACAACATTAATCAATGAAAATTTTCTAGAGGATGTGTATATAACACAACTTGCGGGTATTCAATCTAAAAGATTTCCTAATCAAGTGTACAAATTGCAAAAGTCTATTTATAGACTGAAGCAAGCGTCACAAAGTTGGAACGTCCCTTTTAATGAGATAATCAAAGAGTTTGATTTTTTAAAAATTATGGACGAATCATATTTATATAAGAAGGTTAAAATAAGTGTAGTCATTTTCTTAGTGTTGTATGTAGATGACATATTGCTTATTAGAAATGACATACAAATGCTCCAGTCTGTAAATATTTGGTTATCCAAGAACTTCTCCATCAAGGATATTGGAAGAAGCAGCCTATAGTATGGGAATAAAGATCTATAGAGATAGATCAAAAACATTAATTAGGTTATCCCAATCTATATATATATATAGACAAAGTGCTAAAGATGTTTAGCATGAAGAATTCTACGAGGGAATTTTTACCATGTTGCATGGGATTTCTCTCTCACAGAGTATGTATCCTAAAACATAAGAAGAGAAATAAAATGAGTTATGTTCCATATGCTTTGATAATTGGCTCAATCATATATACAATGACATGTATTATAAAATATGTCTCTTATGCTTTGAGCATAACGAGTATGTTTTAAGCCAATCCACGTGAGTGTCATTGAATGGCTGTGGAAAAGCATCTTAAAGTACTTAAGAAGGACTAAAGATGTTTTCCTGTTATATGAAAGAGCTAAACTGAAAGTTCAGGAGTATTCAGATGCTAGTTTTTAGTCAAATCTAGATGATAGTAAATTACAGTTAGGGTATAACTTCACTCTCAATAGTCGTGTTGTAAATTGGAAGAGTTATTGAGTTTCTACTAGAGAGATCTTGCAGATCCTCTCACCAAGTGATTGCCTTATAAGAGATATGATCTATATATGGATGAATATAATATTAGATACGTAAGCAATTGGATTTAGTATAAATGAAAGATTGTTAGTTTATGCCTTTACAGCTAAACAGTTGGTTGCAATTTTAATGTATGATGTTATTATTTAATTAATAAAAGACATCATTTATCTTTATGTGTATGTTTATTACAATTGATATTTTAATACTAGTGGTAAAATTCTAGAATAATTCATGTATAATTGATATTATGATGAGATCATAGTTATGAGATTCAATTTGCATTTATATATTACTCTCAAATGTTCCTAGTTATAGTTTCATCAAGGTGGGAGATTGATGAAACGGTAAAACTAGCACATGTTATGTTTCTTTCTTATAAAGAAAGTAATTGATCTCATAAATTAAAGTACAAAGATATTTAAACTAATGTGTGAGTGCTTATTAGAGAATATGTCCACTAAATTGACCCGATTATAAAAATCCCAAATGAAATATTTCTTATGTGTCTGTGGATTTTCTCATAATGATGGTTATATAATTGATCCTTATACTCGAGATTACCAAGGTGTCTCATATAGAAATTATTGTCTTTTGATGCTACTTATGAACTGCCCTAGGATAATTCAGTTGGAGTTTTTGGGTACAATATAAACTATATAAAGATAATTGACTAAGCCAACATGGATTCATTACTTTAAAGTAATTAGAGAGAATATTCTACTATTCTTGATTAATAGTGATTTAAGGAATTCTTCGATTAGACTGGATTGAAATTTGAAAAGACATTTTCAATTATCAATTATAAATTAATTACCAATTGGCAAGAACGAACATGATTAGATACAAAATAGTACACACTACATCAATACTTTGTTTAATTGGAACATTGGACGATGAAAGGATTAAATTATACATCATAACCATGCATGAACATGTTAAGTCAAACTACTTTGACATTTGTGATATTTGGATGATCATGACATGTTGCTAGACATCAATCTTGATTTTTGATTATAAATTATTTAATTGAAGAATTAAAGATAAATTAAAAAGGTCTTTAATTTATCTAATTATAATTATGAATTAAAATTATAATTTATAATAATCTTTAATAAATTAGGAATCTAATGAATCACACATAAAAAGCAGTTTAGAGAAGAAAATTCAATTTCAATTAAGTTGGACTTAATTATAAGGTTTAAGAAACTTTAAGGGTCAAATATGAGATATTTGATTTTATTAAAATTAAATTAATCATAGTTAGAGTTTAGTTTTAATTATAATTGAGGTATGTAATTTTAATATAAATAAAAATATTAATACTTTTTCTATAAATAGGAATAAGTATAAGAGAGCTAGCACTTCTGCTTATTTTTCTCAAAAGTTGAGTGACTACTCTGTGAATACTATTAGAGGTTGAAAAAATAAATAGCTCATAGTCAACACATCAAAAAAGTTTCAAAAGTTTATTGAGTCAGTAGCTTTTATGATTCGAGTTTAATTTTTCAAATTATTCAATTATCGGGATTTGAACGGAAACTGTGAAATTTTATTTTTCAGTTATGTACGTGATTTGATTATGGTTGGTTTTTAACAAGGATAATATGCAAACTTGACAATAAAGTTTTTACATACTGTTAATTTCTTAATAAATCAAAATTTAAACTAATAGCAATATAATTATCAAATAAATTGTGTCTTCCATAAAATGTTTAAATATGCTCAGAATATATAGAGGACTAGCTAACTTTTCAAGTTAATGGTAAGCAAAGGTATGTAAGTATGTAGAGCAAACTGAATTATTTTTTTAATGTTTCAATTAGAAAAGAATAACATGAATTGATAAGGAAGAATATAAAGTTTCCTATAAAACATGTTGCTCGTAGGAAGATGAGAGAGAAACTCTATCTTCTCTCTAATCTTCCCCCTCACTCACATAACCCTAACCCTAGACCTAAAACTGCCCCACTCCTCCATCCAACCATCTCACACTAAAACCAAATATTTGAAACCATTTCCTCCACCTGACCATCTCACCCTTTATCCTTAGCAAAATCCCCTTATGTCCTAAACCTAACATGGAATCAAACTTTCCACCATTATCAGCCACCCTTAAACCAACCCTTTCCCCAACCCCCCAACCAAATCCCTCATCTACTCCCAAACTCTCTACAACTCATCCTTCTTCCCCTTCCCACTCCTCACTAATCTGCCCTCTTCCTCTGCCACTGCTCTCAAACCTTAAGACCTTACCATAGGTAACACTGCTAGTGGACCTAGAAAAACCTGAAAATAATTAATTGGGGATAACACTGACTCATCTTTGATTTACAGTCCACCAATGGAGATTGATGGGAAGCTAATTGTGGCTCCTAGCTTAGACATCCTACAGGAAGGAGCTAGGTCATGGGAAGCTACACTAGTTGGATTTTTTATGAATAAAAGACCTGCTTTTCCAATGATACAAGCATGGGCACAAAGAAATTGGAAAGGAAGAGGTCTTATGGAGCCAATGCTTACTGAGGAAGACAACTTGATATTCTCTTTCTCCTCAAAGGCGAAAGCTTAAGAGGTAATTGAAGAAGACCCTTGGCACATCTCTCAACTCCCTTTATTTCTTCAAAATTGGCAATCGGTATTGGAATTAGAGAAAATCAGGATGAAGAATATACCTCTATGGGTGAACATTCACAATATTCTTTTAGAATATTGGACTACCAAAGGATTGAGTATGCTAGCTAGCTACTTGGGGAAACCAATATGTATGGATGAAAACATTGCATTGTCGAAAAGGGTAGGATTTGCTCATTTATGTGTGAGTATGGACATCTTTAAAAAAATGAAAGAAAGCATCCCTATCCTAAGTTTGGCAAATGAACACTCCCTGAAAGAGGATAAAGTAGTGGTTACTTACCAATGGAAACCATCTTTTAAGGCTCAAAGCAAAGAATGGAACCCACCGGGAAAGTTTTTACTAAAGATGACCACTGAGAGGCGATGGGCATAGAAAAGAATGTTTCAGAGGACAATAAAGAAGGTGAGGAGGTAGATCAGGTTTCGGAAAACCATGATGTTAGGTCAGGATGACTTTATGATGTTTTAATTTTGATGACAAACTAATAATAATAATGTTAGAAACAAATAAACGTTTTGACAAGTGTGTCAAGTGTGCAGACTAAGTGCAAAAGACAGACGAAGCAAAACATAGAAGAAGAACAAAAGATAGAAGAAGCGCAAAAGACAGAAGAAGCGCAAAACACAAAAGAAGAACAAAAGACAGAAGAAGTGCAAAACACAGAAGAAATACAAAAGACAGAAGAAGCACAAAACACAGAAGAAGAATAAAAGACAGAAGAAGAGCAAAACACAAAAGAAGAACAAAAGACAGAAGAAGTGCAAAACACAGAAGAAATACAAAAGACAGAAGAAGCGCAAAACACAAAAGAAGTACAAAACACAGAAGAAGCGCAAAGCAAAAAAGTATTGCAAGACATAGACGATACTCAGAAGAAGTTACGTCAATACATTGGACAGTTACTTAGTTGAAGTTAGTTACAGAACTCAACTAAATAGCGGTTTTCAAGAATCAAGAGATAGTTGTCAAGAT